>JAAIIK010000072.1:1324996-1364068 GCA_014706435.1 Silurus glanis | reverse complement strand
GTGTGTGTGTGTGTGTGTGTGTGTGTGTGTGTGTGTGTGTGTGTGTGAAATAGCTTGTTAGTGGCCCGTGGCCATCTGAAGGCCCATGGTTTGAAATGCGAGCAGTGCACTTTAAATAGAACCGCTGGATACGGGAAAGAGAGAATTGTGGGTCTTTTAGAAAAAGGAAAGAACGAAAAACTGCACATTTATCATCACCCATTTCATCTAATACTACAGTAAAAAGGAGAGAGACGTGGGCAGACGGAGACAGAAAGACATTTCGCTTATCTCTGTGGATTAAATTCCAGCCAAATGAATTCTAACAATGTGTAATCCATTAAACAAATAAAAGCATTTTTGTCTATTTCCTTAACAGTATTGTACACTACAGAAATACGGTTCTCCACTTCATTAATCCTAGGATACTCATTAAACCTGGGAAGCACATTCAGGGTGAAATGTATTGTATTATTACAAAAATGACTTCTTTACTTTAATAAAAAAGAAATTCCAGTCCTCATTTCGTCCATCTATAACTTGGATTAGACCCTGATTTTAAGAGTGTGTTCGGGTCTTGTTTGTTTTTTTCCCCTCGTTTTTTTTGTTGTTGTTGTTGTTAATCGATGTGAGCATTTATAAATGACATTCTACAGTCATAAAAATCGAATTCGATCACAAGCTGTGCCTCAGGATTATTAATCAATTCATCTCAAGATGCTACTCGTACAGTGATCATTTATTACTGTGAATTTGCGCATGATCAGTTGCAGACTTGTGTGCAAATCATCTACACGTTGCTGGATACTACGGATATTTGTGCCAGTTGCAATAAATAATTGATGTAATTGGTAATATCAATCTCCCATCGAGCCGCTGTGCTCTAATCCCGGCGAGAACATGCAAAAGAAAAACATTTCGCTGTACTTTCAAACTCCAATCCTTCTTTCTTACTGTTAACAATACGGGAGGATTAATAGACTCGCTCGCAAAGTACAACAAACACAAACTGAAGAGTCTATATGCACAGTGCCCTACATATTAAACCCCTAGTGAAAGCTTGAGAGAGGGAAAGTCAATAAACACATGAGAACTAGTTCACCTGGACATGAGACTCGGACACTCCCTTTCTCCCTGGCTGATTACGCAGTTACATATTAATGCTGTGCCTGATTAAAGCCGCTATCACAGGCAAAACCGACTGAGTGATAATGAAGGGACATGTGCAATAAACACCTGAGTAATTTTAAAGGCGATTACACACGCGGACGTTTTAAACATGAGCGAGGGGGTCAGGGTGTTACAGGAACTTCGCGTATGCCTCTCTTAGACACCTGCTCGGTCATGTCGCTCAGTCACGGTGAGCACATCCTCTTCTCCGATTCCATTTTCAGGCCTGGCTGAGATCGGGTTACTCGTGCCTGCCTTTTTTTTTTTCCACACACAGTTCACATGAGAGGTCCCCGTCTCAGTCAGCTGGATTCGTGAGTGAACTCTGAAGAACGCAGCATAAGGGCAAACGATTGTGTGACGAGCGACGGCCTTGTGATTGATCATGAGCGCAGAAAACGATATCGGTTTTATGCTGTGCTTAGTCACTTGTGCTCAGTCACTTGTGCTCACACTTAAGTCTTAAGGTCATTAAGATTAAATAACTTATCTAGTACAGGAAGAAGGGAATAAAATACAAATAGGGCATGCTCTTAGAGTTCTAAGGAAACGTGCGGTGGGTGGGGGGGAATAGGGGGTTAGTGTTATGTGGCATGATGTGAATTAGGACTTAAATTATTTTAAGCCACAGCAAAATTGCAAATTGTTATACATTAAAAGAGGGCTTTCTTCTTTTTTTTTTTTTTATCAATGAAGATACTGAATATTGTACAAAAGTTCTGTATCTTAAGTAACCGCTTTATCTTACAATAGCACAAAACTGCTATTTGCACTAGCGTGCACGCTCACACTTTATTTACTTTATTATTATATCTTGTAGAGTCCAAGCTCAATGTATAGTGGTATTTATGTCTGTAATCGTGAGTGTCACCAACAGCTGGAAGCAAATTCCTTGTGTGTGTCATCACACTTGCCCATAAACCTGAATCCAGACATTTTCTTTTTTAATACTTGTTATAATTGTAATCAGTACAATAAAAAAAATAAAAAAAAAAAGTTTGAACCACAATCTTGCTGCACACATACACTACATGGATAAAATTATTGGGACATCTGACTTTTCTAGCCACATGACTCTTGAAAGGCACAAAATTGTACAGGATGCGATAGCATGAAATTTTCCAGTTCCAGCACGACAATGCCTCTGTTCGCAAAATCCAGCTTAATAAAGATTTGGTTTATGTGGGCTGGAGTGGAAGGTCTTGAATTGCATGCTATATGGAGCTCTGACCTCAACCGTACTGAACACCTTTTGGATGAACTGGAACGCTGACTGCACCCCAGGCCTCCTCTCTTCACGTCAGTACCTGATTTTAACAACACTTCTTCTTTCTTCTTTTTCTTTCGGCTGCTCCCATTAGGGGTCGCCACAGCGGATCATCCGTCTCCATACCACCCTGTCCTCTACATCTGCCTCTTTTACACTAACTACCTGCATGTCTTCCCTCACCACATCCATGAACCTCCTCCTTGGTCTTCCTCTTTTCCTCCTTCCTGGTGGCTCCATCCTCAGCATTCTCCTACCAATATAATTCATGTCCCTCCTCTGCACATGTCCAAACCATCTCAATCTCGCCTCCCTCACCTTGTCACCAAAACGTCCAACATGCGCTGTCCCTCTAATAAACTCATTCCTAATCTTGTCCATCCTCGTCACTCCCAACGAAAACCTTAACATCTTCAGCTCTGCTACCTCCAGCTCCGCCTTCTGCCTTTTAGTCAATGCCACTGTCTCTAATCCATACAACATCGCAGGTCTCACCACAGTCCTATAAACTTTTCCTTTCATTCTTGCAGATACTCTACTATCACAAATCACTCCTGTCACTCTTCTCCACCCACTCCACCCTGCCTGCACTCTTTTCTTCACTTCCCTAACACACTCTCCATTACTTTGCACTGTTGACCCCAGGTACCTGAACTCCTCCACCTTCTTCACCTCTTCTCCCTGTAACCGCACCACTCCACTGCCCTCCCTCTCATTTACGCACATGTACTCTGTCTTACTCCTACTGACTTTCATTCCCCTCCTCTCCAGCGCGTACCTCCACCTCTCCAGGCTCTTCTCAACCTGCTCACTACTCTCACCACAAATCACAATATCATCCGCAAACATCATAGTCCAGGGAGACTCCTGTCTGACCTCGTCCGTCAACCTGTCCATCACCACTGCAAACAGGAAAGGGCTCAGGGCCAATCCTTGATGCAGTCCAACCTTCACCTTGAACCAGTCTGTCGTTCCTACTGCACACTTCACTGCTGTCACACTGTCCTCATACATGTCCTGCACCACCCTCACATACTTCTCTGACACACCTGACTTCCTCATACAGTACCACAACTCCTCTCTTGGCACTCTGTCGTACGCTTTCTCTAAATCCACAAATACACAATGCAGCGCCTTCTGTCCTTCTCTATACTTCTCCATCAACATTCTCAAAGCAAATAAGGCGTCTGTGGTGCTCTTCCTCGGCATGAAACCATACTGTTGCTCACAGATGGTCACCTCTTCTCTCAGCCTGGCTTCCACTACTCTTTCCCATAACTTCATGGTGTGGCTGATCAACTTAATTCCCCTGTAGTTACTGCAGGTCTGCACATCTCCCTTATGCTTAAAGATCGGTACCAGCACACTCCTTCTCCATTCCTCAGGCATCCTCTCACCTTCCAAAATCTTGTTGAACAATCTGGTTAAAAACTCCACTGCCATCTCTCCTAAACATCTCCATGCTTCTACCGGTATGTCATCTGGTCCAACCGACTTTCCACTCTTCATCCTCTTAATCGCTGCTCTCACTTCCTCCTTACTAATCCTATCCACTTCCTGCTTTACTAACTCCACATCATCCAACCTTCTCTCTCTCTCATTTTCCTCGTTCATCAGCTGCTCAAAATACTCCCTCCATCTTCTCAACACACTCTCCTCACTAGTCAACACATTTCCATCTCCATCCTTTATTGCTCTAACTTGTAACACATCCTTCCCAGCTCGGTCTCTCTGCCTGGCCAATCGGTACAAATCCTTTTCTCCTTCCTTAGTGTTCAACCTCTCATACAGCTCCACATATGCCTTTTCCTTGGCTTTCGCCACATCCCTCTTTACCTGCTGCCGCATCTCCTTGTACTCCTGCCTACTTTTCTCATCACCCTGTTGATCCCACTTCTGTTTTGTTAACCTCTTTCCCCTTATGCTCTCCTGCACTTCCTCATTCCACCACCATGTCTCCTTGTCTTCCTTTCTATTTCCAGATGTCACACCAAGTACCTTTCTAGCTGCCTCCCTCATCACTCCTGCGGTAGTTTCCCAATCATCCAGCACCTCTTCACCACCACCGAGCCTCTGTCTGACCTCTTCCCTGAACCTCAAACTACAGTCTTCCTCCTTCAGTTTCCACCATCTTATTCTTCTTTCAGTCCCTACTCTCCTCCTCTTCTTCTTCGCCTCCAAAACCATCCTACAGACCACCATCCGATGCTGTCTAGCTACACTGTCCCCTGCCAACACCTTACAGTCTCCAATCTCCTTCAGGTTGCATCTCCTACATAGAACATAGTCCACCTGTGTGCACCTTCCTCCACTCTTATAGGTCACCCTATGATCCTCCTTCTTCTTAAAATACGTATTCACCACTGCCATTTCCATCCTTTTAGCAAAATCTACCACCATCTGCCCTTCCACATTTCTCTCCTTTAGGCCATACCTACCCATCACCTCCTCATCACCTCTGTTCCCCTCACCTACATGTCCATTAAAGTCTGCCCCAATCACCAATCGTTCATTTCTAGGTACACCTGATTTTAACAACACACTTGTGGCTTAATGAACACAGATCTCCTCGACCACACTATATACTCTAAAGGAACATCTTCCCAGAAGAGTGGCGGTTATTATAACAGCAAATGGGAAGTTTGGAAGTAGCTTGTCAATGAGCCTCGGCCGCCCATGACCCTGTCGCCGGTTCACCACTGTTCCTTCCTTGGAGCACTTTTGATAGATACTGACCACTGCAGACCAGGAACATCACACAAGAGCTGCTGTTTCGAAGATGCTCTGACCCAGTCGTCTAGACGTCACAATTTGGCTCGTCAAACTCGCTTTCCTGCTTTGAACACGTCAACTTTGAGGACAAAATGTTGACTTGCTGCCTAATAAATCCACCCACGTAGAGGTGCCATGATGAGGAGATAAGTGTTATTCAGTCACCAGTCATAATGCTATGCCTGGTCTGTGTAATGGCCAACAACAGTTGGCGTTATAGTGGCCTGTGACTGATTTCTGCTTTGCTACAATGTTTGAAATTTGACTACCCTCCGAACATGTTTGGGGCTAAATTTAAATCTAGAAGCACCCCATAAAACGAGAATGAAGATATACAGGAAATGTAGACATCCGCCGTAAGGTACAATTTCCACCCTTCGGTACGTTCAACTCGAATCTCTCAAGCCATTTGAATTTCAGCGTCGTAAAACAGCGACACGGAGAAAGACGCTATTCTACAGTCTTTCCACAGCCAGAAGGAATGTTTAAAAGATGAATGAATGGCTGAGCTCGGTCTATTTTTAAATCCGTAGTGAGACTGGGTTTCCAGAAAAGACAGCGTGGCTCAGGTGTCTCTGTGCTGTTGGAAACTCCAATACTCTATTCAAATGATGTGGGGTGTGTGTGTTACAAACTTATACGTGACATAGAGAATGGAGGGAGGAAGGGCTGTATAGTAGTAGCGTTAAGGGGGTCCCCCCATGATGGAAAGGGTGAGTAAAAGACAGGGTAACTCAAAGCAAAATCCCCAACACTGCTCGCTCAAGTGTAGAGAAACAGAGCACATGAAATAACCCGAGATCGAGTACAGTGTAACATCTTTCCATGGTATAAACACACACACACGCATAGCCCCACATACACGCACGTGTTAAAGCGCCAATCATGAAAAAGATAAAACAAGACAACAGGATATAGTATGCCTTAGAACTATACAAATTCATTCTCATGTCTTGTGAGTCGTCAGTCTGAGTTCTCACCTTTGATTGCAGATTGTAAACATTTCCTGGGTGGAGACGGATCTTCTGCTACAAACTACTACAAAACTTCCTGTCGAATTTTTCTACTTCTTCAGAGCTTAAGAGCAGGGCCTGGGCAAATATGTGAAAATATAAAGGAAAGGGGGGGGGAGTGTTATATTACATGTCTCATATTACAAACATTACAAAATACTGCAAGATTTCCTCATGCATTTGATGAGATATACTTATCGATGCATATACAACAGCTATCACTTGGAGAGGGTGAAGGGTAATTCCACCGTGATGCTTAAAGCCAGCTTAGTGCATGGTGTGAAAACATGCTCAGAGAGAAGCCTCATCTGCATACGTGAGCTCTTAGACGCATGTGATTGGCTTGTGCATGTTGACATCGGTCCCCCACAGAAAGCACGGTTGAAGACCCTAGTGTTTAATCTATGTTTTAATACATTTCATTACTCAAAGCAACTGTTGCATGCGTTTTTCCCCCTAATATTTAAGTCTTTCTTAATAAAATCAGTTATTTTCTTTCTTAGATTTTTTTTTTCAGGCATTTTGCGAGCATATTTTTACGCAGTGTAGCACGTCACGTCTCCAAAAAAAACATCTTTGCCAAGTTGACAGAGGCTCTGTCCTGAGCAAGAAAAAGAAAGAATTGCGCACCACGAGTCCTCATGGTTAATCTGAGAGTTCAGACCACTCAGGCAAATGAATTTCATCCGCAGAGAGTCGGGCGGTCTCGGAGAACTCGTTTACCCCCGATCGAAACGCGGCCCCGTTCCAATTCCAGCGCGCGTGGAGTAACAAGATCTTGAAATGGTCGTTCGCAGGAGGTGCTGCCGGAGACAGGAAAGCGGCGTGTGCATTAGATATGCATGCCTGGCCTGTGCTTTGTGTTCGTCTTATGACACTGATGTTCCATGACATGCAGTTCAGTTTAAAAGCAAGAGTCCCAGATGACTGAGCTGAAAGTGCTGAAATAAGAACAAAAACCCAAGGCAAAATCCCCTTAGCATGTTCAGATCAAAGGAGACGATGCGCTCGACTCGTCTGCTGATTGATTATCGACTGCATGCCTTCACACGAAACCGAGCGTCATTTAGTCACCCAAAAGCTTTCGACCTCCTGTGGAGTAACGTGTAAAGCGTGTTCTCGGTGGACAGGCTGATTCGTTTTCAGATCTCGTTTTGAACAGAGCGAAGAAAAATACTTTTTCGAAAATAAAAATGTTTGCGAAGTGGCGCATGCTTTCGAAGCGAAAGACAAGTAAATTACATCTGGGAAGCACAGAGAAATGGTGACCTCTATTAAATGCCTGGTGATTTCTTTTCAAAGCTTCTCGCTGAATATTGTATTAAAGAATGCAGAAGTTGTGCTTGGTGACTGAGAGACTGATCATAGTCTGGCACATAGAAGGGCTAAAACCATTAGGACTAAACATTGTTCATGCTCAGCAAAAAAAAGCAAAAAAAATTTAAAAAAGGAAGCAAAAGCCCACAGAGTTAACACCCAGACATGCATAAATATATACGCTTCCTTCTTATGGACATTAATCACCGGGGCCCTGCTCGGACATGCTGACGTCTGCAGACATTTAAAGAATCAATGTGAGACATGGAAATTAATTATAACTAACTACCACCCTATCGCCACGTCTACAGCAGAATGAAAGAGATATCGCAGCGAGTTATCGATCGCCCCATTTCCCGTTCAATCGGCCGAATCGGCATCGGCGCAATATCGAATCCTTTATGATTAACAGCTGCTTGAGCATTGCTTTTGTTTCTCTTTTTTTAAATCCTGACAACTGAACAAGCCAGACAATAGCATTGGCATTTCCTCGTCAGTTTCCTGCTCTCTGCTTTCAAATCTGGAAAAAAAAGGGCGTGACGTGGAATTATCCTTCAGCATGTCCACGGTGACACAATTATGAGTTTGAAGGGGGGGGGGGGGTCAGAACTTTTATGTGAAATGTAGAATAAGAAAACATTTCAAAACATTACTAGAGATAAATAGATGTTTAAAAAAAAAAAAAAGGAGAAAAAAACACTTTCACCTTTCACACCAACTTGTCTTTTGAGCATGAACCAAAGAGAAAAAAAGAACAAAAAAAAAACAAAAAAAAAAATTTATTTGGTTCATTTGATTTAAAAAAAAACAACAAAAAAAACGAGGAGCATGCAGAACCCAAAACAAACTTGTTAAACACTTACATTCATTGATCGGAGGTGCAGCAATGGAAAATTTCAAACAAAATTCACTCAAGCACAGAGAACACAAAGGCCCTAAATAAATCATTAGACAGCTATCGACTATACAATCAGTATTGCAAAACATTACCGTGCTGCAGCCAGCGTTTATTTTTTCCCTTTGGTCGCTGATCTGAATATCCCTGACGCTTCACATTTCTAAACCTCTGTCCTTTAGATCAGTTTGTGCCTCGCAGTTCAATTTAGACGCCTTTATTGACAGAAAAAAAAGATTATAAAATACCTGCATACCAAAATAAACCTTTATGTCTGCTTCACTTCCTGCAGCTGGGTCAGTTCTCTATTAGTGTTTGCCTGGAACAGAGGTTAGACTGATGCTCAGTCTGATGATCCTGGGCTGGCTGTTTTGGTTTTGCATTCGTCAGATTGCGGCGTCGTTAACCGCACCGAAGACCACCCGCAACAAAAGGTCCCAAAATAAAGTATGGACCGCTGCGTATGTAAAAGAAATAAAAGGCCGTTGGAATTCCACGCTCTTAGTGATTAGTGCACGTTCGTTACATGATTTCAGCTCACCGTTATTCTGAAGACCCAGGGCAGATCTTCTGTTTACACCTACGTCCTCAGCGCAGGCTTTTCCTCTAGAACAGTAGCACGATCCTTGATGACAAAACAGGAGAAGAGGAATTGAATGAGAGGGGAGATAGAGGGGGAAGTAGACAAGGGCGGAAATGAACGTGACCCGCCGGTTGTGAGTCACGTCTATGGTCTCAGCCATAAGGCTACGACGAACAGTAAAATATTTTGGAAAACAGAACGCAACATTGTTGTTCGCGGTCGCGCCACAACAATACGCCCATTCTCTTCATGTGGCTGGTGGCGAAGCAGATGTCTGGAGCTGTGCCAGTTTTACTCGTTAAGACTGGAGGAAGTGGGACTGCATCTACAAGACGTCCTGAAAATCTCCATACATATAATTAGAGAGGAAATGAACTTTTTCTTTTGATGTCTTTTTGCACTTTATATTAGATTTTTTTTTTTTCTTAATAGATACGACATCATTCATAATGGCAAGATTGGGAGGGCTGAGATAGACTTTAACAGGAAACGCACCAGGCACGACAATGCTGCCAAACTTATTAACAAAAACGGTTGTGTTGCGGATTAACCGTGACGCAGGCACATCCACAAACATCCACTGATGAAGCCACAACTGTTGTTGTGGTGATTGGCACACTAAGAAAGTAAATTTAACCAACACGCTGCTTGGGACAAATTTCACATGCCATATGATGTAAAAATGAAAATCAAGCAGCGCTGAAAGCTGGAAATGGGCTGGTGTTCTGAGAAAGCTTGCTGTCTCCTATGATTTTTTTTTTTTCTTTACATAAATTTAAACAAACGACTTTTCCTAGGCGTCCTCGAGGCACTCGGCAGCTGTGGAAACCCATAAATCAGCCCCTCAACAGCTTCATGGACTTCTAGGTAAAACAGCGGAAACCCCCCCTCCCCTCCTCCAGGCTTTCTCTTGTTCTGAAAGGTGTCTTTTTTTAAGATAACTGTGCCCTTCTTTAACGGACCGAGGGATGACTGCGCTGTGAAACCAGAGCTCGGTGCACCCCAATCTGCTCAACACAAGCACTGACGAAAACCACGACCGTTAAAGATAAGTGAGAAAAACTTTCAAACTGTTGGCAAGAAAATCAGATCGAATCATTCACACGAATTCCAGAAAGACAGCTCTTGTGAAAATTTGCAATGCAAATTTTAACGGCAAGGAGGATCTAGTCTCTGTACGTAAAACAGGAGACGGGGCACGCCGAGACTTGAGCCAGACAGAGAATCCTAACGGATACTCGAGGAAGCGATTTCTCACAAATGTCTGCTTTTGGTATAAAAGAAACTGTTGTCACTGCTGGTTTAGTTCTTTAATTTACTACAGAAACTACATGTCCACTATCTCTGAAAGTTCATTATTACACAGGGCCATAGTAAAGTGACGGTATGGAACTTCTGGGAAAATCTGGAGAAATATATTCCTGCAAGCAAATTCCAAGATCATCATTAAATAATTATTCCAACCATGACATCTAATAGTATAGTTAATCTTCTCACTCTCACTCTTCTCGCTGAGAGATGATTGCAGCAATGTCATTTGAAACACCACAGTAGCACTGGAAAATGTCAGGGAATAATATAACCGATTCAACTAACATCTAGAGCCCTTGTTCCAACAGGTGGTTTTAATACAATTTAAAGACAAATTTGGAATATCACAACCACCACCAAGTCCAGTTGTTCTTGTTACTCATTTGCATGCCTGAAATACCCTTATATCATCAGGAAGGAAGCTGATGATAAAAATCTGACCCTGATTGGATCGATTCCAAAATGTCATCAGTTTATTTGTTGGTGAGAACAACACTACGATATAAATCTTAACAAAATTACTTAAAACGCCCAATTTTGAGATCAAATCAAGAAGCTTTTATTGCCATTTCAACCGTATCTACCTGACGCAGTACACTACATAAACACCATAGAGCCACATCACACAACATACAGCCGCATACAGAACACAGAGCAAAGGAATAAAGTAAGTAACCTGGTGCAAACGGACAACACAAGACATTGTGGGACAGATACACAAAACACAAAATAGCGCCGCCAGTAAACCTGCTGTCTGTTATACAGTACAATGTGCACAAGAGAACTGTAATAAACACAAAATGTAAAACAGCAACGGCAGCAGTCAAGTAGATGTGCAAAAACAGCATGTAAACATTTATATAGTGCTAATAAATTTATACTATAAAATGAGTGGTGCTGAAGACATGGATGTGTGTGAATTTAAATAAGTATAAGTGTGTGTTTGAGCTCAGATCTTAGATATCTAACAATTGTGGCCAGAAAACCGATAAAATAAAACCAAATTCAATCCTTTTCAATAGTCTTTTGAAGACTATTGAAAATGTGAACACTTTTGGAAACACAGTCTTTTATAGTGTTTGAAACACAATTGTTTATATTTTACACACTATGTAAAAGGCAAAAACACAAGAATTGGACAGTGGATGACTGAAAGAAGGTTCTGTGGACAGATTGGCATTTCTGGCTCTAAGAGAAGAACCTATGTAAGACGGAGAACAGGAGATAAAATGTTAGAAGACTGCCTCACACCCACAGTCAGACATTGAGGTGGATGCTTAATGGTTTGGGGTTGTTTTCGGAGTCCTTATTCCTACCATTCCATACTTTAACAAACTGCAGCAAACTGGAACCCATTTCTCCATACAAGACGACAATGACGAGAAGCATACATCGAAGAACTGCTGTGGATTGAGTTTTGAAAGAAATGTCCAGAAGAACTACAGAAGAACATGCATGGCAAAGTATTTCAGCTGAATGTTTGGAGAAACGGATCCCCAGATTGTGTGTAAAGCTGTGATTCATGCTAAGGAAGCATTTTTCAATGAAAGAGTTTAAAATGTATATATTTTTAGATTTACACACACACACACACACACACACACACACACACACACACACACACACGGTCAAAGCTAGTCTGCGTATCGGTAAAGTAAATTTTGTTGCATATAAAATGAAAAATGTGTCCATCATAAACAATAAAAGAGTAGGTAAATTTTTTTTGTCTAACATCTGTTTGTTCAAAAAGGCACCGTAATGAATGATGGATCTTTTCAGAGATTTAAATAAAATTAATTAGCTTAACTGAAAACATTTTACTACAAGCCCAAGGTGGAATATGAGCACAGACAAGCAGTGGTAATGGAAACGCTCTCATTTCATCAACGTGAACATTTTGTACAGCGGTAGTGAAGAACTGAACAGCGAGGGCACTGAGGTAACACTCAGGCAACGGCACTGTGTTAACTGTAAACACAAGCTTGCACTGTGTCAGTCCCAGCCATGTTCTCACACTCGCTAAGAAAAACAAATCAGGCCCATTTACATTAGGCGGTGATTCCCCCCCGAAGAAACCCGTGTTCGAAGCTGAGAAGTAGCAACGCGGCTGCATGAAATGTTTCCTCTCGGGATTAACAGTGAGCCTGCTGTTCTGCACACAAAGATCTATAGCATGATGAACTCAGTGAACTCGTGGGCTTCAATCTCCGAAGGCTCCTCCTATTCCACCGCCTCTTTGCCTCTCATCTCCGGCCCTGCCTCCAGCTCGGGGGCTCAGCTGACTCCACCATATGCTGCCAGTGCAAGTTTTTGACAGCTTCCGCCAGCTGAGCTGCTCCGCTTGCTAATGGAGCGCAAAAGAAACTGGATTTGCTGCCACTCTGAGCGTTTAAAAAAGGGCAGCAAAATTCTAATCAGCAAAAAAACAAATACAGTGCAAAAAAAAAAAAAATTCCCTTTCATGTTCTAAAAGGTCTTTTTTTTCCCCTTGCATCTTTACCGCACTACTACGGTTTCACTGCGTCAGCTTCTGTCTGCAGGGGAGCACAAACCACACTGGTGTTAGGAGCTTCCTATACGATGAGCTTTCTCCAGGGTAATCAGACCACATGACGAGTGCTCGGGACCTCGTCACTCTGAATCACTACAAAGCCACAAAGCCTCGACCTCGATGCACAAAAATATTGCGCCTGCATAATGGAAGATGTTCAATTTGGATGCAACTGATTGGTTTAAATGATAATTGTATTATAATTGCCAGACTGAGGCTGCTAATGCCGAAGATCGGGGCACTAATTTTTCCCGTGGGCAAACCTTGAGAAGATTAGACAGCACCTCCCCATTTATTTAAACTGCTCTACAATAATGCTCTCATTCATGTCCTTAAAGGAGCACCTTCAAATATACACACACAAGGCCTGTCCATTCACAATGTGCCTATGTGTCCATGAGATTATATAGCCAATTCAAATGATCAAAATGTCTTTTTTCTTATTTAGTGGCTTCAAGATGGAGGGATGGTGGTGGAGAAGCCAGGCTGGGCGCCTTAGGGGAGGGAATGGGAAGGGAGAAGACAGGAGAGAAGATGAGAAGAGGGGGAGCACTGGTCTGACAGAAAAGACCTTATCGTGACATATCGTTGCAGCTGAGCTAAAGGCTCAGGAAAGGCGATCCGTTCACCCACACTCACCTCTGCGCCTTACCCGGGGCAGCAGTCCAAGCTGTGGTCACAGTAGTGCGTATGTCTTTAAACTTAGCTCCTATATGCAACGGCACATGGCGGATTGGATTGCATGAATGGACCATGTGTGTACAGGCTCATAATACGCGTAGAAAGAATAAATCTCCTGTCTATAAGCCGCAGGTGCCTACATTGAAACTAATGAACTTTACACAGGCTTTGACGAAAGACAGTGTCTGTTACACGGCTTGTAGCTAAACAGTAGCCTACCAAGAAAGTCATTGTTCACTGTCTTCCTCCTTCCGCTACGTTTTTCCCACGTTTTGAACCCCGCGGCTTAAACAACGAAGTGGTTAATTTATGGATTTTTCCTGGGTTTTTCCCGGTTTCACAAACTTCAAACCAAAAAACTGAGCACCATAACATTAGACCAATGAAATTTCCGAACGGAAACGAAAAAAACGCACCTCACCTGTGTGATAAACTCCCCAGAGAAATACAGCGGTACCTTGACCTACGAGTTTAATTCGTACCGTGGACGAGCTCGTATCTCAATTTGCTCGCACATCAAATCAGTTTTCCATATTGAAAATACTTAAAATGGCATTAATCCGTTCCAACCCTCAAAATGACACCCCGTTTTTATGCTTCATGTTATTAAATTGGAAAATACATTTCTAAATAACAAATCTTGTATAAAAACATAACAGAAAGAGTATGTAAAGATATAATACGGTTTTATTCAGTGTATTTTCCTTGGAGATGAGACGACTTGAGCTAACGAAAGCGCCGGTGGGGTGGGTGTGTGTGTGTGTGTGTGTGTGTGTGTGTGTGTGTGTGTGTGTGTGTGTGTGTGTGTGTGGAGGGGGGGTAGAGGCGATAAGTGGAGGCGGAGGGAAAACTCGTTTTTTACTATCACTCCTGTATACTACGTATCCCTACTTTAAAATTTTTACTTTTTCTTCTTTGCTTATCTTAATTTTCGTCACAATCTTCGCTTTCTGGCTTCGCTTCGCCATCTAGCAGCGGCGTCTCGAGCTCGTATCTCAATTTTTTGCTCGCGTAACAAAGCAAAAAAAATCGACCGAGTGACCGCTCGTACCTCGGAAAACTCGTACATTAATGCACTCGTAGGTCAAGGTACCACTGTAGTTGTGAAAGGAAGGAGGAAGACATTGAACAATGACTTACTTGGTCGGCTACTGTTTAGATACAAGCCGTTGTAGCGCGTTGAGTCAGGGTGAAGGGATAGCTCACTAAAACTCCAGAACAGAAATCATATAAGCACAGACAGGTTTCCAAAACTCATGCTTTTTTATTTTTCTTTGCAACAACATTATGGGTTAGTCAAAGAAACTTAGAAATGAGCATCAGAAAATAATAAGGACATAATCCTCCATCTCCACACACGCAGTGCCGGTCTTTTCCCAAAATACCGCTATGCTCCTAAAGGAAGCGCAACATATTTCACCCGTTACACCGTGTGTAACGTGTCTTTCGTTAAAGCCTGTGTAAAGTACATTAGTGTAGACACCTGCGGCTTATAGACAGGTGCGGCTTATTTATGTTAAAAATAAAAATATTTGTAAAATTCAGTGGGTGCGCTTTATAGTCCGGAAATTGTATTTTACAATGTGTTGATTTAACAACATACTTTCTGCATTATTACCTAATGTATGATTGCCATATTCTCCATACATACTCTAGAAATCAAGAACTTTGTTTTGTAAACAAAAATATGGAATGCAGCAAATTCCAATATTGTGATTTGCACAAAATTAGATTGATAAAGGTATGTTTTCTCCCTAATTAAGTATTTTTAAATTAATTTTCACCCATTGGGATGTTCAACTTCACATCCAATGATGTGGTATACATCTCTCCGGTCACCCTGCTGCAGCTGTTCCAGATAACTACAAAGGGTGGTATGTTCCTAGAACACACTCCTCTCAGCTCCAAGCATGGGCATCACACCCATACCCGATTGGTAGGGCAAAAAAGAAACTACTTGCTATCAGCTATCAACCTATATTTCGGAAATAGATTCGGAAAAATTCTCAGCGCAACCATGTGCGCATTTAGGTCCTGTTCAGACCCCTAGAAAAGAGAAGCCAATGGGAGCCCTTCACGGATCCCGCGCTACAGCTGTGCTTCATAAATTAGTCTCTGACCAGAGAGACGTAGCAACAGGTGTCTGCTCGGCCGTGGTGCTCGAGTGTTACTCACACGCTGAGCTACAAAGATCAAAATGACCACGAGTGTTTCAGCTACTTTGCTATTGGTGGGATTGAACGGTATGTTGTCCCCATGATCCCCACCACCCCCGCCAGGCCACGGAAGCGCAAGCACCCAATGCCCCACAAATGCTAAGTTGATAACAGTGTGCTCTTTACACCCTTGATACCTCAGTGACCCCTGCACTAGGTAACTCTCTAGCTGCAATTAAATATCAACTGCTACTGATTCCTAGAAGTTGGAATCGGGTATATCAAAAATAAGGGGACACCATGGGCATTCTAGTACACTGCAAATAAACAAGGTCAGATGTCTGTCTGAAAAAGGTACCAACTTAGGATTTTACATTGATGACAGGGATACGACGGAATTGTATTATTTTAAGTTTTGTGCGGCAGACAAACATGGCAGACAACAATAGGTTCGAGTTATGATGGGGTCAACGACTCCCTGTACTTATAAGAAAGAAAAAAAAAAACTTGAAATGGGAGGGCAATATCAAATGTTTGATGCAAGAGGACCTGAAGAAGAGTAATGCCCTCACCAAGATACACTGCTATGACATAATATTTGCCCTGTGAGCATGTTGTTTGCACTCTGCATACACCTCAGGCTTCTCCCATTGCTAAGCGCAACAGGCTGCTGCACAAAAGGGCAATAGCTGAAGTCGATCGTGGAATGATTGTTGCCTATTGCCAGTATTTGCCGTATGTGAGAACATTCCATAAGGTGCTATTATATAAATTCACCCAATAGCTGTGGACACTGGAGCACCACCTGTCCATTTAGCCTCGAGGTCTGGCAGTGATTTCAATGGTTTGAGGTCAAGGCCCTATGCAGGCCACTGCTGTTCTTCCATGCTAACCTTGGTCTTCGTGGAGCTTTGTGCAATGGGCTTCTGTCATATTGGATCAAGTTTTGGATTCTTAGTGCCAGTAAAAGGAAATTGTAATGCTACAGCATACAAAGACATTCCATACAACTGTGTGCATCACTCTTGGAATTTTTGAAAAGGCAGCTGCCAGAAATGATCTTTCTGCTCCTAAGGATATTTTTCCAATATATTACAACAATAAAGTCAGTTACTCTTCAATGAAAAGGCTTTAGTCTTGAACGCAGTGTACCGAAGCCAGAACGGCACATTGTTCGAGCCGGCGGCTAAATTGGAGCCTGCTTACGGTAAATGTGTATTAAAGCACACATCAGGGGCAGGGCCTTATGAGGCAGCGAACTCACAGTAACTTCAAGTAACTTACAGCGCTCCATTTGTGCGGGGAGTCTGATTTAAAGGAGACAGATGACATTTATTCCAAAAGTACAAGGTTTCTACTTTTCTGGCCAACCACATAGCCTCTCGCTCATGCTCCTTGGCATTCGCGGCACGTTCCAGGAAGCTGGCCAAGAGCGAAAAGTGAGGCATTTAAAAGAGACGGCTCTGGAAAAAGGAAAAAAAAAAAAAAGACCAATGGAAATAAAAGGATCGCATGACAAGAAAAAAGATCCAGAGTGAACCGAATGAGATGATTCACTCTGCAATGACCAAAATCAGCATGAGACCTCATTGCCCTGTCTGCTGAGCACATGGAGTTTTGGAGAAGTTGAGAGAGGGATAGAAAAGTATTTTAAGACATCTGGCAGCAGCATCACTGTGTACATTACAGACTGCGGATCCAGAATAGCCACAGCGGTTCTCAACTCTGTCCTAGTTTGGACTCTTTGGTGGAATGCTGTATGCAAATGAGACACAAACTCTCCACCTCATAAAATGTCATGGCAGGCCACATGAGACGTGAGCGGCACAGGACCAGTTGTACCGCTGCGGTCGTAAATTCCATGTGTGAAAATACACACTGACTCAGCAGAGACGGAGGGAGAGAGGGAAAGAGAGCGAGGAGAGAATGTGGGCCAGACAGCAGGCAGGAAAGGGATAAAGGGAGATAAAAGTGAATCACTGTCATGCTTCAAGAAACGGATAGAGAGACAGCGATGCCTATAATAAGGCATGAAGAGAGAGAGAGAGAGAGAGAGAGAGAGAGAGAGAGAGAGAGAGAGCGAGCGGAAGCATTTTCCATATGAAGCTGCTGCTGTCCATTTCACATCAAGTTTTCCAAATGAAACACTACTCTCCAAAAAAAAAAATAAATAAATAAAAAATCTAATCAGAAGTGTAATTTCTTTATTATTTCACATCCCTCTGGACACCAGGGCTGTTTTCAATTAGACTAGAAAACATGGGGAAAGTGATGCAATTCTTGTTTGTGCTTTCACGTTCCCGCCATCCCTCTCTTAAACCATAAAGCATGAAGAAACTGGTGGAATCCAAAAATTCCTGAATGAACATTACAGGGAAAGGTTTAAAAGTTGGATATTTTCACACCAAAATAAATGCGCTTTGAGAAATGATGTGCTGGTGTCATTTTTCTTTACAGTTTTCATGGAAAAATGTCAGAGAAAAGGGCTCCTGAGTGGCACGGCTGAAAAGCGTTAGATCGATAAGTTCAGATCCTGACTACGCCAAAACCATCCCAGTCCTGGTGTCTGTGAGTAAAATCAAGCATGATATCTGGAATAGAAAATTGTCTCTCTTCTGTCAATCACAGATACGATATACAAGTCGTTACTGGGCATCTGTGCGCTTTTGTATGTGGAAGAGGGTGAATAGCGATTTTCTCGGGGAGTATTACGCGACTCCTCTGTGACACAGCAGGAAAAGCAGCTTGCAAAATGAGGTGGTGCGCTGGCTTCACGTGTGCCAGAACAAAACCAAGTACAAGACCAAATAAGGCAGAAAACTGTCAAGAGAGATTTATCCGAATCACTTTGAAAAATAGTAGAATTTAAACCGGATTCTTTTTTTTGTTTCCTAAATTGTGGCTTTTTTCCTAAACTTTTTATTATAATGTTTCCCCAAGAGTTTGCGATCTTAATCGTAGTAACAACATTTTCTTGTGTGAACAAATGTGCACCAGTGTTTGTGGGAAAGTGCCTCCAGATCGAACAAAATGTCGAGTTAAATGTCTTATCTTTATGAGGCTGCATAATGATTCCCAAAATTGGATTGGTATTGTCTAAATAAAGGTCTCCAGTGGGTGGGAGGGGGGAGATCGTGGAAAAAAAAAAAGTGACTCAGTCAAAAATTATAATTTTTTATTATTCTTTCCATCGCAGTGCTGGTCAGTTAATAAGTAATCAGGCTTCCCACCACATAACACAAAAAGGTCAAGTCTGTTCATTTCAGCTCAGCTCTTATAAATACTAAAAGTGTCACTGATTAAGCACGAGCTTGGTTTTAATTATAACACTGATGTATATTAATAGATAAGCACAAATATCAGTCGGTGCACTAGGGTTAGGGTAAATTTATCTTATTCTTTCGGCTTCTCCCATTAGGGGTCGTCACAGCAGATCATCCGTCTCCATACCCCCCTGTCCTCTACATCTGCAACCCAACTACCTGCATGTCTTCCCTCACCACCTCCATAAACCTCCTCCTTGGTCTTCCTCTTTTCCTCCTTCCTGGTGGCTCCATCCTCAGCATTCTCCTACCGATATACCCCATGTCCCTCCTCTGCACATGTCCAAACCATCTCAATCTCGCCTCCCTCATCTTGTCTCCAAAACGTCCTACATGCGCTGTCCCTCTAATAAACTCATTTCTAATCCTGTGGATCCTCGTCACTCCCAACCTAAACCTCAACATCTTCAGCTCTGCTACCTCCAGCTCCATCTCCTGTCTTTTACTCAATGCCACTGTCTCTAAACCACACAACATCGCAGGTCCCACCATAGTCCTATAAACATTCACTCTTGCAGGTACTCTTCTATCACAGATCACTCCTGCGATTGCAGCGATCCACTCTTCTCCACCCACTCCACCCTGCCTGCACTCTTTTCTTCACTTCTCTAACATTCAATTTATCATGAGTCCAAAACCTTCTTTTCAACTACTTTACAACTTCTTCCATCAATTATTCCTCTAAAAATGTTCTGTTGCTGTTGAACTGATGCTGAACTGTATGTTGGGAGATAAGTAGATACACATTAAGGGTCGATCAAAACAAGTTATGAACAACAAGCGCTCGATTGGTGGATTTCTGCGTGTTTGACCGTTTTTTTTTACCCGCTCATAAATAAAAAAGAACGACCGATTTCGCAAAATGGAGTTGATTAAAAAGTACGAAATTTGACTTTGAAATGTAGTGAAGTTAAAGTTTCCCCAAATGGAAATACTTCAGTAAAGTACAGATACATGAAAAAGCTACTTAAGTACAGTAACAAATTTAATTCACTTTGTTACTGTCCACCACTGGATAGAGGTACCGATACTTCTTATTGAAACCTGTACTTTATCGATACTGTTATCGATAGCGCACTCTATAATGTGGTGCAAAATGTCCTGGTGTGAAAAGATGAAAATTTCAAGATATTTTATTACTGCTGTTTACAAATGCCTCTGAGCAAACAAAGGCACATGAACATTTTAAATAAAAATGCCCTTCAAACAAAAAGAGAGAGAGAGAGAGTGTAAGAGAGAGAGAGAGAGAGAGAGAGAGAGAGAGAGAGAGAGAGAGAGAGAGTGAGAGTGAGAGTGACAGTGAGAGTGAAAGAGAGAGAGAGAGATTTCCTCAGCATACCACAGCACAACATATTTGAACAGCATGTTCATAGGACCACAACAGAATGTAATAGAGAATTGGGCCTCTTGAGCGATTACGCTAATACATAGTAGTGACAGCCATATGACACTCTCCTTTTTTTTTTTCAGGGTTCATCTTCCCACACATCGCTACGTTGAATGAGCTGCTCCTGGGTGTCTAAGACCGTGTCTATGTCTCATTCCTCACTGACGGTAATGGCCCTTCAAGCCTAGCGTATTTAGATATACATTTTTAAACCAATGTGGTGTCCCCAAAGACAGCACTAACTAAAGACCTATTTTATAATGAATGTTACGTGATGGCGTGTTTTGTTTGTAAATTGGTTTCGTAACGTTCACGGTTTTGTAAACGGTTCAACGTTGTCGTCATGACTGGTTTCGCACAAACACACACCGCGCATGGGCATCGGTATCAGAAGTATGACGAGCAAACGTCGGCCACGTGACATCATTCAGGGACGGAAAAATGACGAGCAGCCGCTTCTAATTCGCCATTCAAACCGAAGTATAAGGAGATAAATCAGTAACGGTTTTGTTAATCCTGAAGATTATTGGCAGTCCTGTATTGACCCAATTACATACCGGTCCATCTCTAGTCTGTGGCAGTTTGTCTAGCCAGAGCAACTGGTGTCTTCCGTAGTGAAAATCCCAACATTTTTTGGATTGCCCAAGAGGTGCTTAAACTTTAACTGGCTATCACCTTCTACTTTTCTTTTACCACAAGTAAAGCATGCAATCACCTCACATCTAATCAAGAAAAGGCAAAAAAAGTTGTCAGCCGACACATACATTTTTGGCACGGATAAAACGAGTGTTATAGTGTCACTGCGAAATTCTGGTTGATCACAGAGTGACGGTGACTCTTTGAATTGTCAATTTATGAATTAATACTCTTAAGGATAAAGATTCAATTTTGATAAGCCCAGCCACCAGCTTCTATAAAACTGAGCTGGTAAAACAAATTTTAAGTAATATATGAATATATGAAACTAGCTGAAAGTACCCGTGCTTCGCTACGGAAGGCAGAACGCTAAGCAATATGGCAATAAGCAGTAAGCACTGAGCAGGACTGGATGATCAGAGATCAGAACGTAACGTCAACAAATAACGTACTACCCCTTTGTAGTACCGATACAGGGCAAACTACTTTGAAAATAATTTTTATCGTGCATCTAACATCTAATAAGAAACAATGTACTAAGTTTTATTAGGATCCGTAATGTTATTTCGAAGAATTTACAATGCGTGAGAAATCGCGTTTTTCGCGAGTTAGCCGCGATCCAGGGCGAATTTTTCAAAACCCTTTCTTAGTGAGCACCTAAGACCCAAGAGGAAGGTATGTTCCAAATTTCATTGCAATCCGTTCAGTGGTTTTTGAGATTTCGTGATGAGTGAGTGAGTCAGTCAGTGGTATTTGAGCTTTATATATATAGAAGATTAAGGAGGTGTTCCACTGATTTCAACACACACTGACTTCACAGAACCTGAGAAAGTGTGCCGCCTTCCTTGACTTATAAACAGACATCGACTTCCATAAACAACTTCTCTGGTTCGTGCCCAAAGGGAATTCAGAAGGATCGCAGCTCCCATTATAAGGCCTTGAGGCTGGAAGAAGGATTGTTAAAACCAAAAATAGCAGGCTTTGATTCCAGGCAGCTCGCTGTCCAAGAATTAGAGAATTACAGTAGTTAATCCCAAGAGTTTGAGGGTAAGTGACGCCGTCTGCACCACCCCCACGCAGGATAAAGCCAGCGTATGCCTCACCAAGCCAAAGTCTTGTGCCATCTGGCACGAAGAATCCTGTGTGTAACACCATGCACCAGGAAAAGTCCAAGTGCTCTGGCAGGAGCTACTAAAGCCTGAATCTCCCCAGAGGTAAATCAGCTGCTACAGAAACACACATCTCTCTGGGTAGAAACACAATGACCATCTGCTGGCCCAAAAACAGCTCACTAACAGAAAATAGAGGGCGGCTCCACCCGAGGGCAAACCTGATGGAACTTTGGCGAGACTAAAGCGAGGGGTTCCTGTTCAGTGCGGAAGGAAAAAGAGGGAGAGAGAGGAATTAGGAAAGAATGAAACTGTATGTGTGTGCTTATCTAACTGGGTCCAAAACAAACAAAAAAAAATAAAAAAAAATAAAAATAAACCCCCTGTTGCATCCTGTTCTCAAATGCTCTGCCAATTTGAATCTGTTCTCTCATAAGGCTTTCAAAATGAACTCGGTTCAACCGCAATGCACATTTTAATAATGCCATCTTGGTCTGCATATCCATTGGTTCTCCCTTTTCTGTGCAGACAAAATGGCTCCCAACACAGGATGTCCTCGCTTTATCAGTTTAGATCCATTAGTGACGTGATCTGTCATAATTGATCTGCCTCAACTCCTTCTCGTTTGAAGCATCCGGCCTCAACTCTCCAGAGTGCCTAATTGACAGAGCAGCTCTGTGTTTAGGAGACTGTAGCAAGCTTGAAGCTCAGTTCAAGTTCGTCCGAGCACAAATAATAAGCGCAGTCTCTCTTGGTCCGTCTTGAAACGCTTTAAATAGAATAATGGCTTCATGAACACAACTTTGACCTAAAGCGCCATTTAGTCGAGCTCCATATCCGGGTACGCAGAGGACACGGGTCGTCATTCATTTATTTTTTTTTAAAAGGTATAGACAACGTCATGTATAATATGATTACACTTGCTGCACACATCGAGCTCTTAGAATGAAGGGTAAATGCTTTAGGACTTAGACATATAAGTGTCAAATTTACCACTGAATGATTTTTTTTTTTTCATCTGAGCAACAGATACAATGGTGAAAATTTCAGTCACATAGACGTTAGTCAACAGCTTTGTTAAAAGATTATCTAGGACATGTAGTGCTAAACTTTGTTTACTGTTAACGATGCATTAATGCAGATCCGTCATTAAGCTGAATCCCAACTGCCACTGCCAACCAGCAGTTCCTGACTGCACAGGTGATTAAGCCGTGGATTGTATCCAAGCGATTACATTGTGTATCGCAATTATTTTTTTAAAGATTTTACAGATAAACTATAAACATCGATAGAAATTAGCACAAGTCTATTAGCGAGCACAGATGATTAGCACAGACATGGACCTGTAGGATCCTCATAAATCTCAAGCTAATGCATTGCATGGCACGGGACTCATTTTGTCAATCTTGTTCTTGCCCTTTCCTTGGCTCACTGCTTCTCCTTGGAAGGAGGATCTGCCTTGGCATCTGTTCTGTAACGCTGCAATGATGCCAGAGCAAAAGGGAAATAAAAACCAGGGGGAGCAGGGCCTGGTCACTCGTTCTCCTTCCTTTACAACCCCATCTGTTTTGAGATTCCTGCCAGTCAGCTAAACCGACATCTCTTCTATGGGCATCGAACCCCCTCGAGCGAGGATAAAATCAGCAGGGGGCCATTTGGTATGCTATAACATGACACTAGAAATGTCTAGAAAGTGTGAACTTTCACTTCCTTCGTTTGCTTAGTTTGCTGGTCAACCACAGCGTTGCTAGGGTATAAACAACAAGCCTTGTAGTAATTACAGAGATATTTATGTCACCACAAATGTGTTTCTTATATTCAGCATGGAGGTACTTTCCACATGGTTGCTGATAACGGAAGGTGAAAGAATGAGAACAAAACATATTCTGATCAGCGAATGGAGTCAACAAAGAACTTCCATATTGTGTTCGAATGAACTTTAAGACTTGCTGCAGTGTTAGATTTCACGTTTGTGACATGGACGGCATGATAAATAATTCAGGCGTGGCTGTGTTGTGTCTATATGTGCATTTCAAGTCTTGAAGAACTTGAAGCTTTCTTGGCCAGCTCCCACTAACTACCACATATGCACACACACACACACACACACACACACACACACCCACCCACCCACACACACACACACACACACACACACCCACCCACACACAGTACAAAGAGGACATCACAAGGATCCCATGCCTCGTCTAGGTCTAAGGAGTATCAGCATATAAAATTACACCTGATGAAAAGAGCAACCTCCTGGCGACTTCATTCAAAAGAGAGACGTGCTGAAGACACAGGGCACTTTAAACAACAGGAACCCATGGTGATAGTATCACTTTCTCCAGATGGTGACCTATCTCCTCTCCCTTACTTCCATGGCAAGCCAGAGCAGATCAGCTCTAGGGAGTGGCAAAAAAAAAAAAAAGAGGGCAGCGGTCGGGAAGGACTCACTTACTCATCAAGAGCATGTGAAAAGAAACAGCGACGCATCTCCCCTGAGCTCAAAGCTGTTAGTATTAAGCTTTCAGGAGGATGAGGAGGACGATGTGTCATAATCAGACCAACAATGCGATCCGAGTGATTCATAAGGCATAATTGTGCTTTTCCTTTCTCTGGTGATTAAACATGAAGCGTTAGTTTTGAAACAAAATTCCGGGTTTCTGACTACAGCAACATGTTGGTAAACAGTCTGTGAGCGTGAGTGAATGACTTCAGAAGCGTGTGACTCAGGCGTTCGCCTGCGAGCGAGGCGGATATTGGAGCTTGTTTGGGATTAAATAACGTTGATACATCCTGTGACTTTGCGCCGTTGTATCACATGGATCTACAATAACAGGTGAATTGAATCGGAGCAGACGCTGTTCAAAGCTTGCTGCTTCCATGCAAACAAAAAGCCAGAGGATAAAAAAACGAATAATCATGATAATATTTATAATATATATATATATATATATATATATATATATATATATATATAAAAAAACAAAAAAAAAAAAAACAGGTACTAGTTGCAGGGTTTTTCTATGGTTTTCTTCTATACACAAGTTTTGATACAAGTTGCTCGCACAAATACAACATTGTTTCTATAGTAACACTATGTAATCCAAAGCCATTTTCAACACCAGGCATTACCGCATGTCCCGGGTTATCAGATCACCAGGGACAGCAGAGACGCTGAGCTGTTCACACCTGGCTGCATGAATGCGTCTTAGGTGACCAACTGCATACAGATTTCATGCCTCTTTCTAACTGAATAGCTGTCCTGCACATTCATTACGTCAGTCTTCCGCTGCCAGCCGAAATCAGTGTCGGGCAGAGACGCTGAAAGTTTTTTTTTTAAGCTGAATGGGAAATGAGATGAAAGGATCGAATAAAGCTATGAAAAGCAGCTGCTTTCTTCACTGCTGTTGGAGCCAGTGGTGGACAGTAAATGTAATCCGTTGCTGTACATAAGTAGTTTTTTGGCGTATCTGTACTTTAAGTGTTTCTGTTTGGGGAGACTTTAACTTCAGTACATTTCAAAGTCAAATACGTTATTTTTCACACATCTACATTCCCTTTCTATTTATGAGTAAAAACTTAACTGGTCGGTCACGCAGCAATCCACCAATCAGGATAAAGCATGCACTTTGTTTGAAACTTTTGATGGTGTGGCATCTTGCGGAGAGGCGTCCACGTAAAAAATATAAATAAATAATTAAATGATCGATCTGGGGAGGTTTTTTTTGTTTGATTTTTTTACCGCTCATTTGCACGGTCGCGTCAATTATTAGATCATGTCACGGTTTGAACGAACCTGCGTGACCTGGGTGACGTCACGTCACGTCACGTCACGTCACGTCATTAAGGAGAGCTGAACCTGAATTAAGATTATGGATGACAACAAAAAAAAAAAAAAGGTCTGACCCCTTAGGGGTCCGATTCAGAAAAAAAGGAGGAAAGAAGTAAAGCGGAAACGTGCAAACGATAAAAGGTGTGTATGCATCTCATCTCGTTTTAAGGAGGTAGTATAGGCAAACGCATTTAATGCAATAGGCTGATAAATATAGATCACTTAGGTTATGCTGTTGCCTGCTGTGCTTTTACGCATAGAGCAACGATATTTCTTTTAGCTGCATGTTATCATTTATAGTATGTAGTTTATCATAATGTGTGTAGCAACTAAACAATTACAGCCTTATTAGTCTAGTTGGATTGTAGGTAAACAGCACTTATTAACCTTTTATCGAGGTTATGTCATAATGGTTTTCTGTGATTGTACTAAGTCCTGCACTGTGTTCATTAAGGGGGAAACTCCAGTGCAGCTTAAAAGGCCCATTTAATAGACATTTATAAGAAGGCTATAGATGTTGTGTGTATCTTCTGAGTATGATAAATTATGCACAATGATGTGAAATTAATTGTGCAATAAATGCATTTAGGGTGATATTTCTACATGAAAGTAAACTCTCAGAAATGTCTCAGAATCTGGGAGTTTTTTGAATAGCGAGCGATTTACCCACACTACCTTTGCGGATGCATCAGCGTGCATTAGCTTTCACACTACAAATGTGATGTGGCAATGTGTGTCCCAGGCCACCTCCTAATTTGGTGTCAGTGATCAACTTACAGTGTGTCTCCGAGGTGCACTAGACCCTGTTCACAGCTGGACTTCGCTCTGACCGATGCTCCAATCGCCAGGTGAGCACAAGGCCTACAACAACAACAACAACAACAACAACAACAACGACAAAAGTAAATATTTTAAAAAAGACCAGATTTTTCTTAATCAGGAAGAAAAAAGAGCAGGTGAAGAAAAAAATGCTTTCCGGCTGCTATAACTTTAACAAACTACCGCTTTTAGTCGTTGACAAGCCGGTGTTAGAAAGGAAACCCTTCAGGAACTGCTGTTATTAAAAAAAGAATCCACTTTGTGGTTTTATCAGTAACTCAGGGTTGCCAGTGTCGCGCCGCTCCACCGCTGTTTATTTTACCGTAACACCAAGCTCTGTTTTGCGTTATTTATTACTCCAACTTGTGAGGTGCAGATCGTAAAGCAGCGACACAACATTTAGTCTCCTGTAAAGACAGCGGGGCTCGGTGGATTTTATACATCGCTGAAGCACGGTGTATGAAGTTCACGAGCGGGCGAGTCACGTTATAAACATGCATTAGCTGCAAGCAAACGCGCCTATTTACAAAGTATGCGCTCACTAAAGTACCCATTAACGAGTGCGGGTTCATTTAAAAGTAACTGACCACACAGTCCACAAAGAATGTTGAGAGGGAAAAAAAATAAAAAAACCACAACATTTCAATGTTTAATCTCCCTTTATGTAGCTTTAGGCTTCTGTAACACCATGTACCGTGTACTACATTCTATTAATGTCATGAACTGGAATGAACTGAAGTAAGAGACTCGCTGTGTGTGTGTGTGAGAGAGAGAGAGAGAGAGAGAGAGAGAGAGAGAGTGTGAAAGGAAAGTGGAGTTACTCCAGGTCATTCACAATACAGGAACACAGGTTCACATATCTCCAGGCCTCTTTCCAAGGAACGAGCCAAAGTTTTCTCAGAAAGCAGAAGGACATTGTGATCATCGCTCAGGACTGTTGAATTATTTCATCTCATACCAGTATAGGTTTCTGGACTATGATTAGTCTGGCTCTGGGAAGTAGTTTCTTTATAGACACTATAAAATGTCATTTATAGGAACGTCTCAGTCATTACTTCATGCTGTCATAGAGGAGCCACTCATTTTTATAAAGATTAAAAAAAATGTAAACGTTACTATGATCGAATGTTCACTTGTACATTTACAGTAGGAAAACTCCAGCATCAGTGGTTTGTAACCGTTGCATGTGTAGCTGTTCCTTTAAATGTTCTGGGTGAAGAGGAAATATACAGCTGGGGGTGAACACGAGCGAGGGATTGACTGCAGCTGCTGTAATGAAAGTGATAACCTGGAGCGGCATAACATTTCAATGCTTAACAATAGCCAGGAGTTTAAACATTTTACACATTTGTGCCAAAAGTAATGAAACAATGAACCCCATAAAGTGAGTGGCCAAAATGTAAAAGGTTCAACACACAAACTCGGACGTGTTTAGGACAGCGGGTCATTTTTTTATATTCGAAAACACACTTTTCAAAAAGATATGTTAAAACTTTTACAGGCTTTGTATCTGCACAATTATGGTCTGTAAAATTTTTTCAAACACGACATCACACAGTTTTGTCCAGATCACGTCTACAGCACAGAACACTGGATTAAGATCCTACACATCTTGCTAAGAACATAAACCCAAACCCAATCTGGCAGAATGTGTTATGTTTCGGCATATAAAACAAATGCAAAACTGTGATACTGCTCTAATTCAAGATACGAGCACCTGTCTCAATATCAGGCAATACCAAAGTAAGAACGATTTAACAAGCTGGAGCAATAAAATCATATAAAGTTAGCTTTTAGCGTTAAGACTAGCGAGCGGCGATCAGAATTCTCTGACAAAAAGCACACTTTAGAAAATCCTAAACATGTGAATTTGTATATTCTCAGAATACTACCGCTCCGTTTGTTATTCCACTAAAACTAACCAATCATAGGCATCTGTGTGGTCACGTATGCAGAATAGTGCCGAAGCCCGAATGCGTTACTCTACCCTGGGAAGCAACTGAAAAAGATGTAGTAGGATGGTGTGGTCACATGTTTTACAATGGCTTTACACACAATCATCAATAGTGGTCATATAATAGGAAAGAATTGAGCCTAAAATCTGGAAATAAACCTCCAGTGGGGAAAAAAAATTAAAAATAAAAATCTCCACTGAATCATCATAATGATTTGATCCTGTTCAGGGTCACGTTCCAGAGCATCGCCAGGGGAACAACGGGTGGGTGAGTGAAGTACGTTGTGAATGGGAACTCAGACCATCGCAGGGCACATTGTGCAACAGGGGTGTAACACAATGCCACCAAGGAATGATTTATAAATGGAAAAAATAATAATCCATCCACTTCCATTTACATCCAGGGGAAATATAGCATCCCAATCCACCTACCTATACACAAGGAGTGAGCACTGAAAGTGAAATTCCACAGGCAGTAACCTTAGCTCAGGTTTGAACCAGGGACCCCACCCCCGGTTGAGACTCGGAGCCAATCAAAATCATTTATTGAAATGATTAAGATTGAAGGCAGCTCGGAGGAAAACCAAACCAAAAAAAAAAAACTTTCAAAGATTCCTATCTCGTTTCCTCCAGGATGGTCTGATTAGTGAAGTGACATCCCTTGACAGGGTGTTCGAAGACAAATGGACAGAGAAGTACATCTTTATTCTCCACTTCAAGTTCAAAGCAGATGCCTCATCTGTCCAGCTGGCCAAAAGTGCTAAGTGATACGGCAATAAACTAATCACCAAAGGTTAAGCATTAGAACGTAATTGATGTCCTGTGCAATTATGCACGCTGACGTGAATACCCCCGCTCTACACAATACGTGAAAATAAATAATCACGAGCACTTAAAGCCTGTAGAACTAATATATGAGACTGAGCAGTTAAAAGAGATGAATGAACGTTACCCCCCCCCCTTCCCCCCAGCTCTAACGCTCTAACATAAACAGTCTGAATCAATAGGCTTGACACAAACATCATCCTGCACGCTCGATTCGGCATCCACGCTCTTCTAATCAGAGCCGACGCGCCGACGGCGCTGCCGCAATCACTTCCGTCTGCTCCGCCAGCTGCCGAAAGCTCCCCGAGGTGCCCCTCGACCAGTAAATGATGATGTCTGCGCTCACAACACACAGCATCCCAGCCCTGATAGGTTCAGATGCCCCATCCTGCGTGTTTACCTCGGATGACCTTTTCTTCCGCATGACCTCTCGAGGACCTTGACCTCGGCCGCATGTCAAGCTCCTAATCGAAAAAAGGAGTGGACTGCCCACGAGCCACATCGGTGTATATAACAAGCGACGACACAGTGACAGTGCAACTTTAGAAGGGAGAGTGGTGTGTCTGACATGGAAATCTAAACCGATGCCTAGTAAGATTTCCTTGGACATCCTTGGTGTGCGGTCCAACTTTTCTTCCCCCTTCCTTCCTGCACATAATATGAATTGCCTGCTTGACAATGCAAAACATATATCCTGTGATATACGACCTTTAAATGTGTATAAGCATTGCAAAGCAAAATCAAAACTCGGACGGATAGATCTGTGGGAATTCACCAGTCGTCGATCCTTCCTTTGAATCCGTGTTTAATCCCTGAGCTTTGGAAGCTCGACGAGAGGCAGGAGCGGCCCACGTGTTTACGTGACACGCGGATCGTGTCGAGCAGAAGGAGATCTCCGGTTATTAGGGGCCAAGCTTTGTCAAGGTTCTTCGTTAGGAGCTTGGCGGTGGATGCGACATCAACGGCGTGTCTTCAGACAGGAAGCAGGCCACAGGTCATGACCCGCGCAGAAGGACTCGCAAATCCTCCGTAAAGCTCTCAGCAGTTTTGTGGTTTGGTTAATTATAACTTCAGCAGATCATTTATGTGGACAATACTCAGACAGACTCACGTCAGGAAGGATCTGACAGTCGTGCCTGAGGCAGCTGGAGATTATAAATCACGTGGAAGCACGTTTATAGTTCAGGTTATGAGCTCGATCACCTATTAACTGTTGGAGGAAATACTGCTCTGGCTTTGTCGTGAAAGTAGGGGGCATAAAATGTACATTGCATTATAACTGCATTAATCCACATGAGAAAAAGGGAATATTTCAAATGTATACAATGAATAGAGAGAGTGCCATAAAAATGAAAAGACAAATAGATGATTATAAAAAAGAAATGAATATTTATGGCTGTATGCTAACTGTGCAAAACATTTCCTCCACTCCTTCCTCTCACATTGCCTTGTAACTTATTTGAAATGTATAACTGCATTCAATGAATAGACTGCAATAATGTGCAGTATCATAAAAATAAAAGACAAAAAGATAACAAAAAAAAGGAATAAGCAAGTCATATATGGGCTGCATGCTAACTGTGTAAAACTCCTTTCAAATCTCTTTTTTTCTTCCCTTATTAGTCATACTGTTTCGAAAGACTATTGACAAGAAGTCCATACACACATAGCACCTAGCACGGTTGTTTATATTTACGTGTTTGTGTTTATGTTTATCCAAACGCAAATAAAAGCTCAAAAGAAAAAAAAATTCTAAAACTCACCTTTTTTTTTTTTTTTTTTTTTTTTGCTCGTATGGGATCAGACAACAACAAAAGACGCCCCATTATCTTCTTTTTTTTATTATTTTTCTTCTTCTCACCCAGACGATGTGCTGAGTTAATTAGCAACGCTGCTAAAGGTAAAAAAAAATCTCGTCCTCCTGTCGTCCATGTGCTCCTCCAGCCTCGCGCACGCGCGCACGCACGCACGAGCGCACGCGCGCACTGGCGCGCAGGCGCACGCACCCAAGGACCCGCGCGCGCTCGCGGCTCGCGCTCCTCCGCCGTTACCGCGAGTGTGACGTCATAACTCCGGAAAGAGGGGAGGAAGGAAAAAAGAAAGAAAGAAAAAAAGATCGTCGCGTTCGACGGAAGTTTAGCAGCATCACTGCGGCTCTGCTCCACGCTGGTTTGGGGGATGATTTTTTTGCGGTTTTTTTTTTTCTTTTTTTTAATGATGATGCAGTTCACTGATGATGAAATCTGATGATTGCAACGTTTTTGTTACATGAATAAATAAAACACAATGCCCCTAAACAATATCTAGCCTACCTGACCCAATCCTGACTTCTTCACCCCTTACTGTTTGTTCTACTTTCCTCCCAATGTCAGAAAAAACATTCAAGTGTGTGTGTGTGTGTGTGTGTGTGTGTGTGTGTGTGTGTGGATGATGCTCTATGATGGACAGGTGTCCCATCTTTGGTGTGTCGCTAACATCACATGTGGTGTGACTGGCACTCAAATCTCCATAACCCCATAATTTCCATAATTTCCAAAAAATGAAGATTTCATCTATGTCTGATGTTCACACGTGTGATGTCGTACAGGAACAAGTATGCTTTGCTAGCTAACACAGAATTGAACTGTGTACTGACTGGACTGACACACACACACACACACACACACACACACACACACAAATGCTTTGCTGCTAAAACATTTAAATGCATTGTTTTCGTGTACGGTATTAATGAATATATGAACACTTCATTTCTCACTGTCTTAGGTTGTTTTTATATACGTGTCGTATTAGTTGATTATGTGTAGTTCTGTTTCTTGTGTTACTTTGTTACGTTTGTGTTTATGTTGTCTGATGCAGCTCCTTGGTCCTGGAGGAATGTTGTTTCGTTTCACCGTATACTTTAGTGTATATAGAAGGACAATAAAAGCCTGTTTGATCTGACTTGATTTGAACTTTTCCCTCAAAACACTAACGACAGCAAAACTAATTCTTTTACACCAACATTCTTCATTATTTGGGGACAAAAATCACCCCTATTTCTTTCATTCGCTATAAGCTAGCGTTAGCTATCGTTAGTGAATCTTGCAAAACTAGCATACTTCATAATATGCAACCTAATGTTATGATAGATACGATTAACTGTGTATTTCTACAAAACCATGATTAGGTGTATGTCCTTGATGCCTCATTATATCATTTACTATAGATATAGATTTGTATTATGAATAAATAAAGTCTACCATGGTGACCCCACTGAAAAGAGTTTGGCTGTCCCCTTTGTGTTTGCCCTGTTGTCTTGTTTTACAACCATATGAGACATAAGAAAGATGACAACCAGTCCATAACAACATGGCTACCACATCTGATACGCTATATGGTCAAAAGCTTCTGAACACCAGAACATCTCGTCCACATCTCAGATTTAGTTCTCCCTTTACTTTTATTAACGCCTCCATTCTTCTGAGAAGGCTTTCCACTAGATTTTGGAGCGAGACTCCAAAATGCAAACCATATCTTCATGTAGCTCACTTTGTGCATAAGACCATTGTTGGAACATAGTAGTTCTAATGAAGGAAAATTGGAATGTTATGACATCGTATACAATTCTGTCCTTAAACACTGCGAATAAGAATCTGGTATTTGCATGGGATGTCAGGTGTCTACAATCCTTTGACCATATACGATATATTGTATAAGTCTTTCTATCCAAATCTTAACTCCGACCTCAAAGTTGTATGAACACAGTGTTCTATTACTTCTGTATAATTTATTCAGTCATATTTAGATCACATTATTAAAGTATATTAGGATGTCTGACCAAATCTTTTGAGTAGCTTATTTGGGATTATAAAGCAACTGTGTGTGGACATCTAATGTGCAAAAAAAAAAAGGAGGTTGCACCACTGATTAGCTTCTTCTTACCATCTCTCCATGTTTTTTTTCTACTATAAATCTAAAACTCTTACAATAATACAGTAATGGAAGGTTCTAGATCTTCATAGGGGTTGGAACATGTGGGGGGGGGGGAGAACAAGCAATACCTTTATGTATATAACAATCCAACAAACTCACACGAAGTCACCTGTTATTTGGTATTGGATTCAATCAGTTGATCGGTTTTCTTTAAAGAAGTATTCCATGTGAATTTCAGCTCAGAGCTTTAATGCTCTTCCAGAAACAGCAAGACAAACGACCAGGAACATTTTTCTTTCACTGGTGATAAATGGTACAGAGGCCTTTAAAAAGGGCTCAATGACAACTATACTCTTGTCTATTACATGCATTGATGTTTTAAGCAAAAGCCTATGGTTAAATGGACATGGTTCGATTGTAGAGCAATAAACTGATGACTCCAGGCTCAATAAGTGCATGCTGACACAGCAAAACACTCTCTTAAGCAGAAACTGGAAATATTGAATGTTTATTTATTGTTTTAGTATCAGTGATTTGCCTACTTCATTTCTTTGAACATCCTTAAGTGATTAAGTGCATGGACTGTATTAGTAATGCAAAATGGCTCAAAGCCAATTTTTTTACTGCCAGTTTGAGTTCACTTAAAATAGCAAAGTCTTCTCATAGGTGTGCTTACTGCAAGTAGTATGAAATACTTTCTTAACCAGTTTCAAGTGAGGTTGCTGTATAGCTCTTTTTTCAATCGTTGAAATCAAAAGTAACAACTAAGCTTGAGGAATCTGATGCGAAATTTATTTTGCTCCTAAAGGGGGAAAAAAAAAAAAAAAAAAAAAAAAAATCCAAAGTTGTGGCATTTAAAACACAGTTTACACACAACCGTAATGTGAAGCCAAATATGTACTTATCCCAAGTCACAGCGTCTAGACAGTCAGTCTTTAGATGGAGATGAAAGTTTTTCTTGCTCATTAAGCCAGACTTTTTATTTAAGTATTATAATGACCAGATGTGGTGCTGAGAATATTTGCGTTTTTAGGGAATAAACAACTCAAAAGCTGCGCCTCACTTCAGATGAACTCTGACCACAACAATGGTCTAAACTGAGGCATGGACCTTGCTATGGATAATTCAGGGTGGAGCATCAGCCAAAATCTCCCTCACTCGGGGCTCTGCTGGGAAACAAACGAATATCCTGCAATTCAATTTACACCTTGAATATTACTTTTTTTAAATACAAGCTAGTATTGGTATATTATTCCCTGTGCTCACAACAGGATTCAAAGCAAAAGCTAGTCACTTAAGGCTCATCAACTAAAGCATACTTACCCAAAAGCAAAAAAAAAAAAAGGGACTCAAACTTGCTACTTGGGAGACCACCAGCAACCAGCTCCTGACAGATGTTCGACAGCTGTTCCAGTCATGGGTCTAACATTTATTCACTCAACAACCAAGCCCTCATGTTATTTTAGCATTGTAATGACTCGTCTAATCTCATGACTGACAGCCTTGAAGCATGTGAACTTCACGACCCCACTTTGATGATCAGAAATAGCCTTCAAGGACCCCAATTGAAAGGTGACAGTCAAGGTAAATACCAGCACGAGTATAACGGTGAAAATGTTGTAGGCACATGTGGTGCAAATAGATTTGACCATCGATTTGGCTGCAAGCATTGATCGTAGAAAGAAACTATGCAAGTCATATTTAGTCGAATGCAATTTATAAAGAAATGCATTTCAAGATTGACAAATTAATACAGTATTTTAATATCTGAGGAGGTATGTACAAAAATTTACAAAAGAACAAAAAAAAAGCATTAAGTTAAGACCAGCAGTGTGTGTGGTACCGCCGTCCATTGCTAAATATAAAATTAAATACAAATCAAACCTCAGCAGACACTGAGGCAGTGTAAATGTGGTAATGTTCAAGTCTGCAACCATGACAGGGCGCACAAGGGAGTCCATAAAAATCATCTCCGTGCAGCACCATCCCAAGTCAAACAGCTAGTTAAGGGCTTTTAAAAAAAAAAAAAAAAAAAAAAGAAAAGGTAAAGTCCTAGTCCAGAGCGGCTCAGGAGCTGCTCAGCATTTCTAGTCTCCTTTTTAATTGCTCGCACTTCCTCCTGAGCTGCTCCTTGGAGTGTTGGAGCTTTCGCTCGTCGGTCTGCAGTCCTACAATGAACTCCGTGGCCTTTTTCAGGATCACCACCTTGGCCGCCTTCTCGTTGTTCGCCACAGCCGGTACCTCGTCGCGCAGCGCGAAGAAGCTCAGCTTGAGCTCGTTGCGCCGCTGCCGCTCGAGCACGTTGTGAGTCCGCCGTTTATCGTTGTCCTCGGAGTCCGACGTCTTGGGACTGGCGCACTTGCGGCTCGGCCTGTGCCCCCGCGCGCCCCCGCCGCCGCCGCCGGTGTCGAAGCGGAGCCGCTTGACTGCAGGCTGCTCGGGCCGCGCGCACGGCTGCGCCGCGTAGTTGTGCTGCTGGCTGGTCACGTGGCACCGCTTCAGCACCACGGGGCTCGACTCGCACTTCTTGGCCGATTTCCTTTTCTCCACCGTTACGACGTCGATCTCTTCGTCTTCCTCCTCCTCCTCATCATCCTCCTCGTCGTCGTCTTCCTCATCTATAGAGAGAGAAAAAAAAAAAAAGTTTGGTCAAAAGCCTAAGACAAGCGCGCGCGCACACACAGAGCCGGATTTAAAGCCACGCCCACTCCGGGAAAACGCCTGGAATTTCGCTCATTCAGTCACCGTTGTAAGCGCACCAGGCCACGCCCCTCCTTATCCCAAATCTAACGGGTTCTGGAACACCGCCAGGAACGCGCGTTTATTTGCAATACAATCACGTGTAAATGCAAAAAAACAAAAAAAAAAAAAACAAACAACAACAAAAAAGGTTCTAAACGCAAGCTTGAGGAGAACTTACCGGACTCGCTGTCACTGCTGCTGCTGCTCCCGCTGTTGGGCGGCGTGTCCATCAGGGAGCTCTCGCACTCCTTCAGCTTCACGCACTCCGTAAGCGGGTAGGGAAACACCACGGAGGGATCGATACACTCCGAGACAGAGTTCACGTGAACGTCCTGCAGGTAGCACGCCGCGTTCGAGTCTGCGGCGCACTCGCTTTTGGGCGGGGGCGGCGAGGCTTTCCGGGCCGCGCGGAGCGACGCGAGGCGCTCGGACACCACCTTCTCGAGCTTGGCCGCCGCGGAGAAGCCGCTCCACATGCAGTCCTGGATGACGATCGACTTGAGGAGCGACTGCGACGAGTCCGAGTCGCAGATGAAACTCTGGTTGACCGCGTCGTCGCCGAGGAACTCCGTGACCATCTCGAGCTGGTCGGCGGTGGACGGGAACGAGCTGGAGAAGGACGAGCGCCGGCTCGGGGACAGAGGAGGCGTGGGAAGGAGCTCGAACTTCTTCCAGATGTCTTCGCTGGGAGCCGGCGGCTGGCCGTGCTGCTGCTGCTGCGTGTAGAAGTCCTCATCCTCGTTGTCGTAGTAGAAGTAGGGCTGGAACGAGTCATACTCGTAATCGTAGTTCTTGCTGGCCACGTTCAGCGGCATCATGACTGCCTGTTATAAAAAAAAAATAGACAAGTCAGGAATTATCCCACAACCTCAGCATGAGGGTGAGGGTCACCTCCACCTCCACACCAATGACCCAAGACGCGGCTATATGCATCTATTACACCTTAACCAATAATTTAAAAAAGGTGACAACACAACTGTCATGTTGAACACCTGGAAACAGTACTAACAAATTAGGTGTTACAATAAATAAAGTCCGGACAACTTCTCCAACATTAAAAGCTAATAAACGCGACGTGACGTGAATTAAAAATGGCCAATAAAATGAGTGTCTTCTACTCACCATTGCAGTGTCAGAGAGGGGAAAAAACACGTAGGAAGAAATCCTCCAGGGTAAAAACAGTCTTTCTTTCGAGTGAAAATAATCCCAAATTTTTCTGGTGAATGTTCCTATTTTAAACCCAGTACCGCCGGTATCCGGTGCAGTCCGAGTGCGCCTTGATTTCCACGCCGCCGGTGACACCATTCACTGCGAAACCTACGCCAGCTGCTCAGCGCCTTTTAATACGACTCAGCCCTCTTTTCACCCCCCCCCCCCCTTCTCGTATCAATGCGCCCCACACACACACATACACACACACGCACACACACATACACACCCCGTTTTCCCGCCAAATCACAATGGCGTAGTAAAGCAATATACGTATTAAATAGTGCTTTCTGTCCTCCGTATTGCGCGAAATAGGCCGCGACACGATTTAAGACATCCCCTTAATGATTCGGATTACCGTTCGTATCAGGATAAAACGTTTTATTGCGGAAACTACTTTGCTCCGCGCACGGTTTGGGTGCGTGATGCGCCCTGGATGGGGGCGGAGCTACACAGCAAGCCGAGGGGTTGTAAACGGGCTGAGTGCCAACAACACTATTACAGCAGAGCTCATGTAAAGTGCTCTCATCCTGTTTTCTGACATTAAACATAAAAAAAAAAATAAAATGGACGTTTCTACACCAATACACACCGTGATTTACGATAAGAATAAATCAATAAAAAATACGGCTATTTATAATATTAATACAACATGTAATAAAGTAATCCAGCTATTACACTGCCTTTTATTATAATCAGAATCATGACCCGCAGCTTTACAAAATAGTCTGAAGTGAAAGGCTGATAGCAATACTTCCATTTTCCCCTCACCATCCCAATTAATTTAAATTGCAGGTGATGAGAGCTGTCCTGTGTAAACAGCGGGTGTGATCGCCATCTAGTGGACAAGCATGTGCACATTATTACAGTCAAATGCAACTCAAATACACTCGAAAATGCAAAAAAAATAGTGCAGGAGTTTGTGGTAGGTCAACAGAAATGTAAGTGATTGTCAAAATATTTATACAGGTGTCATTTCTGCTTGTGATAAATGTGATCCAGTATTCTAGATCTATTAACGGCATTCATTTATTCATTCATCTTCTGACCATCCATCTGAGAGTAACATCTTTTCAGAGTCAAACCCAGGACCCATATGCCACTCTTATTATTTTCAATTATAATAATAATTATTGACCTTCCATGTCGTGTTACCAAATCGTTTCCGAAACAATGCCGATACTTTAAATAAAAAAGATTGGGCAGTGTATAAATGGCAAAAACAAAATACAACCTTCAAGGTAAAGCAGGGGATCATTAGTGTTTTAGGAGCTGCAGGAACTTCTCTTCTCTGGTCATTATCATTAACTGCTTTTTGCCCCACAAGTGGGTGTCAAGGTTGATCCAAAGCCTGCTCAAGGATGCATGCAAGGCATGAATACAGTCTGTACAGGATGCCAAATGGCCTCAGTGTGAGAGGAAATAATTAGTTTCTTTTTCAGTACTGAAATTGAAGAACTGTGATTGGAACAAGCAGTTAATAAAAATTCTAGTCAGGTTTTTAGATATTTTCCGAGATATTTGTTTTTGTTGATATAAAAAATACTGTATCTTTTGTTTGATTAAATGTATTAAAAAAAAAAAAAAAAAAAAAAAAAAAAAAAATAAAAATAAATATAT
>JAAIIK010000072.1:1304079-1324896 GCA_014706435.1 Silurus glanis | reverse complement strand
GAAACCTATATATTTAATTATTATTACCACTGTCATGCGATTTATCGATTTGCATAGCCAGTTATTATATTGGATCTCAGCTTTACTTGGTGTTTATATCCTAAGCTTTTATCTCTTGCACTAATGCCCAATTTCACCACTGTCCTAAAGGAAACCCCATAAATCAACACTGATGGCTTCATCTGACTTCTCAATGATTGCTACTAAGAAAGAAGGAGTTTCTATTTTTCATATTGCCTGCCAATTTTCAAAAGCGTCCCATGTGTCTAACTGAATGTAACTGAATATCAAGAAATTATTTGGAACAAACAGATAATGTGCTCAAAATGAAAACAAATACAAATACTATTAGGTTTTTTTTTTAAGGTTTTTGGTTCAGATTAGAGGAGTGCATCAGGATCCTGCAGTAATCATCCTTAGTAACTGACCGGTCAATTTTGCAATGGCTTAAAACAGCCTATAGGTTTGATAGAAATTTGGTAAATAGTATTAACTAAATTGTTTTGAATATATCACAGGCTTGTACAAGCATAAATAAAACCTTTCTCGTTTTGTATTTGCAGCACTAAACAGGTAGATACTAAGAGATACAATATTTTATACACCGAGTTTGCATACATTTTGTTGCATTGCCTTAAAAGGCAAAATCCTAACAGCAGGCCAGATTCTGCTTTTTTTTTCCCCTTTTGTTTTTTATTTTTTTTTTAAAAATTTAACTCAATTTGACTGAACGGCTACTAAATTATTCACTAAACGTTTAACTGAGAATAGCAACAACAAAAAAATTCATTAAATCAAAAGACCATTAGCCACCTTTGTTTATTGAAGTTTATATTATTTTCTGGAAACAAGAAGAATTTCCTCTTAGGCAAATGTGATTAAACTGAGACCGTAGCTAAACTCCTTGTACATTTATCTTCTGACATCCGTTTATTTCTTAAGAATTAAAAAAAATACATTTAACGTACCTGATACCTGTCCATATTTAAAATCAATTAGATTTCCTGGTGCTGCCGTTCGATACCATTACAAATAGCCTGTGCATTCTAAGTACACAGATCAGGTGTTGTAACAGTTAAAAAAATCATCTTGTAGAGACAGTGTCTAAAACCACCGAAACCACAATTGTCACAATAGCAAGTCCCTTAAGCACTGTAATTACAAAGGCATTTAACTGCAATGCACACGGCAGGCATACTGTACGCATTTATTGACTTGAAACGTTGCATAAATCTAAAAGAATTTAAAGGAGTTATATTTCTTTCAATGCACGTCATAAACAAGTCAAGGGTTATAGGAGGAGCATTCCTGTTTCAGGTGAAGCTTCTTTTAAGCACAGCTCAGGTATTGCTCAACATGTCCAAATGGCATGAACTAACCTGATTTATACTTGCAAATAAGCGACTGGACATCCTCCCCGAGCATTCTTCTAAGAAGTAGAAGTATCCCCTGGCTGTGCTACTGAGTGTTTAGGGTTCCCTGAAGCGTGTCTTGACACAGAGCCATGTTTAGGCATGAGAAGAGCCAGCTGGGTGAGGGAGAGCCCGAGGGAGTTAGGAGTGAGTTGTACTATGAGGGATCTATTAAAGGGTTCTGTCTCAGGGCCAAATAGGCAGAAGGGGAAAAGCCTTGACCCTCACTGTTACTGTGTTCTACCAAAGGCCAACTTTTCAGTGCCAATCGCAAGATGTGAAAAATGTCAGATGTGTGTGTTTTTTTTTTTTTTTTACTAGTATCTGTCTAATATCAGCAACTAGACTCTTTACGTTCCCACCATTTCTTCACCACCTTCTATAGAACTGATCAAATCTCCTTGATTGAGCAGCTACCATAAATTACCTTAATATAATATAAAGAAAACAATCAAATGAAAATAATATAAAGAAATGGTTCTTTCGCAGACATTTGCAGTGGATGAATTAAAGGAAGCTTGGCAGGTTAGTTTAATAGACCATTCCACAATACCACACAGGGTTTTAAGACCTGGTTTTACAAACACAGTGATGAAAACACAGTCCGATCGTGTCAAAAAAAGCTTGTAGCAAGGTGTGTTTTTTTTTTTTTCCTTCAATACATCGAATCCGAATATCACACCGATCGTGTTGCTGGACATGGCAAAATAGACATCATATTAATCAGTTTGTAATCAGATAATGGCTGTGTAATGGCTGTGAAGTCTTTGAAATAATCATTTATAAGGATAAATTAAGGAATGTAATCATATATATAATTGAATCATCAAAACAGGCAACCGTGCTCGAACAGACAACAGCAGACGGTTCCCAAATGTTTAAGATGCTAATACATGTCGCAAAAATAAATAATTAAATAAATAAATTCTTCAAATCGATCATCGTTATTAATCAAATCGCCAAATAAATCACCGAAAATAATCACATTTATATTCCCATCAGTGTAACAGAAAGCCAAGCGATGATGTTGATGATGATGATAAAGAGAATTATGACACATGTATTACCTCATATCCTCTGAATGTTGGTTATGCTGTTTTTTTATTATGTCTACTTTCAACTTGAATAGTATCTTAAAATCAAAAACTTTCACTTTTGGGGTTCGAAATGGAGTGTGATAATATGGAGGTCCAAGAGTAAATCTAGGTTAATATAAAAATCCTGGGAAGATGCCCAAAGTAAAAGGGTCTGTGTAAGTGGGTGAAGATTCACGCCTAGGACATTTTGTGTTGCTCTGATCTACAGAACATGGGTCACTGCAAAACTTCTGGCAGTCGCCAGAGGGCGCTGTTTCACTTCATTAAAATTTGCTGTGCTTGTATAGCTGCATGGGCCAGTTGCATGTATAGCTGCATGGGCCATTTAAATCAGAATATAACACAAGAATTCTGCCTCTTTTCAGTCTCTAAAGTCTGTCATTACACTCTTATTAAATACCTACATTTGCTTTAGATGAAAATTAAAATTACAAAAAAAAAAATCACCCTTTAATCACTTTGCAGATAGAAAGCTGTCATTCTCTGAACTGGACGTCAGTAAAATAATCTGAACGTCCACTGTGCATTTAATTTGCTTCGAATCAAGCAGTAACAAATAATTCTAAAGGAGCGTGACCGGACATATGCTCGCCATCGCGAACAAAATCAAACAAACGAATGCCATGTAGACATCATAAATACTTAGTGTAGAAACTTAGAGTTACAATAGTATAGGAGAAGGACAATCAATCAGACTGCGTTATATACTGATCTCAATAAGGTATGTCCTGAAATAGAAAACAAATGGCCGAATAAAACATTTTTAAATACTGCAACAGACATGAGAAAGAAAAACCCACAGCGATATCCTCCTTCCCACCACAGACTTTCACGTCACTCATACAAAAAAAAAGGAACCGGAGTTTATACACCTATGACATATGAAAAAATATTGCCTCTTAAATGGACCCACGCAAACTTCAACCACTTGTCACGCAGAAGCCATTTGTTCTTTGTCTAGTCACGTTATTAATCTAATACACACGCAAATCTGATAAAAAAAAATCTGTCTATATAGAGCTGTATATATAATATATAATAAATATATATATATATATATATATATATATATATATATATATATATGTGTGTGTGTGTGGGTCTGTATATTAACTCTATTTTAAATATTTCTAAGATAAAAGGTCTCAGCTGTGCAGCAACGTTCGGGGATTTCGGAGGTCCTGGAAAATAGAATCTTCTCTTCGCGATCTGCAGTGTATGCAAGATAAAAAATAACAGCCAAAGGTATTCACATTCCAAGAAGACGGCGTCTGTGTAGTTTTGTATTTTGGTTCCATGTCAGGATTCATTAACGTTAGGACGACGGCACAGTAGAGCTCAGAGCGTAGAAGGAAAAGCGGTTAGCACGTGACGACGCTTTGGTACAAATTTGATATCTTCGCTGTCCTTTATGCGGAGACTCCCGACGACAGCTGCAAAAACATCTATTTAGATTTCGAAGGATATTTAATACTTGAGAAATGTGTCCTTTTTTTTTTTTTTTTGGGGGGTCTTTCATTTGTCTCTAACTACAACTTCCTTTTTGCGCATTCTCCACGTGCACGTGGCAAAAGAGGGAGGAAAGAGCAGCAAACAGGGGACAGTAAGCAATTAAAGCGCTGCCCTGCAAAAAGCAAAAGATCCCTGGTTCCCCCACCCCTTCAACACGTCCTCCCACATAACCAGGAAGAATGCACGTGAAGCTGACGTCTCATCGAATGGCGAGGTCACTCTTCTTCCTCGTCCTCCTCTCGCAGTTCGACAACGTCGTCTATCCGGCGGCCAGAGCGCACCTCGTTCATCGGAGCCGAGTCTTCGCCATCGATGGTCAACTCCCCATCGGATTCTTTCTTCTTTTTCTGGAAAGAGGAAAATAAAGTACAGCTTTGCTTAAAAAACATGAATCGACGTGAAACGTGTAGAAATGGAAGACGAACGAATGCTAGCTGAGCATTCATCATATATATATATATATATATATATATATATATATATATATATATATATATATATATAGTAATAATCTGTGCCCTTCTGGCATCCTTGATGAAAATAAGCAATAAAACAACTTCATTTCAAATCCCCAGGAAAACCTTAATGCACAAAAGAAATGCACAAAAATGCAAGAAAACCCGTGGTCATTTTATGAAGTTAAAATCGATGCTTCTGCTAGCGATGATGTATGTGGGCAGTGCAGCTGTGGCTCCAGTGAAAGGAGACTTGCTGAATCATGTTCGGTTGAATTGGAATTTCCTGCTTTAGTAATGGCATTCATTTTTGCTGCATGAGAGACCTGTCTGTGAGGCAGTGCTCCATTATACTGTATAATACGAATGATTTCTTCAGCCGTAGCATCATAATGATGGTGTTAACAGGTGGATTGACTCAGATAGGACACCACTGAAGGCCTAGGTGTGAAATGTATGGACTGCCAAAGGGTTTCTGAGATGTAAAAATACACCAATCAGCCATAACATTATGAGCGGTGAAGAGAAGAACACTGATTATCTCTTCATCATGGCACCTGTTAGTGGGTGGAATATATTTAGCAGCAAAGTGAACATTTTGTCCTCAAAGTCGACGTGTTAGAAGCAGGAAAAATGGGCAAGCGCAAGGATTTGAGCGAGTTTGACAAGAGCCAAATTTTGATGGCTAGACGTCTGGGTCAGAGCATCTCCAAAACTGCAGCTCTGGTGGGATGTTCCTGGTCTGCAGTGGTCAGTGTCTATCAAAAGTGCTCCATAGAAGGAACTGGTGACAGGGTCATGGGCGGCCGAGGCTCATTGATGCACGTGGGGAGCGAAGGCTGGACCATGTGGTCCGAACAGACGAGCTCCTGTAGCTCAAATTGCTGAAGAAGTTAATTCTGTTAACGCTCGATGGGTCAGAACTGATCTGGCAGCAGTTGGTCATAATGTTATACCTCAGTATATTAAACCTAGTCTTACCTTTTTCTTACATTTTACCTGATAATCCAATAAAACATTTTATTCTACAACATAAAAATGGGTTGTAAAAGTTTATAAAAAAAAAATCTTGGTTTCATTTTTTTTTTCCTCACAGTAATCTGCAGTGTGTTCCCTCACCTACCTCCCATTTTTCATCCAGAAATGTATGATATCGAGAAACCAGAATATGCAAGACTTTCCTGTACCTGGAAACTGAGTACTGTTTCGGATTTCACAACACTTTGGAGCACTTTTAGTCTGTGTAACCTCCTGTTCTGCCCAATCTCCAGGTTATTCTATTGGATGCACATCCAGTGATTGAAAAGGCCAGTGAAGAACACTCAATGTTCATAAATCCAGTTTGAGACTTTTCGTCTTCCTGACATGGCGTTTTATAATGCTGGAAGTAACCATTAGAAGATGTAAATTAAAATCATGAAGGAATGCAAATGGACAGGAAAAGTACTGAAGTGTATACGGAGTGGCATTCGAAGTAATGATTGTATGCGATTAATAAGCCTAATGTTTAAAGAAAGTATTCCCCACACCATTACACCACCTCCACCAGCCTGGACTGCTGACACATAGCTGTTTGGGTCCATGGATTCATGGTGTTGGTGCCAAATTCTGACTCTACCAGCTATGTTCTTCAGCACAGATGTCCAGTTTTGGTGAGTACAACCTCAGCTTTCAGTTCTTGACGTGGTTTTTTGCTCTTGTAGCTCATCAACCTCCATTTGTGAAATGTTGTGCATTCTAAGATGCTTTTCTGTTAACCACAAGTGTACAGAATAGTTCTCCGAGTTGTAGTCTTTTCGTAAATTTCAACCTCTCCGGCCATTTTCGATGGTCCTCCCTCATCGACAAAACATTTTCTATCTGCAAAACTGCCACACACTCGATGTTTTTCTTAATTGCTCTATTCTGAGTAAACTCAATTGTGAGTGAAAATCATATTGAATCAGTAGTACCCATACTATCCCATCTAGTATCTATAAAATCATGACTTTGAGATCACATTTTCTTTCCTTGAGTCTAAGAGAGAATCTTCTGCCTCATGTCTGCAAGATTATATGCATTAAAACGCTGCCACACGATTGGCTGATAAGGTAATTGTATGAATAAATAGGTGTTCACGTGTTTCCAATAAAGTGCTCTGGGAGTTTATGTGAACATTCTATATCAAGCATGTGCTGAGCATTGACCTCGTCCATTCGATTTACTTTCCTACAATTGCAGGAGTCTGCTTGGATGAGTGGCAAAACGCAGGCCAAGCAGTTCAAATGAAAAAAAGAAAAAAGCTGGCGAAATATCAAGAGAAAACATTACAATTTGTACAATCACAGATTCCTTTAAAATCTTGTGGTACTTTACCTGTTTCCGATAGACATAGCATGCGGCGATCGCTACCATCGTAGACTCTCCGAGGAATCCAGCTAAGAGAGATCCAACCCCTAGAGTAGCTCCATGCACCCTACAGTGTACAAAACTCGGAGTTAATCAAAAATCATGGGACTGGTGAACAAATGTCAAAGGTTTCACATGTCAAAATCAAATCGATTAGGTGTATATTTGCAAGGATACGAAAAGACAGATTTCATATCGATGTCATATGTTCCTTTTTGTATACCACTTATACCTCAGTATTTGTTTTAAGGCGATCCGTGGAGAAAATAAGCCACAGTGACAGTGAATGATTTACAGTTCAATAGAACGAACGTAAGACAAAGTTAATGCTTTGTGTGAACCGCAGAATTGTATCCCTGAACTGAACGAATCTGTAAGAGAAATTGATCAACGAAGCACAGCAAACTGCTACTGCTAATATGTTGTGGAAAAAGTGGTCAGTTGAGGTGGATCCCGAACCTTGTTCGTGAAAACACCCACCATGAACACACACACACACACACACAGTTGTGTCTGGAATAGTTTAAGTTTAAGTAAACAATGTTTAAGTAGGAAAGAAACACAAAGAGGCCTGCTGATATAGGGATAATATCAACCATGGGGTGGTTTAAAGGTCTATTAGCACTGCTGCAAACACAAGTTTTTTTATTCACCTGGCAACAAATACAATTAAATGCGACAAATAATGTTTTTTAACCATTTACTGTTACCTTTAATGTAAACCTGCAAGCGCAGTGTCCTCTGTCCTGATGACTTTTCTATGGTGGAAAACGTACTCATTTTTACAAACCACTGACACCAACGATAAGTGTTAAGTAAACAAATCCTTACTAACCCATCACAATATCAACCATTAGAAGAAGAAGAAGCTCTTTTTAGTTAAACATCTCTCTCTCTCTCTCTCTCTCTCTCTCTCTCTCTCTCTATATATATATACACACCGTAATTTCCGGATTATTAAGCGCACCCATATATAAGCCGCACCCACTGAATTTGACAAAGATTTTTATTTTGAACATAAATAAGCCGCACCTGTCTATAAGCCGCAGGTGTCTACACTGAAACTAATGAACTTTACACAGACTTTAACGAAAGACAGTGACTGTTACACGGCTTGTATCTAAACAGTAGCCTACCAAGAAAGTCATTGTTCACTGTCTTCCTCCTTCCTTTCACAACAATTTCTCTCTCGTTTAGAGTTTATCTTTTGGCATCGTCGTGCGTTTAAAAATCACCATCGGTGAAGTTTTTCTCCCGATGCCGTGCAGCTCAGAACACAGGTGAAGTGCGTTTTTTCATGCCCGGTTGTTTTCAGCGTGACGAATGATTCGCATTTCCTGTAGACAGTCCGAGTGAAACATCAGAGGAACATCATCCATATTTATGATGTGGTGCGGCCCGATTCAGTGGGAGCGCGCTCGATTTGATATAAAGAGTCTTGTTGGTTCACCTGAACCCGTTCGGCAAATTTAATTAGTCTAATGTTATGGGGCTCAGTTTTTTGGCTTGAAGCTTGTGAAACGGGAAAAACCCAGGAAAAATCCATAAATTAGCCGCTGCATTGTTTAAGCCGTGGGGTTCAAAGCGTGGGATAAAAGTAGTATTTTATTTATTTATTTATTTTTTTAAGTTGACACGAACTGATGAACTGTGCAGATGAGGCGATTGAACGACATCAGATCAACCAATGATCAGCCGGTTCTCTAAAACAGGCCAAAGGTGAATACAGACAGAGCAAAACACAGAATTACTAAACTTTCTTTCGGCTTCTCCCATTAGGGGTCGCCACAGCGGACCATCCGCATGTTTGATTTGGCATGTTTTTTACGCTGGATGCCCTTCCTAACGCAACCCTCCCCATTTATCCGGGCTTGGGACCGGCACTAAGGCTTGTGCAACACTAATGGCTGGGGTCGGTTCCCTGACCGGGGATCGACCCCAGGCCGCAGCGGTGAGAGCGCCGCATCCTAACCACTAGACCACCAGGGGACAGCAAAACACAGAATTACAAATTCTGAAAATAGATGAACAACTAAGAAACTAACGGACGCTTGTACAGTGCAGTAAAAGTGTGAATCATGTCTGGTCTCTTGCAATTAATATAAATAAAAAATGCACATGAATAAATTTTGTACTAATAAATAATAAATGCATTTTCAATCACTGTAATCCAAACCATAGTTTATATCAAGAAATCCTGAAACTGTGCAGCGTCATACTGACAACATCACTAAACATTTTAACGATCTTAAAACAATGTGTGAACAATGACAACAGGATATTTAATTCTGATGCTATGAGATGTCTGACACAAATATTTACTTTTGAGAGATGGAATATGGATTTTAAGAAAAGTACAGGCTTTTGCAATGTATTGTGCTGTTTGTACAAATCGTTTTGAGAAATTAAATTACTTGTTTGCAAATATTAAGTATGTTTCGAGAAATTATGCAAATATAAACCCATTGTTTAAATTACAGCTAAAACTTTTTTGTCAGTGACTCAACGTGAAAATTCAGAAAATCTAGTCCCTGTTTACTTTAAATAACTTCCACTCTTCTGGGAAAATGTTCCACTAGAAATAAAATGTGCTTGTAGAGATTTTGAACAAATGGGGTGCAGTCAGCATGCCAATTAATTCGAAAGGCATTTAATAGGATTGAGGTCGGAGCTCTATAGTAGCCCACTTTAGATCTTTTACTCTATCCCATGCAAACTATATCTTCATGGAGCTGGCTTTATGCACAGGGGCATTGTCATGCTGGAACAAGTTTAGGTCTCCTAGTTCAAGGACTAGAAAAGAAAAATGTATTCTAACGCATCCAAACCCATCCAATATAATTGTTTACCTCTAAATTTGTGGTCTGGGGAAGAACCACATACATTATGGCTGGAAATGTTGAGTGTCCCAATACATTTGTGACTTTGTGCTTAGTCTTACTAAACCGTAGGAAAATAAAAAAAGGCTGTTTGATGTTCATAGCGATTAACATATAGTTAGTAATAACAGTGAATAACTTGTTTTGCCAACTTGAATGGAAAATTTGACATTTTTACTTGGCATAAAAAAATGAATTATTTTATTGATGTAGGTCTATTGTAAGATTCATCAAAACATTGAAACAACTAAAGCTTTTTTTTTTATTTTTATATTGAAGCATCTTACACAGCTCAGACAATAAAATCGTAAAATGTATATATTTTAGGCTTGGCAAGAAAAAAAATACTTCAAAATTTTTTTTTTTACCTTGCTCTGACCTTGACTTGTTTGAATCAACTCCAATCTCAGTTCATATAAATCCCACAAACGTTCATCCATTCATCGTATGACACATTAACAAGAATTTCGGATGAGCACATCGACAGACACGCATGCAGACAATCCGAACGTATACCGGTAAAGGCATAGAAAACGTTATCATTGACTAGTTGCTGTGGTATCTGCAGTAGATAAGATATCAAACACTACTGAAATCAAACACCACCCTACTGTTTAGTATTTTCATATAACAGCATGCCCCATCTATATATATATAAAGCTCAAATACCACTGACTGACTCACTCACTCATCACGAAATCTCAAAAACCACTGAACGGATTGCAATGAAATTTGGAACATACCTTCCTCTTGGGTCTTAGGTGCTCAATAAGAAAGGGTTTTGAAAAATTTGCCCTGGATTGCGGCTAACTCGCGAAAAATGCGATTTCTCACGCATTGTAAACTCTTCGAAATAACAGCACGGATCCTAATGAAACTTACTACATTGTTTCTTATTACATGTTAGATGCACGATAAAAATTATTTTCAAAGTAGTTTGCCCTGTATCGGTTCTACAAAGGGGTAGTACGTTATTTGTTGACGTTACGTTCTGATCTCTGATAATCCAGTCCTGCTCAGTGCTTACTGCTTATTGCCATATTGCTTAGCGTTCTGCCTTCCGTAGCGAAGCACGGATACTTTCAGCTAGTAGCATATAAAAGCAAGTGTTTTATTAAGCACATAATAGTCACATTTCATGTAGTGAGGTTTTTCCACCCTACACAATTACAGTATTATTTACCAGTGTGAAGTAATGAGAAATGTATAGAAAAAAACATGGAGCACGTAATAACCACGCCAGAATTGAACACTCACCCCATGTAGGGCAGCACAACGAGGCTGGTGATGAGCACGATGATTCGTAACACAGAGCTCGGCGCCAGAACGAAGGTTTTCTTCAGGGTCATGAGCCAGCCGGTTAGATGAGCACGCACCGTCACTGTTCATACAGAAACAATAAAAGCAGTCAGGCTTATAGATGTCATGGTTGTTGGAGCTGTAAGACCGTGTTGAGTATTTTAGAAATTCCTTACACACAGCATTTTACACAGAATGTTGACAAACACAAAACAACCACAGAAACCCCAGTCGTCAGCCTCTCTTTACAACGGTAGTGAGCAGAAAACCGTATCACAATGCACAACATATAACATAGCTGACAATGCATGAAAGATCACCCAATGTTTTTCCGATACTTATGCAGATTTGATGAGCCACAGCACTCTGAGTTTCATAATCTTGGAATAAAATGTTGTCTTTTGTAAATGTAGCTCATCTGTCCAACGTTTTGGTACTGTACAAACGTGCTTTTTTGCTCAACAAAATGCAGTAATTTTAGTTACCAATGACATGCTGTCATCTTGAATCAATCATTTCTCTCATTAACAATTATCCCTGTGCTCACAGGATTTTTTTAACACTATTTTGTATGGAGACTCTTTAGGAACAAGGTGAGGGAGGCTGGATTGAGATGGTTTGGACATGTGCAGAGGAGGGACATGGGGTACATCCGTATGAATGCTGAGGATGGAGCCGCCAAGCAGGAGGAATAGAGGAAGGCCAAGGAGGAGGTTTATGGATGTGGTGAGGGAAGACATGCAGGTAGTAAATTTAAAAGAGGCAGATGTAGAGGACAGGATGGTATGAAGACGGCTGATCCGCTGTGGTGATCCCTAATGGGGGCAGCCGAAAGAAGAAGAAGAAGGAAGGAGAAGGAGATTTTTTTATGGAGACTCTTACGTGTGCAAATGCCACATGACGGGCTGATTGGATAATTGCATGAATGTGCAGGTGTTTCTAATAAAGTAGTCATTATATTCATGTCACTTTGTTATTTATCTCTATCAAGTCTTTACCTGTAGATAGATAGATAGATAGATAGATAGATAGATAGATAGACAGACAGACAGACAGACAGACAGGCAGGCAGGCAGGCAGGCAGGCAGGCAGGCAGGCAGACAGACAGACAGACAGACAGACAGACAGACAGATAGATAGATAGATAGATAGATAGATAGATAGATAGATATAATGGATAAAAATATATAATGGTTCCCTAAAGAATCTCCCATTCCGGATTCTTTTTAATTGTTAAAGGATAATGTTCACTCTTCCATGTGATTATATTTATGGTGGACTTCCCTTCTTGGCAACGATAAAACAGTTCAAAGTCCATTTCAAGCAATTTCCCAACTTTTTTTCGTCAGATGAACCCCTTGAACTTAACAAGCGATATATATTTACACCTGAACTATTTTTATTATTATTATTTTATCTCGAAAATCTTTTTAATCGTTGTCTTATAAACAATATGCAATGCAACCACAAATCTTTGATGCTTTTTTCTATAGCATCGATTCTAAACAATATTTCTGTACCTATGGCTGAATACGCACGTCCATCTCCCACTGCATCTGACATCTAACAGCACACTGTTTTCTAATATTTCTTATATACGATAACTAGCCAACGAGAAACATATGAGTAATGACAGAATAAAGGGGAAATAATCATAAATTCTTTGTTACTGTTGTCTGATGATGGTCTGGATTTATCAGCGTCTCCCCTTTTATTCCATCAACTGTGTGAGCAATGATTTGTTACAATACCACATTGTATAATACTGTCTGACTGAAAAGTACCTTTATTGCCCCCTCACTGCTTTGCCTGCTGTTACTGCCCTATGCCCTCTTCTTATGACTGACCTATAAAAGTGTGACTACAATCACTGCTCCTTCCACTATGACTCCTCTGACAGCAAGTTTACTGCTAAACCTTCACCAGATTACGCAACACCGTGACTTATCACAAACATTTCTGAATGCGTGAAGTGACACAGCTGCTCAGAAAACAAAATTATGGTCTTCTCATGGAATCTATAATCGACTTTAAGTGAACACAGCAGGTGTTTGTCCGTGAGTGTGAGGACAGTGTTTGCTCGTGTGTTACCTGGTAAAGGAAAAAATGAAAAAATTCGTAATGGCACAACACAGAGCTCTGCAAACGCTTGGTCCACGCCTATAATGTCCACCAGGATCCGCTCAGAGATATGTGGCGTCCAGAAAACCACGAAACAGAGCTGTGTAAAAAAAAAAAAAGGATGCCCAGATTAAAAAAAAAAAGATACACAGATGCCCAATTACACACTACGAAGTTGCTTTTGAAATTCTGACATTATCAAAAAAATATTTAATCACCACAGGACAAACCTTCACCAGAAGGTCATGAACACTGATGACCATTTTACATCACTTTTATTGTTGGTACAGTTTCCTAAACGCCACATGACTTTCCAGTCACATGAACCTGCTGTTGCACAATGATGCCATGCTCAGTAGAAAGAGTTGAAATCCTAATCTTACTGCACAAATGTTTGAGAAGTTATATCAGTGGGATATGGGATATGTACAATATATGTACAACTGTAAAAAGGTTATACACAGTGTATATACAGATAATATATAGGAATGATGATTATCTAGGATATACAATGAATACTATACTGACATACTATTCTAATCCTCAACCTCTTGGATTTGTTTCTCCTCAGACAACATGGTATAACCAGGATTACACACATAATGATTACACTACATGAAGGTTCTCTAACAATATATATAATTATATATAGATGCCATGCTCAGTAAAAAAGTTGAAATCCTATTATTTCTACACTTGAGCTATTTTGTCTAGAATGGTTTTTTTTTTCCATTCGTTCATCACCAGTAACCTCTTCATCCTAGTCATTATTGTGGTAGATCCAAAGACACGGCAGGAGCCAAGCTGAGAGGGTTTTCTCAGGGTTATAAATGTTTTATTGCCGTTTCAAATGCATGCTCGTGAGGGTGTTTAATATAACCCACATACAGAGCAGATGATTATATATCTGTCAAATAACATGTTTTATACAGTAATTGGGCTACACTGACGATCATAAAAGATCAACTGAGTCACCAGAACAATTTCATATTAAACTAGCCCAAAATGCCAAATGAACACATTTTATTTGCCACAAAACACTATAGTGAGAAACAGGATTAACTGGTATAAATGTACCTTTTTGAGCTTGTACGCAATTTCTGAAAAGAAATGAATACGAAAAAAAAAAATATCCAGAACAAAATAGCTCAAATATCTAAAATATGATATCTGGTTCTTCCCCAAACCTTTACCACAAAGTTGGAGGCACCCAACTGTATAGGATGTCTTTGAATGCTGAAGCATTAGATTTCCCCCTCACTTGAAATTAGGAAACCCAAACCTGTTCCAGTATGACAATAACCCTGTCCCCAAAGCAAGCTCCATGAATATATGATTTACATTAATTTTAGTGGAAGATCTTGAATGGCCTGAATTGGGACACTTCCCACCCCAGGCCTCCTCACCCTACATCAATAACTGATTTTTATTATCACCCTTGTGGATGATCTAAACTAGCAAACTCCAAAATCTAGCAGAAATATCTTCGCAGAAGAGTGGAAGTTATTATAACAGAAAATGGGGACTAAATGTTGAATGGGATGTTCAAAAAGCTTATGATCAGGTGTCCACAAACATTTGTCCAAATTTTTTTTTGCACACCATCGGATCCATGCAGTCCTCAGTATTTCCTATAAAATACCCAATGAATAACATACTACTTCTATTCCAATTGCAAGTTTTACCATTATGTAACTTAGTAGTTTGTTTGGGCAGCTATATCTAAAAATATTAAGTCAGTTAACAAGGTAAAATATATTTCACCACTTGCTTTACTTCATTGTACCAAAATCGAATCATTGGCTTCTTCCAATCTACATTGACCGGAAAAATCTTCAGTCTTTGCGCTAGCTTTTTGAAGCTTCAATGTACATGTAATACAGTAAAACCTGTGTGAGCAACACCCTGGCAAACATCTGGAAGCAAGTATCCCTGACAGACAAGAAAAACTACTTCCTGTTATTGCCCTCAGACTCAGTAATGTGTGTTTGGCACATGCCTTAGAGAAATAAACAAATAGTATAAATAGTATTATATCGAGTAGAAAAGTGGGAGCTCCAGGTGCAAGTTCAGGAAAGCATTTCATCAGACCAAACGGTGTACTTGAAACACTTAATATAGTTCAGCTGCTTTGGTTTTCTAAACATTAACTTGTATGGCTTTTGTTGAAGTCAGTCACATGCGTATGTGTGAATTATTCACGTCGGATCAAAGGCTAGCTAAGATTAATTTAAGTTACCAAAACCAGGAAACGTGTATGAATTGTGTGAATTGTAAATTGTGAAATTAGGCAAAAAAGGGGCCAGATTGTTTTTTATATCCAAAAATAAACAAAAAAAAAAGTGTTTAATAACCAATAAATAATTTTCTGCTTAGAGATAAATAGTATATAGCTGTTAGATATCTAATCTGTTCTGTGTTGCAAGTCAAAAGAGGTAATGTGGAACAAATTGGTTTGAAATAAAACACTACAGATGGTCTTATTTATAGTCAGGAACAAATCATCAATGGTTTAAATTATTAAAGCATTAAAATGGCAATCAGTGAGTGACAAATGTATTGTTTGTTAACATGTTTTTTTTTGTTTTAATTAATCTAAAAAAATTAACAGATCTTGTGCAAACATACCGTTAACACGATAAGCGGAAAAATGTACAACCCCAAATGAAAACAGAAAATACATAAAATGTAAATAAATAAAAAAAACAAGGATTTCCAAATCTCATAACTTAAAATGTTTTAAATATGTAAAAAATATGTTAAATATATGTTTAACATAAATATGTTTAACATAAAAAATATGTTAAAAATAAAATCATTTTGATTTTGATGGCTGAAAACACGTCTTAAAATAGGAGCAACAAAAATCTGGGAAAGTAAGTGTTAATTAAAAAAGAAACAGCTGAAGGAACATTTTCCACTATTAATTGGCAAACAGGTCAGTAACATGACTGGGTATAAAAAGTGTATTGTAGAGAGTCTCTCAGAAGTTGGGTAGAGTATCACCAATTCGTGAAAAACTGTCTACAAATTGTGGAACAATTTCAGAATAACGTTCTTCAATATCAAATTGCAAAAACTTTAAATAGCTCCTCATATATAATACATTAAATCATAAAAGAATCTTGGAATTTGTAGAAATCTCTGTGTGGAAGGTACAAGGGCAAACATCAATATTGAATGCCTGTGATCTTCAGGCCTTCAGGTGGCACTGCATTAAAAACAGATGATTCTGTAATAGAAATCACTGTATGAAAACACCAGTAATCTTTGTTTGTGAACACAATTCGCCTTGTCATGCACAAATGCAGGTTAAAGAAATACACTGCATCCTCTGGTCTAAAGAGGAGCAGGACTAGCCGGCTTGTGATCAGCGCTCAGTTCTGATGGTATTGGGGTGCATTCATTTTTATGAAATGAGCAGCTTGCAAATCTGGAAAGACACCATTAATGCTGAAAGGTACATACAGGATTTAGAGTCACAAATGCTTACATCTAGATGGCATCTTTTTTTAGGGAAGACCTTGCATATTTCAGCAAGGCAATGTTACACAGAATACAACATCTATTAAAACAGCATGGCTTCGTAGTAGAAGAGTCTGGGTGCTAAACTGGCCTGTCGGCAGTCCAGACGCTCCACCAATTGAAAATATGTGGTGCATCATGCAACAAAAAATATGACAAAGAAGACCCAGGACTGTTGAGCAGGTAGAATCCTGTATCTGACACAAATGGGATAACTACTCTCCCAAAACTCCAACAGGTCTTATCAGTGTCCCAGACGTATACAGACTGTTGTTATAAGAAGAGGGGATGGTACATTTCTTCATTTAAAATATTTGATATGTTTTTATGTTAAAATAAAATATAGGTTAAAAATATGGGCTTTATATATTAGCATATCGTTGCATTCTGTTTTTATTTACATTTTACCCAGTGTCTCAAATTTCTTTGAAATTGGGGTTGTACATCTTGTTTTATATCTCTTGCCGGTTTCAGATATAACCTTATCATTTATCTTTCGTCTTTAAAGGGGAAATAACTTCGTATATGGAAAATTGTTCCTAAAATTCTTTCAATGCATTTGCTTTATAAAGTGCTATATAAGAGGGTATACTGGAAACTCCAAAACATTTCATGTGGAACCAGTGCTATCCTTGCAGCTGAACTTAGTCCGCTTTTGTAATAAATATCTATAGACAAATTATTCAGCAAATCTTTATTTCTCATTTAGGAAAATCTTTATTTCTCACTTATACCCACATTTTAAATAATGGACACAATTATATAGGTAAAAATTTAGAGCAGAACAGACTGGAAATAACGAAACACCTCAGATGAGACACCTTCGACACAAGTCTGATCACCTTCATTTACTGTAAATGCTATTGTCAGTTGCTGCTGATAGCATTAGTGTGAATTATGCAACGATCCACTAATCTGATTGGCTGAGTGGTATTTGATATATGTTTGTATTTATTATAATTACACTAGGATTTTTCATGCTTGACTCAATCCCTTCATCTGTGTCCAACCTTTAGCGAGTGTGTTACACTAAAACCATACTACAGTGGAGGTAGTGGCATTATCAGAGGACATGGCAACCTTTGAACATATATTCTGGGTTAAATTGGGAAAACTTGTCAAATAAAGAAAAAGTAAGTAAGAAAGCCAATTTCACATGAAACATTCGGTCATATTGTGTCACTTACTCAATTGGAATTTCTTCTTTATAGTACTGTTATATACTGTAAAAGCAATCATGTGATCATGTGCGATTTTGATTATCTGCGGCTGTGATTGTGCCATAAATGCAGACGGTTATCCTTTTTGTTTCTGTGATGTGTTGTGTTCCTGATTTTGCTGAAGCATGCATCAGAAGAAGATAAGAATCGTACACGTCAGGATGACTTTACCTGAACACACCTCTATCCTAAATCCAGTCTCCTCATTTTTGTTTATCCATAAACGTTACACTCTGGAGCATCGTAGACATGTCAGTGCTTGGAGAAGCGGTAGGGGTGAAGGCTGGGAAAATGATCTAACTGGACTGGATTCTTGTCTATTACTTAAAAAAAAAAATTTAAGTAAAGACTTCTACTGGATTTATGAGTTAGGAGCTGAAGTAGTGTGAATAGGATACCAATATGAATATGTAGTTTTTATTTCAAATACAACAGGATTTCTTTTGTTTGTTACTTTAACATCAAACACACACAAAAGATACAAGTAGGTAAAGAGAGTGAGGGTGAAGGAATACTTACTGTGATCGACAGAGCCATACAGACAAACGTGAAACGCTTGATGTGTGACTTGGTGACTGCTGTCCCACAGTTTGCCAATTTATTGCTCGGGTTGTTCTAGGAGAGGGAAAGGAACACAATTTTACTTAACAAAACGGCCATTTATTACAATACAGGCCCAAGTTTTGATATGAAGCCTGCTTTGATGTGATCCTTCTTTGCCTATGTGTTTACGTTTGCTGAGAAAGCATGACGCAGAAGCATTAAACCAGCAATGCAGAAATGCAGCACAAAGCCCAGTAGAAGATAACAATCGTAAACGTCAGGATGTCTTTCCCAAACTGGGTCTCCATCCTAATTCCTCTGCCTTCTCTGGTTTGTTTATCCATAAATATTACACACTGTTAAATGGCAGTGGAGCGCTATAGACATGCTGGTGCCTAAAAAAGCAGGTGGAGGCTGGGAAAATTACACTTACATTTTTCATGGTAAAAAAGATGTTTGTGTTTTTTTTTCGGAGGTGGACATGTCACTGAAATGAATTTCTCCACCTACTCTAATGCTAAACTGGGGCTTTAGCGCGAAACCCTAATGCATGCAGAGCAAACCGACTTACACTTAATGCAGAAAAAGGTACGATGGGAAAACTATATTGTACTTAGCCATTAGTTCTAGTTTACCTTTATACGTCTTCTACCTTTTGGAAGGAGTAAAGCAGCCTTACCTTGTCGAAGGCAGGGTAGATAACACGGAGTTCAGTCAGCCACCCATACGGCATGTGACCCACAGGATATGTAGCTGTCAAAACCGCAACTGCCTAGAATTCATACATAGAAAGAAATGTCATATTTTGTGTCAGAATTTGGCTTCCAAACTAACTTGAAAAAAATCAATCAACAAACAATCAGAATTTGATATATAAAAAAATCATTTCTGCATCGACAAACAACGGGAAAGTATAAAAGCAGACAGATGGGCTAACAAAGTGGAATATGAAGTGCATAAAGGCCATAGATTAAAAAATGAGAAAAAAACAGTGGTGTATATAGTATTATGAAATATATATTTACTTAATTATTGTACATTTATTGTGTATCTGTATTTTATCAGAGAATTGGACATTTTTCTGGAAACTTTTACCTCACTACATTTTAATGTATAATATTTAACATTGGCTTTGTTTTTCCATGTAGAAAAGGAAACATGCCTGCTTTTTCTAATCCCTGAACTTTTTGAGATTGGTATTTTATATTTACAGGGCCTGTAAATTCCAATGATTATTACATCAACCACAACAGTCAGGTCACTGGTGTTATATAGTAATTAAAGAGGTGTAACAGAGAAATAAAATGGCCACTCATCATAATGCTACATGAGAACATGAATCATAGAAAAACCTCCATGTAAAATGAGTAGTGTGATCAGCATTTATACGTGCCATCGAACTCGCAGGAATTTAAAACTGGAGTTTCCCTTCTTTAAAGCTCAACGCTTAGATGGCAGCTGAAACAGTTCTTGTGGAAAGTTGTATCTCTGACACTAACAACAACAACAACAACAACAACGAAAAACAGCTTGCGTACACAACAGCCCTTATCCGTTCAAACAATCTGAAAAAATGGTTGATTTACACTTCAATCAAAATGTATAAGTAAATGTATGAATGGTACTTTTTATGTAGCACAGTATAAACAATAGCTATAAAAATGTTGAGTGATATCAATAATCGTAAATGTCTAAATTATTTAATTGTAAATGTGAATTAGATGCCCAGATGCAGCTCTATATCGGCTTATTAGCGCACTGCATAGGCAGGATATTTGAAGATGGTTATACCTGGACTATACATTGCGTCAGGGAAGTATTCAGAGCGCTTAACATTTTCCACATTTTGTAATGTTACAGCTTTAATCCAAAATATATTAAATTCATTATTTTCCACAAACAATACCCCATAATGACAACGTGAAAAGAAGTTTGGTTGAAATCTTTGCAAATTTGTAAAAAAAAAAAAAAAAATAGTAATAAAATAAATCAAATCACATGTACATAAGTATTATACAATTATAAGAATTCTACAAACAATACCCCATAATGACAACGCCAAAGATTTCAAACAGACATATTTCCCGTTGTCATCGTGGGGTGTTTGTAGAATTTTGAGGAAAATAACGAATTAAATCCATTTTGGAATAAAGCTATAACATAACAAAATGCCCTTATGAGAAAAAACAGACTAAGGACCGTGACTTGGACTTCTGTGCTAGTTACAGTTTGTCCATAACGAACACCATGTTCAAGCATAAGGGTGTCCATCAGTGCACGTGGCACCAGGACACCCTAGGCCGTAGGTCGATGATCGACTTTGTGGTCGTTTCATCTGACCTGCGGCCGTATGTCTTGGACACTCG
>JAAIIK010000072.1:1261189-1279079 GCA_014706435.1 Silurus glanis | reverse complement strand
GGCCGAAGGAGGAGAAGGAGAGGAGGAAGACGTCTACAGAGACGGCAAGGAAAGGAGAAGTGCAGGAGAGTAGAGGTTTGGGTTGGTACTTTAAATGTTGGTACTATGACTGGTAAAGGGAGAGAGGTAGCTGATATGATGGAGAGGAGAAAGGTAGATATGTTGTGTGTTCAGGAGACCAAGTGGAAAGGGAGTAAGGCCAGGAACATTGGAGGTGGGTTCAAACTGTTCTATCATGGTGTGGATGGAAAGAGAAATGGTGTAGGGGTGATTCTAAAGGAAGAGTACAGTAAGAGTCTAGTGGAGGTGAAGAGAGTTTCTGATAGGGTGATGAACTGCTGGAAGTTGGAAGTTGAAGGGATGATGATAAATGTCATCTGTGCCTATGCTCCACAAGTCAGCTGTGAAATGGAGGAGAAGGAAAAATTCTGGAGTGAATTAGATGAAGTGGTAGATGGTGTACCTAGAAATGAATGATTGGTGATTGGGGCAGACTTTAATGGACATGTAGGTGAAGGGAACAGAGGTGATGAGGAGGTGATGGGTAGGTATGGCCTTAAGAAGAGGAATGTGGAAGGGCAGATGGTAGTAGATTTTGCTAAAAGGATGGAAATGGCAGTGGTGAATACGTATTTTAAGAAGAAAGAGGATCATAGGGTGACCTATAAGAGTGGAGGAAGGTGCACACAGGTGGATTATGTTCTATGTAGGAGATGCAACCTGAAGGAGTTTGGAGACTGTAAGGTGTTGGCAGGGGACAGTGTAGCTAGACAGCATCGGATGGTGGTCTGTAGGATGGTTTTGGAGGCGAAGAAGAAGAGGAGGAGAGTAAGGACTGAAAGAAGAATAAGATGGTGGAAACTGAAGGAGGAAGAGTGTAGTGTGAGGTTCAGGGAAGAGGTCAGACAGGGGCGTGGTGGTGATGAAGAGGTGCTGAATGATTGGGAAACTACTGCAGGAGTGATAAGGGAGGCAGCTAGAAAAGTACTTGGTGTGACATCTGGGAATAGAAAGGAAGACAAAGAGACGTGGTGGTAGAATGAGGAAGTGCAGGAGAGCATAAGGGGAAAGAGGTTAACAAAACAGAAGTGGGATAGACAGAGTGATGAGAAAAGTAGGCAGGAGTACAAGGAGATGCGGCAGCAGGTAAAGAGGGATGTGGCGAAGGCCAAGGAAAAGGCATATGAGGAGCTGTATGAGAGGTTGAACACTAAGGAAGGAGAAAAGGATTTGTACCGATTGGCCAGGCAGAGGGACCGAGCTGGGAAGGATGTGTTGCAAGTTAGAGCAATAAAGGATGGAGATGGAAATGTGTTGACTAGTGAGGAGAGTGTGTTGAGAAGATGGAGGGAGTATTTTGAGCAGCTGATGAACGAGGAAAATGAGAGAGAGAGGTTGGATGATGTGGAGATTGTGAAGCAGGAAGTGGATAGGATTAGTAAGGAGGAAGTGAGAGCAGCGATTAAGAGGATGAAGAGTGGAAAGTTGGTTGGACCAGATGACATACCTGTAGAAGCATGGAGATGTTTAGGAGAGATGGCAGTGGAGTTTTTAACCAGATTGTTGAACAAGATTCTAGAAGGTGAGAGGATGCCTGAGGAATGGAGAAGGAGTGTGCTGGTACCGATCTGTAAGCATAAGGGAGATGTGCAGACCTGCAGTAACTACAGGGGAATTAAGTTGATCAGTCACACCATGAAGTTATGGGAAAGAGTAGTGGAAGCCAGGCTGAGAGAAGAGGTGACCATCTGTGAGCAACAGTATGGTTTCATGCCGAGGAAGAGCACCACAGACGCATTATTTGCTTTGAGAATGTTGATGGAGAAGTATAGAGAATTTGTGGATTTAGAGAAAGCGTACGACAGGGTGCCAAGAGAGGAGTTGTGGTATTGTATGAGGAAGTCAGGTGTGTCAGAGAAATATGTGAGGGTGGTGCAGGACATGTATGAGGACAGTGTGACAGCAGTGAAGTGTGCAGTAGGAACGACAGACTGGTTCAAGGTGAAGGTTGGACTGCATCAAGGATCGGCCCTGAGCCCTTTCCTGTTTGCAGTGGTGATGGACAGGTTGACGGACGAGGTCAGACAGGAGTCTCCATGGACTATGATGTTTGCGGATGATATTGTTATTTGTGGTGAGAGTAGTGAGCAGGTTGAGAAGAGCCTGGAGAGGTGGAGGTACGCACTGGAGAGAAAGGGAATGAAAGTCAGTAGAAGTAAGACAGAGTACATGTGTGTGAATGAGAGGGAGGGCAGTGGAGTGGTGCGGTTGCAGGGAGAAGAGGTGGTGAAGGTGGAGGAGTTCAGGTACCTGGGGTCAACAGTGCAAAGTAATGGAGAGTGTGTTAGGTAAGTAAAGAAAAGAGTGCAGGCAGGGTGGAGTGGGTGGAGAAGAGTGACAGGAGTGATTTGTGATAGAAGAGTATCTGCAAGAATGAAAGGGAAAGTTTATAGGACTGTGGTGAGACCTGCGATGTTGTATGGATTAGAGACAGTGGCAGTGAGTAAAAGACAGGAGATGGAGCTGGAGGTAGCAGAGCTGAAGATGTTGAGGTTTTCGTTGGGAGTGACCAGGATGGACAAGATTAGAAATGAGTTCATTAGAGGGACAGCGCATGTTGGACGCTTTGGTGACAAGGTGAGGGAGGCGAGATTGAGATGGTTTGGACATGTGCAGAGGAGGGACATGAGTTATATTGTTAGGAGAATGCTGAGGATGGAGCCGCCAGGCAGGAGAAAAAGAGGAAGGCCAAAGAGGAGGTTCATGGATGTGGTCAGGGAAGGTAGTTGGTGTGAAAGAGGCAGATGTAGAGAACAGGGTGGTATGAAGACGGATGATCCGCTGTAGCGACCCCTAATGGGAGCAGCCGAAAGAAGAAGAAGAAGAAGAAGATATAGCTGGGTATCTCTTCTACAGGCACGCTGAAAAAGGCAGAACACAAGTCAATCACCGAGAAGTGCGTATGATCGCACGGAATTGAAGCGATAATAGAGGCCACATCAGGTACAACAGGTGCAACAGGGACCACAAAATCATTTATTTTTTTTTAGGTCTTGGGTGAAGCGCCAAGTGCCGTCAGGTTTGGGAACCGGATTAACAGGTGCAACTTTGATTCAGAGAGAGGATACTGTTTGATAAATACAGGATGCAAATGTTTCAGATTAGCCTCATAAGAAGGACAATGAACCAGGCCCACATCATCATTATGCTCCGCCCATAGAAGAGATGGTAATTCTTTCAGTGAAGAAGGGAGTGGTAATTTCTGTGTGGCAGAGAAAAAACAGTCGTTAATTTTCATGTCAGATAGATATGACAGAGGAGCAGAATCAGAAACTAAAAATGTGAATTTAGAGCCGGAAAATGTTAGAGAAATGTGCAGCCTACTCATGAGATCTCGGCCCAAGAGATTAAACTAACAATCAGGCATAAAAACAAAACGATGCTGCAGAAAAATGTTTGTGTCGGAAGGACAGGTTACAAGCACGGTTTAAGTAAACGGTGTTTCCTTTTCAACCCCTTCAATACCCAAAGAGCTAATGGATTGACCAAAAATGGGTTCCTCATCCCTTTTTGAGAAAAATCTGAGAATGAGTGGATGTCAAGTATTAGGGTTTGAAGGTTCCACCACGAGGATAAGACAAAAATTCAGGTTGTGGCTCAGTCCACCCTGCTAAATTGTCTAGCCAGGGGGTGGTATAAAAGGTGAGACTCCTCAGGATCTGGTTTAGGATATTTTGTTCCAGAATTACCCATGATCCAATATAGGTACAACTGTCTGACAATGTTAGATACAAAGGTTGGAGGCCAGAGATCAAGATAGATAAAGCGGTTTAATAAAATTTCAAAGTCTCAGTTATTGTGACGAGGTGAGTGCCTACACTTTCAACGGTATGATAAAATACCAAATCGGCACTTACCCGAACACTGATATCCCGGACGAGCCCCCAAGACCCTACAGAGGATAGTGAGGACAGCTGAGAAGATCATCGGAGTCTCTCTCCCCTCTATCATGGACATTTACACCACACGCTGCATCCGCAATGCACACAGCATTGCGGATGACCACACACACCCGTCACACACACTCTTCACCCTCCTACCATCAGGGAAACGGTTCCGAAGCATTCGGGCCACCACATCAAGACTGTCCAACAGTTTTTTCCCGCAAGCCATCAGGCTCCTCAACAAACATCTGAACTGAACTCTCTCTCACACACACACACACTCACACACACACACACACACTCACACACACACTTACACACAACTGTGTGTAACATACATCATACATTTCGCACACCCAGGTTTCAGTACCATTCACACTTTTCATTATCGCAAAATGTTTACATGCCGTCTGTTGCTGATCTTCCGGGACTTGTTCTTTTGCACAATATTCTGTCCAAATCCTTTGGTCACTGTTCAGTTTATTATGTCTTGTGTTGTCTTTTGCACTGTTTGCACCAGTTGCACACATGCACTTTATGTGGCGAGGATCTTAGTTCTTGGCCCTGTGTTTTTCTGTTCTGTGACTGTTGTTTTATGTAGCACCTGGGTTCAGGAGGAACGTTGTTTCATTTCACTGTGTACTGCATCAGCTTTATATGGTTGAAATGACAATAAAAGCTTCTTGACTCTTGACTTGACGAAGAAATTGTAAGAAATTATTCCTATCCTCTGTCGCCTGGACAGATTCCCTGAATTCAGCTTTTCCTCTCGATCTCTGCTCTCCTACAAGTACTTGGGGAAGTCTCAATGAAACACATTAGTCAGCTTTCAGAGAGAAGTTCCAAAGCTTTATTGTCTCACACATGAAGATATACTTCCGAAGAGAAGGAGAGGAAGGGGGGTGGGCTGTCAGGTGCGTGTGTGTGTGTGTGCGTGTGAACAGAAGAGACAGGCCACAAAAAGATAGTTCAGGGTACGGTCAACAGAAGCATACGAAAAGTTTATTCTAGGTCACCACACACAAAAATTAATATAACTACCGTAATTTCCGGACTATAAAGCGCACCCATATATAAGCCGCACCCACTGAATTTGACAAATATTTTTATTTTGAACATAAATAAGCCGCACCTGTCTATAAGCCGCAGGTGTCTACACTGAAACTAATGAACTTTACACAGGCTTTAACGAAAGACAGTGTCTGTTACACGGTGTAACGGGTGAAATATGTTGTGGCTCCTTTAAGAGCAGAGCGGCATTTTGGGAATTGCCTGCCGCCGCATTTTCCGGTATTACTGCATGTGTGCAAGACCGAGGAATATGTCCTTATTATTTTCTGATGCTCATTTGTAAGTTTCTTTGACTAACCCGTAACGCTGTTGCCAAGAAAAATAAAAAAGCACAAGTTTTGGAAACCTGTCTGTGCTTATATGATTTCTGTTGCAACTGGAGTTAGCGAGCTCTCCCTTGACCCAGACTCAACGCGTTACAACGGCTTGTATCTAAACAGTAGCCTACCAAGAAAGGCATTGTTCACTGTCTTCCTCCTTCCTTTCACAACTATTTCTCTCGAGAGTTTATCTTTTGGCATCATCGTGTGTTTAAAAATCTCCATCGGTGAAGTTTTTTTGTCCCGATGCCGTGCAGCTCAGAACACAGGTGAAGTGCATTTTTTCATGCCCGTTCGGCAATTTCATTGGTCTAATGTTATGGCGCTCAGTTTTTTGGCTTGAAGTTTGTGAAACCGGGAAAAACCCAGGAAAAATCCATAAATTAGCTGCTTCGTTGTTTAAGCCGCGGGGTTCAAAACATGGGAAAAAAGTAGCGGCTTATAGTCCGGAAAATACGGTACTAATGACGACAAGATACATATTAACATTATCCCACAACAATCAACACAGATTTGTTTTATTTAAATGAATCCAACTTGACATGATTTGGATTATGTTCCACAGATCTTATTAAGATCCCAAGTGAGGTTGTTAGCTGATTGAGGTGATTAACTACTTTTGCAGTTTAGCTGGAAGCAGAAAATGGATTAAAAAGCTCAACGTGAAAGAAAAAAATGTAATCAATTGGAATCTGAAATACAATAATGTGAATTGGACTTAACCACAGCTGTCACTTAGCATCTCATTTAACTCTTCTAACATATTGCATGCACATAGGCTACTGGGTTTTTTTTTTTTTTTTTTTTTTTTTACACGTTAACTAGCTGATTTCTTTTAATTTAAAAATGTATTGAATTGGCTACCTACATTATTACGTTTTTGACAAATTGTGTCAAAACATATTACACTGGATATATACTGTATTTACAATGTCACCTATAGTTGGAATATATTTGCTGAGTTTTATGTCCCGTTTCTGTTTCTGTTCTGATCTATTTTGCTGAGGCAGCACTATTCATAGGCGGCTTGATTAAATACTTTCTCAGTTTAGCTGGAAGCATATAATTGTTTGATTGCTTCTTCAAAAATCAGTTTTGAATGCCAAATATCAGGTTACTTCCTCACCACTTATTCACACACATACACTGGAGTTAACATTAGCAAAAACCTGGCAATGCCAAGGCTAGTTCTAAGACTACAAACCCACAAATCTCTGCTCAGACGGATTTATTAGAAAAAAAATGATTTCATCCTGCTGGTTTTATAGCAAACTGAAAAAGTCTGGTGATCTTACTATTAGTTATAAGACAAACCTGCAAAAACCCATTAAAAGACAAATTATAACATTATAAATGCATGAAATTCTGGTAACATGGCTTTATAAGAATTGTCATTAATCTGGTTTTCTAGACACTGAAATGAGAATCTACTCAGCGCTCTTGATTCATTCTGTAAAATGCAATTCGAGTTCTGCATCCAGCTTCATCTCCTTCTCCAACATTAAACTTCTTTAAAAAGCACAGGTAATATTTTTCTGGTTTTACTGTGTTCTTTTGTAATCCTTAGCTGTTTTTTTTTTAGTTAAGCAGAATTATCATGATGTGCTGTGTGCCAATTACAGACCTGTTTTTTTTTTTTCCCCCAGATTGAGATGGGGCGGAGTTAAGAGGCATTATGAAATGTACCCAAATTAATATAAACAACCACTCGAGATGCAATTTCCAAACATTTAAGTTTTTCTGAACTACAAAATGCTATTGTGCTGCAGCCATGGCTGAAAAATAATTCGGGTTAAATGTTTTCACATTATATGTGTGTTGTACAGGATTTTTGTACTACTAAGAAAAATAAACAAACAAAACAGATATTGGCTCTTTAAACCTTAATTGTAATTTTAATACTTCCTCTCCAAAATACACTCACGCCCTCGTGTGGATGGAACTCGACATGACACTCTTTTGCCAGTTAGACATTTTATTGTCTTGCCTGAGGAAAATGCAATCTTCAAAAGTGTGTTTAAATTATATATATATATATAAAAAACACACAACAGATCTGATACATTTGTACTTCTTGCTTAATTTTTTTTGCATCATATGTTAGCAAACAGATGGAAAACAAAACTAACAAAATGAAATAGTTCATGAAATAAACATACTTTACAATTAAAAAAGAAAATCATTGTGAAATTTCCTGCTGTTTCATTTCATGGAGAGAAAAAAAACCATATACAAGCAATGACCTAAAATTGCACTTCCAATTTTAATTTCAATAAAATTCTGTAAATTGTTTAGGTACACGCACAACAATCCCGGAATTGTGTGTAATAATTAATTTAAAGCTGAAACCTGTGTCTAATAAACAAAACAGAATGAAATGACGGTTAGAAATGAAAAAGTCGTCCTTTCACAAATCACTTGCTTAAGGTAGAAACTGTCGCAAATATACTGTATATACAGGGATTAAATGGGTACTTTTGGTGAAGGGGTGTCAAGCAGATGGGTAGAGAATTAACAGAGGGTGAGTTGGATGAGCTTATAAGCTACTGCTTAATATAAAAACCTTTATGCATGCACACTCCCAGTTAATACCTCAGTTTTAGTACGCAAGTACATGTCTTTTTGGCCCCCACAGACAACAGTACAGATACCGCAGTGCTCTTCCACATGAGCTACTGACAGGAGAAACAGCAACAGTGCACTTTGTTATGTTTTCTGAATTCCAGCATTCAGTTCTCAGTTATGATTGGGATAATTAAGATCCTGATAGAAACACAATCGATTTAGTCTCTTCATCAACTAACGGAATAAGCATCAATTGAAAGGTGTGAACGAAAAATCCGAATTGAAATGCTGTGAACTGGATTAGTATAAATCACGGCCGTCACTCGACATTTTATTCGGCTCTGCTAATGACTCGCATGCACAGGCTCGTTTTGTATAACGTTAGCTAGCTGATTGGAAAAAAAAAAAACTGAATTGTATCGGCGAGCTACGTTAGCATGGTTTTGTCTTAATTACATCCCTGACTGCCGATGAGTGAGAAAGCCAGCTTGAAATGTTTCAAATTGACTAGTATAGTACAAAGACGATCAAGTTTCTCTTATTAATATTATTAAAACATCGCTACTCGTAGTCGACCTTTCCCTGACTGCCGTCATTAATCGTGAAATACGTCGATTGCACTCATTGTACCGTTATCCCAATTATGTACACTAATATCATGTCACATTGCATTGGCTGCTGTTGCAGATTTTCGCTACAGAAATGTGCTGTTTCTTGGTCCACTTGAAGGTAAATTCCATTTGGGCCTGAATGGCTTGTCGTGTTTTGTAGACTGTTGTTGTGTGGCCTGTTTAGGCACTGGCACGTTATAGTGTCGATCGTCTTCCGTGAGCAGGCTAAGGCAAGGCCACTCTGTTCTGTGGTCATCTGGGTAGTAGGTGATAAACTCTTCAGTGCCTGTCTTGTAAAGACGAAAGGCTTGAAGCGTATGCTGGAGGGAATAGCCGAGCAGAAACATCTCCACCTGCGGCAGACAGGAAAGGTGGCTTGTGACTTCTATCCTTTCGCTAAGTGACTAATGTGCATGTAGCTGGAATGGCATGATGGAATGAATTGAATAAATATAAAATATGTGTCTAGATGCATATTTTTCAATTTATTTCACTTTACACTGCTATAACAGCTCATGAAGCTAAAAGAGCTTTATACTCGTCACTTTCTTTAAGGGAGCTCTGATCAGAGTGTAGGGTCAGCCATGATACAGCCCCCTGGAGCTCAGAAGGTTAAGGGGTTAGCTCAAAGGCCCAAGAATAGCAGTTGGCAATACTGGGGCTTGAACCCCCAACCTTCTGATTAGTAAACCAGAGCCTTAACCATGGAGCTATGATTTCCCTTATGGTAGCTTATCATACACATGCAAGCAATCACCCTTACTTTCTTTTCAGAATGTCACTTCTCTGGTTTTAAAGCTTCACTGAATTTCTCACCTGTTCCAGACCACCGCTGAAACCCACATGTCTGAGGTGATTAATGAGGAAGCTCCTCGGACAATTAGAGGTGTCCCGGGCAAAAAGCAACCAGCAGAACTCAGGTACACTGAAGCCCTTCTGCATGTCAGAGTGCAGCTGAATGACCGTCTTCAGCATCAAGAATTTCAGGGCCTCCAGCAGCTCATATTCGTCATGTCCCCCCACAAACAGTTGCTGGCAGAAACGCTCCCGCTCCGTTGGACTCTCGCACTGCACCGCCTCCTGCCACTGTGGGAACGTGAAAGAGAGAAATATTAGTCACTCGGGTGTGTGGGTTAGTCACTTACTGACCAAGTCTATCCTCACTATATTTTATTCATCATGTTTCATAAGAGTGTTCAGAGAATACATTGTTTTTGTCTGTCAACCAATTCACAATACCTTAGCTCGATGTTTGAATTACAGTGGGATCATTTTTTTAAGACTGCCGTATGTACTCATGCTTTACACTAATCTACCTTGAAAAAGTTTCCGATTAGTGTATAAGGAAGAGCATCAACACACCCTCGAGCTCCAGGCACTCAGAGTAGAAGGGGACAGAGTGGCAGCTACCACCAATTATTTCACTCCTGTCGAAATATGATCCACTCTCAGTACTTATCTTTCAATTATGGAAATGGCACATGCCCTTCTCAATACAACATACAGAAATGGTCTGTGGACCTACTGGTCATTAAATTTTCATTTTAGAAAGAATTAAAAAAAAAAAATAAAAAATGAGCATTATTCTTTTTTGTTGTTGTTGAAATACTCCAGAACCAAAACTACGGGAAAAAAAAAAACAAGTAATTTTCTCTTTTCTTTGTGGATGCATGGAAAAGAAAATCAAAGGAAAACTAAAACAGAAAAAAATGACAATTTTAATTTATGACACAGGAAGTTTTTATGCAACCAACGGAATGCACCAAAATGAGAGGATCAAAAAGGTTAGCCAGAATGGCCTTGGAAACTCACCTTAATATGATTTTAAATATGGTAAAAAAAGCGTTACATCTTCCACCAAAATCGGTGAACTTGGTGCGTGAATATGAGGAAACAAATTCTCTTTCTAAAATGAAAATGAATAACCAGGAGGTACATGGACCACAAATGCTCTGACAAAGAAATGATCAGTCTATAATTTTAATGTTAGGTTTTTTTTTTTTAACAATGAAAGACAGAATAACAACTAAAGAAATCCAAAAAACACATTTAAAATAGTTTATAAATTGATTTGCCTTTTAATGAGTGACATAAGTATTTGACCCCTTCGCAAAACATGACTTTGTGGTAAAACCCTTGTTGTCTCAGCCTGGGAAAGGGTTTGTTCTCCACTTCCAGACCAGTGAATTTATTTAAATTTTTTGTGTTTTTTGTCATGTTTTTAGACAAATACTGATTCTGAACCACTCCAGATGTTGTAGGTGCACAGTTGCGGTTGTAGTGTAGAGGTTTGGGGTCTTAACTGGGTTTCTTGCTTTAGTAAAATGGTATTCACCCTCCATATGTGAAATTCCTTTCTCTCTGTAATGCCACACGTTGTTATATTGCGTTTTTGTTTTTATACAGTATTGATGGTTTCTATAATTGCGACGTGATAGTGGTGGTATTAAGAGGTGGATTAAGTCGGGTAAGCCCGCAGCCAAAAAAAAACCAAAATGCACGGCCCGCTACTGAGTGTTACTAATTGTTTTCTTAGTGACTATAGTTCCAGCTGCCTTGAGATCATTGTCAAGATCCTTCCGTGTAGTTCTGGGCTGATTTCTCATCGTTCTCATGATCATTTATACTCCACAAGGTGAGATCTTGCATGGAGGACCAGACTGAGGGAGACTTAAAGTTATTTTGTGTTTCTTCCATTCATGGATAATCGCAGCAACTGTTGTCACCTTCTCACCAAGATGCTCGGCAATGGTCTTGTAGCCCAGCTGAGATTAAAGGGAGTGCTCCTAATCTCAACTCGTTACCTGTATAAAAGCCAGAAATCCTGCTGACTGATATAGGATCAAATACTTATTTCACTCATTAAAATGCAAAGCGATTTATAACTTTTTTTTAAGTGTATTTTTCTGTTTGTATTCTGTTTTGCACTGTTCAAATAAACCTACCATTAAAATTATAGACTGATAATTTCTTTGTCAGTGGGCAAACGAACAAAATCAGCAGGGGATCAAGCAATTTTTTCCCCTCACTGAACCTGAGACAGACAGTATAGTACACACAAAAGCAGTTTTAATAACAAAGTGCTAATTGACTGGGTTCTCCGAATCAGATTTCTGAGTTAGGTCAACGGCTGCATCTTGGAGGTTCTTCCATATTGATAGTGACCTACAAGTTAAGATACATTTAACATTTGCGAATCAATTTTCATTAATGGTTTGACAATGGGCTCCGTTCTGGCATAAACTAGTTATGGTGGTGTCAACAGCAGCATTTCATAATGCAGCTTCCAGAACTGTGCCACACTATAAGGCTTTATGGACAGTTTTGAAGGGACTTCAGCAGACCCGAGCTCACAAACACACAAACTCCACAGCACACATTTGAATTACAAGTCATTTGGATTTGGCCATATGCCAAAACTGAGCACAAACATACTGATGGCATACCTATAATATGAGTGTCAATATGTTTGGGAGCGTAATCAAGGAGGAACAATTTTAATGTTCACAAAGCTCCTCCTAGACTCTGTAGGAAGGGATTAAGAGAGAAGGCCTAAGGATTGACAACGAAAATTCATGACACTTCAAGAAGTCCAAGTAGTCCATTTGGGAACATTGGCCAAATTGGAGAGATAATGACCATGAACACCGCTTGGAGTGATGTGTTGCCTCAGGGGTACACATCATTCAAACAGAACCAAGTGTGGTCATTCTAGACCTGATGTTTTCCTTGGTCCAAGGCAACAATGGTGCAATGGGTGAATTATTCACATTGTACAAACGTCAAGTGTTTCTGGTATCTTTACATTGTATCTCACAACTGGGAAACCTTTTTAATGACTAACTGCTAGTCAGGACCATGTCGTTGAAAAGACTGCCTTCATATTAGGATGTTAATTATTCAACCAGGAGTGGGCGCTAGTTTCTCCTGGTCACCATAGTAATTAAAACATAGTAGGATATGCGCGCTATTGAGAACGTTCACCGAAAGGAGTATAAATTAAAGGAAAATTGACAGTGAAATCCGTGTTTTGCAGGCAAGACTGTAAACACTTTTTACCGAATGTACCGAGTGTTGAAACGACATTACACCACCTTTCACAAGGAAAAATATGAAAGCTACACCTGTGATGCCAGAAGCGCTCTCGTGTCAGATTTAAAAAGAAAATAATTTGCACCCCTGGTATGAAAGAGAACAAATGCTGGCCCTCACCACTATGAAAGTTGCCCATCCCTGATTTAGATTGCTCTATAATTAATCCTAATTTGATTTGATTTGATTTGATTTGATTGCTACAGTCAGCTTCAGTGGTCTGGGCTGCAGTGACTTGTGCAAAAGCATGCACATTTTCCAAACTCTACATGATTAACATTATCACTCTTTCTAAGGACACTGTATGACCACCAAAGTTCCTTCAAATCTAGTGATGCCTCCATGAAACATTCATTGGAAATTGGAAGGATCAAGTCATAGACACTTTCTCTAGTATTGATCTGGAGTTCACAGAACTACAACACACACATACGCAATATTTGCTTCCAAAGAATCTCCAAATGCAGAACGTTTGGAAAACCCTTCATAAAAGATACTCTTTTGGAAAAGACATTAACTACGTGCTGTGAAAAAAATTTATAAGTGTTACCCTCAGTTTCAGGAGCAACAGACAGTGTTCCAACTGTTCTACTGCGCCGCCTTCACCGCTGCGCCCAAAAGGAAACAGCCATTCTTTCACTAAATCTTGCACACACGACATCTGTGTTGAATCACAAAAAAAGACAGCTAAGTCATCTTAGTCACCATATAGGCCGCTTCAGTTTCACCATAAATATACTTAAATCTAAAAAAAAAAAAAAAAAAAAAAAAAAAAAAAAAAACAGTTATTAACTTATGTAATAAAAACATAACTGGAATATCTTGTTATTATTAGTAACATTATAACAATCTTACTATATCTATAATAACCATAATAATTGCATAGATACACATAATTTAAACTCGGGTGGTCAGAACATTAGAGGGCAGTAAGAAAAAAATATATAGTTAAAATGCTATCTATTAACTAGATAATAAAGTCTTCTTCTTTCAGCTGCTCCCATTTAGGGGTCATCACAGCGGATCATCCGTCTCCATACTACATCCCCTACATCTGTCTCTTTCACCCCAACTACCTGCATGTCTTCCCTCACCACATCCATAAACCTCCTCCTTGGTCTTCGTCTTTTCCTCCTTCTCCTACCGATATACCCCATGTCCCTCCTCTGCACATGTCCAAACCATCTCAATCTCGCCTCCCTCACCTTGTCTTCAAAACGTCCTACATGCGCTGTCCCTCTAATAAACTCATTTCTAATCTTGTCCATCCTCATCACTCCCAACAAAAACCTCAACATCTTCAACTCTGCTACCTCCAGCTCCACCTCCTGTCTTTTACTCAATACCACTGTCTCTAAACCATACAACATCGCAGGTCTCGCCACAGTCCTATAAACTTTCCCTTTCACTCATACAGATACCCTTCTATCACAAATCACTCCTGCTATCACTCTTCTCTACCCACTCCACCCTGCCTGCACTCTTTTCTTCACTTCTCTAACACACTCTCCATTACTTTGCACTGTTCATCCCAGGTACCTGAACTCCTCCACCTTCTCCACCTCTTCTCCCTGCAACCACACCACTCCACTGCCCTCCCTCTCATTCACACACATGTACTCTGTCTTACTCCCTACTGACTTTCATCCCCCTTCTCTCCAGTGAGTACCTCCACCTCTCCAGGCTCTTCTCAACCTGCTCACTACTCTCACCACAAATCACAATATCATCTGCAAACATCATAGTCCAAAATAGATAATAAAGTGTGTTATCTATAAAATTTAAATATATTTGGTGTCTTGAAGAGCACTAAAGGCAAACCTGAGCAATTTCAGCATCTTGCAGCCAGGTACAGACTTTGTTAGACTGGTTGAGAAGCTGAAACAGGGTTGCCCTCAGTGCACAGTAGTTGTCGCCACGTACTATGCGCAGACTCTCAAAGTTTTGAGCTATTGCTTCATAGCCCTAAAGAAAAATAGAACTTGGAATTAGTACAAAGGCAAGTACTGGCTGTACAACACTGTTCTTCTGAGTAACTCCTAAGGATCCTTGGAGGCATTGCAAAAGGGGGAAAATCATTAAGTCACTCAAAATTGTATTTCATGTAATAAGACCTGTATCCAAAATGAATTAAATATAACATCTGTTTAGCTATGGGCAATTATTGCATACTTTATTTTGCTGTGCCTACAGTTACACTGTATGGACAAAGGTTTGCAGACACCCGTTCCACATTTAGTTTCCATTTGCTTACAATAACCCCCTCTCTTCTGGCAAGACGTTCTTCCAGATGTTAGAGTGTGCTTGTGGCGATTCCTGCTCATCCAGCCACAAGAGTGTTAGTAAAGTCAACTACTTATGTAGGGTGAGGACTTTCAGCTTTCCCCGAGGTGTTTAGCAAGATTGAGGTCAGAGCTCTGTAGTAGGCTGCTCGAGATCTTCCACTCCAACCGAGGAGCTTTGCGGTGTGCACATGCTGCAACAGGTTCCAACTTTGTAGTAATAGTTTGGGGAAGAACCAAATATGGCTAAAAACATCAGGTGTTCAATACCTTTATCCATATAGAGTTTTTTTTTATTTATCTGAAATGGGTTATTGTAGCCAAAGGTTTTAAGCACCACTTGTGTAAAGACTTTTACAAAGCTGATCACCAAGGTACAGTTAATGTGTACCAGAAAAACCCATTACATATGAAATACTGCTGCATTCTAGAGTGTTATTAAAAACACACTTGTTGAGGGGAAAAAAAACAAACACACAGAAATGAAGGATTTCACCATTTTCAAGCATCTGTACAAAAGCCAGGAAAGTGTACCTTTCTGATAAGGTTACTTTTCGTGGTGTTTCCTTTCCATTCTCTCTGACTATAGGAGAGCAGACCCTCAGGAGCTGACACACTGCTCAGGTCTTCGGAAATAGGCAGTGAAGCTAGAAAAATAAATATATGACCCTGAAAGCAACAATTTCACACTACAAATACTCATCTTTCACAGCAATAAGTATTCAAATAGATAGAAGTCTATTTTGTTAGGAATGCCTGTAAATGGCCATCAGTTATATGACCATCCAAACATCCAGATACAAATCAAGATCATGAGTTAATGTTCACATCAAACATCAGAATAGCGAAAAAGTGTGATCCCTTGTACCTTAACAGTGGCATGGTTTTTGGGAGCCAATGGACTGGTTTGAAAAGTTCTGAACCTGCTGATCTCTTGGGATTTTACACAGAATGGTGCGAAAAACAATACACTTCCTGTGTGCAGTCTACAGGGTGAAACATCTTGTTGAGAAGATAGATCAAAGGAAAATGACCAACTGGTTTGAGCTGACTGGAAGTCTAACGTAACTCAAATACGCACTCTTTACAACTGTGTTGAACAAAAAAAGCATCCCAGAATTCGCTAAATAGCTATCCTCGAGGTGAATGAGCAGATCTACGAAAGTCCTACAATTTTTTTCTTTCTTGTTTTCTCGTGATCACGTTATTATTTTTTTTGTGATCTTGATATAATCATTGCTTCCTCGTGATCACTGCTTAATTTTTCTGTATATTCATAACCATGACCTTTTGAGGCCACGGGCGTGTGGTTATGGACAAATGGTTTTGGTTATCGTACGTGATGCTGCCTCTAGAAGATTATGCTGTATACACAGAAAAAAAATCATTACTGCTCACGAGGAATGTTCTAGGTGCTGCCGGTAGAACATGTACTTATGCCGAATACACAGGAAAAGTAAGTACTGATCACGAATGAAATGATGTTTGTTATGTCAAGATCACGAGAAAACGAGTCAAAAAATATTATAATGCATGGCCTCTTAGGACTTCCGTAGCAGACCACAGCAGGTTACAAAAACAAGAATCCGATGCTGTCATGGGAAAAGATTGAACAAACCTGGACAGCTTAAGACCGGAAAAAAGGTGTTTGGGTAAGCCTATGCCCATGATTCTTGACTGGCAGTAGTGGATCCCAGTGTAGTTTTCTGCTGTTGTAGCTCCTCCAATTTAAGGTTTGATATTTTGTACTGGTAACTCAAACTTGCCCATCAGGCACCACCAAACATGAAATGGTTAAGGGTACAGAGATCACAATTTTTCCCCCCATTAGGATATTTGATGTGAACATTCTGAATCACTGACCTGCAGGATATCTTCCATGTGATTGGCTGATTTTTTTAACTGCACATACAGGTGTACAAGTGCTTCTTTTAAGTGGATGTTGAGTGTAACCCAGAAATAGCGTGTGCGATCTATGACTCTTCAAAATATATTAATATAAATACAGTATATATATTTGCTTTAATACCTGCATTGGAAAGCTGCTTCTCCTGTCTTTCCAGTTCTATTTCATCTGCTCCCCTGTACAAATCTTCCTCACTGGGAAAGAAAAGGGAAGTGCGGTCAAAAACATGGAAAAAAAAAAAAACTGTTTGAGCTTTGAACAATATAAACCTGTGTACCGTCTGGCTCACGTCATTATTCTGACTAGTTTGACCTATTGAGAAGTGCAGCACCTGTTATCCTCCGACGCTGCTGCCATCTCAGGACGTTGCTTGGACAGATGATTGTCTTGATTTGAAAACTTGAATACTTCTTGAGGAGCTGCTTGTATATTGGAAGTCATCTCTCTGCTTTTTCCATGTTTAGATGGACAAGCATTCTTTTCACCGGCAGCAGCTGGAACGGTTCGAACGGGCTTCTTGTGAGATGGTCTAGAGAATAGGAATTGACATTATTGCTAAAATCAAATTTTATCCACATATACAACAGCCATTATACATTAAAACCTGTCGAAAATTGTGCTCCCGTTGCTGCCAAAAGAGCTCTGATAATCGAGGCACAGACTTCATAAGACCTCTGAAAGCGCGCTGTGGTATCTGGCAAGACGACGTAACAACATTGCGAAAAAAAAAAAGAAAAGGCTGCCACCGATCAAACTTGCTTGTTCAGCGCATTTCACAGACGCACGATCTGATTATGAACACACTGAACTATTCGAGGATGCAATATACGACTGAAAAAGGCCACTGCCTTTCGGGAATATTCTTTCAATGAAGAACAGTTTTTGGTCTGCAACAAAGTTTAAGCAGGTAGTATGTGTAAAATGATTGTAAAATGATTCATTCCAGGACAAGGTTTTCTCAAGAGAACATTGCCCAGAGCTTTACACACTCTCTCCGCCAGCTTGCTACCTTCCCCTAGTGCATCCTGGTGCCATCACCCTCCAAGGAAAGTGACACACACACACACACACACACACACACACACACACACACACACAC
>JAAIIK010000072.1:1246253-1258464 GCA_014706435.1 Silurus glanis | reverse complement strand
AAATTCAGTTTCATCAAGTGCCAAAAGATCAACAATTTGTTTATCTTTTTTTTTGCCAGTGCATCAATAAACACAGCAGAAAAACTCAAGTTCAGTTTCAGTAGGAACAGTGTTGTTGAACTCCTTATTTTGCCAGTTAATTAAAGTCTGGAGTAAGTTTTGTTGTGGCAATTCTCAGGATAGATCCGAGGTGTTTGTCAGAAACTGTCGCAGTTTTTAAAGAGTATCAGATTAAGCTCTCTTTTAAGAGAAGAAGAGAGTATTGCACGCGAACAACGTCAATGGAGCTGAAGTGCGACATCTTTAGGGGAAACGTGGGCATTACAGGGGAAAGGTAAATTGAAGAAAGATAGTCCATTTCCTGTCTGCATTCATAGTTAACATTATCAATCAAGCATAGCTTACCCTTCTGAATTATTCTGAAATGTAGCTAGTGTTAACTGCCTTGGTGTTTAAACTTCAAAATTATCAACATACCAGGAGAAAACTGCAAAAAACTCTTTTCTAAAGGTTGTGTTTGGGCAATCTAGAGCAGAACAAAAAGTCGTTTGCTACAGATCTGTCAAGGACTTCAGGTTTACAACATAAGTTAGCAAATACAAGCATGCTCATGGAACTCAACCTGTCTTTATATTTATCACCAAATAATATATAGAGTCACTGCAAAAAACACCAACATGGGATTAGATGGGGTTAAAATTGTACTGCAATCTCTGTTACAATATCCAATCATATATACAGCTATTAGGTACTACTACTTACGCACCTTTTTTTGGGGGGCTTTTTTTCTTGCTTCCTTTTTTCACATTTGTGCCATCTTCATGGCAGTGTGGCTAGAATAAATAATTGGCTATCATGATCTCAAATAACTTTATTCAAAGGATTTTTGTGTTCTTTAAAAAAGCAGTATAATATTCTTTCGCTGTTGATGAATGTAAAAAATAGATGTTTTTTTTTCGTCATCTGTTCACCTAATTAGTCCATATATTAAAGCTGTGTCTCCCACCTTAGTTAATATTTGGTTGTTAATTTGTTATTTGAATATTAATGACACTCTGCACTTGTATGTGAGTGCCTGGAATTAATGATGAATGTATTTGTTGTGGAAGGGGTCTTTAAGGAACCATTTAAGAAAAGGATGAAAGCCAATATTATTTGGAACAAGAAAATTCATTTAGCATTTGCATTCTTCTAGACAGCTCTTTTGGGGAGTAAAATTGGACAGGCTTAAGGATAAAAACTGATAAGGATAATTTTTTTGGCATTGGAGTATGTAGCATGATATGGCCCGAATGGTTTAGACTCTACAACCATAAACTTTAGAGCAATTTAGCAGGACTGTGGTCCTGACTACAATTGAGTGTTCAGACATTTCGGTCAGAAATAAGAAAAAAGATTGATTCTGACTGGGTAAGGATTTCTTTTCCCCACAGCAGCTTGTAGCCTATAAAATAAAACAACAAGAAATGTGACATGCATTTAATATGTTTCTGTCATAGCTTTTTTTTATCAGAGAAAGTAGAAGCTTTGGCTCAGCCCCTGGTAACCTGTGAGGCCAGTTTGCTTTGTTCTGTTGGCACTGCGATAAAACTCTGAATGCTCCTCTCTTTTTAGCAGGGTTACTTTGGTGTGAAAAAGTGTCCTGATTTCTTATCTTTTTGCATGTTTGTCACACAAGTGAACACAACATGCAGTTTTTAAATGAAGGGTTTTTTTTTATTGAGGGAAAACAAAATCCAAAACTACATGGCCCTGTGTGAACTGTGGTTTATCACACCTGAGTTCAATTTCTCTAGACCCACCCAGGCCTGATTACTGCCACACCTGTTCACAATCAAGAAATCTCTTAAATAGGACCTGCCAGCCAAAATGAAGTAGACCAAAAGATCATCAAAAGCTAGACATCATGCCAAGAGCCAAAGAAATTCAGAAACAAATGAGAAAGGAAGTAATTGAGATCTATCAGTCTGGAAAAGGTTATAAAGCATTTCTAAAGTTTTGGGACTCCAGTGAACCACAGTGTGAGCCATTTTTTCCACAAATGGCAAAAACATGAAACAGTGGAGAACCTTCCCAGGAGTGGCCGGCCGACCAAAATTACCCCAAGAGCACAGAGACGACTCATTCAAGAGGCCACAAAAGACCTCACAACATCATCCAAAGAACTGCAGGCCTCACTTACCTCAGTTAAGGTCAGTGTTCATGGCTCCACTCTAAGAAAGAGACTGGGCAAAAATGGTCTGCATGGCAGAGTTCCAAGATGAAAACCACTGCTGAGCAAAAAGAACATAAAGGCTTGTCTCAGTTTTGCCAGAAAACATCTTGATGATCCCCAAGATTTTTGGGGAAATAGTCTGTGGACTGACGAGACAAAAGTTGAACTTTTTGGAAGGTGTGTGTCCCAATACGTCTGGCGTAAAAGTAACACCGCATTTCAGAAAAAGAACATCATACCAACAGTAAAATATGGTGGTGGTTGTGTAATGGTCTGGGGCTGTTTTGCTGCTTCAGGTCCTGGAAGACTTGCTGTGAAAAATAGAACCATAAATTCTGCTGTTTAACAAAAAATTCTGAAGGATAATGTCTGACCATCTGTTTGTGACCTCAAGCTGAAGCGAACTTGGGTTCTGCATCAGGACAATGATCCAAAACACACCAGCCAGTCCACCTCTGAATGGCTAAAGAAAAACAAAATGAAGACTTTGGAGTGGCCTAGTCAAAGTCCTGACCCGAATCCTACTGAGATGCTGTGGCACGACCGTAAAAGGGTGGTTCATGCTTGAAAACCCTCCAATGTGGCTAAATTACAACAATTCTGGATAGATGAGTGGACTAAAATCCCTCCACAGCAAGCGCTCAATTGCAGTTGTTGCTGCTGAGGGTGGCCCAACCAGTTATTAGGTTTAGGTGGCAAACACTTTTTCACACAGGGCCATATAGTTTTGGATTTAGTTTTTTCTCAATAATAAAAACCTTCTTTTAAAAACTGCATGTTGTGTTCACATATGTGTTATCTTTTACTAATATTTAAATTTGTTTGCTGTTTGCACTTTTTCACACCACTGTATATCTGTTTGTGAGCACAAACTATGCCAGTCATGCTGAACCACTCTCATAAACCACACTAACAGAGAGCTTTCCTCTCTCCCAGGCAGTGTGTCCTGCTCTTAAAAGCAATACATTTCTGAACTCCAAAAGCTGGGACCAGTCTGTATTGGTTGATGCAGTCAATCTAATTCTAGCTAAAAAAAAATTAAATACCAAAGAAATGCTTGTGTATGTCAGATAAGCAATATTGTCTTTGGTCAGGAACAAACTCCAGTTCATAGCCTGGTTCCAGCAATAAAATACAGGGCCCACATGCAGTCCAGGCTGATCCCACACATGCTCCTATTCTATAATACAGAACAAGCCTAGAGCATTGGCACTTCTCTCACTTTCAGTTTTATACATTTCACTTCATCCCACAATATCTTTTGCAGTGAGGTTGTACAATGTACATATTTCAAGGTGATATCTTGGAAATATTTTGGAGAGGGAATAAGCAGACTCCAAAAATAAATGCCTTCTTTTTAACAAACAAACACTGATCTAGATGATAAATTAACATGCAGGAAGCTAAAACTAAAGGAATAACCAATGTTCAATTTTAACTATTATACATCGAAACTGTTTAGGTAAAATGTCCCAGAGTACTGTTCTTGCATGATAACATGTTTATTTCTTCTCCAGCTTTCTGCTCTCCATGGTTGTAAAGAGAGATTATTTGAGTATGAAATCCTTCCTGGCAGCTTGAACCAATCTGGCCATTTTCATCTGACCTTTCTTATCAACAGGGCATTTACAACCACAGAATTTTTGCTCAATAATTGTTTTTTATTTTCTGCACCATTCTGTGTAAACCTAAGGAAATCGGCAGGTTCTGAAATACTCAAATCAGCCCGTTGGCACAACAATCACTCCTTCACAGATCTATATGGATATTTGATGTAAAAATTATCTGAGGCTGACATGTATATCTATAATGTTATGTTATGTTTAGCATTAGGTGCCCCTGCTGCCACAGGATTGGACGACATAACTTATATATATATATATATATATATATATATATATATATATATATATATATATTTTTTTTTTTTTTTTTTCATTAAGCATCATAGCCATTTCTGCTCACTCCGTTCGTGTAAGAAAACATGGCCCAGATATGAGTCACTGTAGACACTGTAGAAGGCTTCGTCCAAATCTGCTACTGCTGCACTAAATAGTGTGCCAAAACACTATGACGAAAGAGGACATGCTTTATAGTGGAGTAGCACAGGATGCAGTTTGGGATGCGGCCAGACTGTCTATACTGGATAAAGCACTGATATAGGACAGAGAAACATAAACACATACTGGATTTCCAATAGTGAACTCTTCAGTACTTGCGTATTATCACTATAGGAGATTCAGTATTCAGTCAGGATTTCAGTGTGTTGGAGGTGTTCAGGTGGTGGTGTGGTGGTAATGCGGGGGTTGGGGTGTGATGTGTGGCTTTAAGAGATCCTCCTCCTCTTCCTCCTCCTCCCCCTCCGCCGCTGTCCTCCGTGTAGGTGCTGAAACGATCTCATCGTTTCAATCCCCGAGCAGCTATGGCTGAAATAAAGACGGGCGTTTTCGCCAAAAACGTACAGAAGAAGCTGAGTCGGGCTCAGGAAAAGGTAAGATTGTATTTGCTTTATGAGAACTCATGGTTTTGCACATGGCAAGCTATCAGGCTTTGAAATGCAAAGGAAATAAGATGCTCAGGGAAGCCAAAAGGCGGTGCAAGAGAAATGCTAGGAGCGTGTGGTAGGTCAATAATTCATTCAGTGAAATAGCAATTCATTTTAAAATAGTGAATGATTATTATTATTATTATTATTATTATTATTATTATTATTATTATTATTATGTGATCATTATGCCGCAGCTTGTAGTCCTTTCAGCTCTAATGCAAAGGCATTTTGTGGCCAGTTCTAATTTAACGTTTGCACCATTTTTGTAGGTTTTTTTTTTAAAATATTTTCTTCTACTATAAATCCATTTACACCAAGCGAGCTAGAGAGAGCAAATCCAGCTGACCTCCGATTTAATAACAGCCTCACGCGCTCAGGCTGTATCCCAAATGCCTATGAGCTCCCTACGCTCGCGCACTACATCTGCTCCGCCACCAGTGCTCGTGCACTCGGTGTGACTGCGTTGCAGCCGGGGCATATTTACTGTATAACGCCTTATGAATATTCGTGAACACTTTTTATTATTATTATTTTCTGGTGTACATTTTCTTGCAAGGTCAGAAAGAGGAAGGAGAGAGGTAGGAGGAGGAAGAGGAAGAGAAGAAAGAGTAGAAGGAGAAGGAGGGGGGGGATCCCTCTCCTTATGCGGGGGTGGAGGCATGCATAAAATTAACCCATTGTGCCTGGAGGAGGTGGGCATGCTCCTGTAGATGTCAAACAATATAGATAGTGTTTTCCAAATGTCTCAAATGGACATGGACTTTATTTAATATCAGCCTATAGCTTAAATACATTGAGGGAAGAGCTTTTAAAATGTTCAATGTTCTCTGTTGCCCTCCCAATGCATCACACCTCATATTTCAGCTGCTTCCATCTGACAGAAACGTTAAAAAACAACACACTTCCATTTTCAATGAGAGAGGTGTTCATGTTAATGACTCCCATCTTGTTCATCCTGTCCTTCCATGCACTTCACATTTTATTGTGTTGTTTATCATCAAAGTTATAATAAACCTCCAAGGTCTTAAATCTGCACAAACATTCCAGCTCCTCTCATGTTTCTTTCGGCCAGCAAATCTGACAAATAATCACTGCTTATGAAATCATTATATAACAGCCCATAAGTGGGAAATAATGAAGTACAAATACTTTGTTACTGTACTTAAGTAGATTTTTCTGGTATCAGTATTTTTTACTTCACTATTTATTTTTCGGAACTTTTTACTTTCACTCATCACATTTTTTTACACAAATATCTATACTTTCTACATCTTGCATTTTCAAACCAGACTCATTAATTTAGTTTTAATCTATTTGGTGACATGATCAATATTTTTTCTTCTCATTGCGTGCAGATTTTAGCCCATCAATCTATTTCCTGTCATATCGTGACTTTTTCAATCTACCACTGGTCTATGATTTACTGGCTCTCACACATCATAGATGTAGTCTACTTTATGAAGTTAACAATTAGCAAAGCAGAAGGCAACAAGAAGTATGTTGTTAAAGTGGATGAGACAGAGGGAGTCAGCGATGTAAACATGACTGAGAACAGACATTTCGGATCACCTGATCATCATCTTTTCTCTGCTTGTGTTCTATATGGTGGATGTTCAGACTGGATGCATTCATTTGATAACTAAATTTTACATTTTTTTGTATTAATATATTTATGTGATGTGAGGTCAGTTACCAGCGTGACACTAAATCAGGCAGTAGTAATGGCTACTTTTTACTTTAACTTGTGATACAGAGTGGTCAGTACTTCAACTTTTCCAAAGTCTTTCAAAACATATGTATCTGTACTTCTACTTGAGTGAAGGGTGTAAATACTTTTGCCATCTCTGCAACATCCATAAAATACACCATCATTATTTTCAAATATAAAGTGTTATTCTGGTTTAAAATGCTTTGGTTAGCACTGAGGCTTCACAGCTCCATGATCTCAGGTTTGACCCTGAGCTTGGGTTTACTGTCTGCATGTTCATCTGGGTGTCTTCCATGTTCTTAGGTTCCTTTCTATATTCCAAAAGCGTGCCAGTAGGTCAGATGGCCCTTCACATTCAAGTGATCAGCAGCCTCTTCAATACATTGATGTATCAAACTGGCAGAAGCATAGGATGCATAGCAATGTAGTAAACCTTCACTTGATTGCACAGTACAAGATGTAATAACCTTTACCATGAAATTTGTTATAAATAATTTGGCCTATTTTTATTAATAACATTAAGCGTTGCCTTCTTACTGTGCCCAGGAAACTTCCTCTCTTCTTAGCAAAAGCAATCAGGCTTCCAAGTCACATAATATTGATATAATGGTAACATGAGTAGTTTTAAAACAAGGGAACACTCAATTTTCTTCGAAGTTTATAGAAATGAGCACTTCAAAACTATTCGCATTGTAACAAATACCCACACGATCCTACTATTTTGATTGTGTTTGCAGAGAAAAGGTGTTTCATGAGCCCTTTGAGGTGAATCATATGTTGTGGAACTTTATGCATGAATTCGGCAATGCTCAATATGTTAAAAAAAGAGGATTCAATTATTTATTGTACATCAAACTTATTCAAACGGCTTAGTGTTAGAGATGAACTGGAGTGAGTGACATTTCAAAACAATATGGGTCAATGTTTTTTTGCTCGTCTAGCAGGAATAGGTCTGGAAGAAGCCATACTGATTTTATAGCCCATTACATAGCTGGCTCATGTCGATTTGTACAATCTTGTTAAAGGGTGAAATTACCACCTCTTTCTGCTTTTCCTCTTCACCTATTGAATGTTCATTTTTAAGTTCCTCAATAGTTTTCCATTAATGTTGATGCTGTCGTTAGCACTAACAATGTAACCATCAGGAAACCAGAAAGCAGACTTTTCTGAGGCAAACATGAATGAATTGAGTGATACACTCCGTGAAACGCCCCCATATGATTATTCAAAATATGATCGCTGATTTTGCTTTAGTGGATTGGAACAAACCTTCCTTTATACAGATTCTACAGTTGAAATTGCACAGTGCAGTTTGAGAAAAAGAGGTTTGTTTGATTTGCTCATTTGATTAACATTTTGTATGGTGCTAATTGTGCTAATAGCATCTTCTAGTTGTTAGGTGTGTTTTAGTATTTTAACCCAGACCATGTGGTTAACAAAAGAAGAGTAATAATAAGTTTGATCTCTTTTTATACAAGGAAAGCCAGAGGCTGGTTGTCACATATTGTAGGCTTTTTTGTCCATTATACAGAATTAATATAGCAAATTGTTTTTAATATATCCTAATCATCTTTAGAGGGGCACTTGTGACAACCTGCTGTACATTTTGTTGTAGAAACAAATGTTTTTTGTTGAGTTGTTTTTCAGCTTTAGCCTATAATTCCTAGCACGCGTTTTTTTTTTATTGCAATTAATTTGAAATATTTTGTAGCCCGCAGGCAAACTGGGCTTCCCCCAACACGAGCAGTGTCACTGTAAGAGGATTGGTCTTCTTTTTATATCCAGTGAGACAGGAAATAAAGATCTTAGCGTGACTGTTGTGTGCTAAAGAATAGCCCGGATCATACAGCTTGATTTGTTTTCCACAAATGATGGACATAGTGAATATTTTGAGGGATATAATATTACACAAGTATTAGACATCTTTTAGACCATAGTAAACATTTTCCGGATATGTGGATTCCTGTTCTTGTTTAAAAACATAGCTGCAGACAGACAAACACATTCATTGAGTGTGAGTGTACGGTGCAGCCAGGTGGAATACGAGATCCTCAGTCAGGACAGATAATATGATAAGTGGTGAAAGAGCTCCTTCCTTTTTGACCCCCACCGGTTGCAAAATATCAAGAAAAACACTGATAATTGCTCACTTGTTAGATGATTTGTATACATATGCACATTGATACAGCAGTATAATTGCAGTGTGTGAAACGGTAATGCATCTTTGCAATACACATTATTCAATCAGTACTAGAAATAACAATCTGCTAAATATAGCTGAAATTTCTGAAAGCTGGCTTTGCACCCAGAGGAGCAGGCTGGCAGATGCAGGCCCTGGTCTGAATACAAGGCGACATGTTTAATTAACACTTCCTTACAGGACTGGCTGTATTTCCTGTAAAACCAGCAAATGATGCCCTTTTATAATTCGAATCCTCTAATTGATCAGATGCTAATATTACATGCTCAGAAAAAAACACTATTAAAAGAAGAAGGAAAGCACACTATTAAAAGAAGTAGGAAATAAGTTCTGCCGTGGTCACAGTGTGCATTCGGGGCCCAAGTGCTGTTAAATATTTTATAGGCTGGCTGTGTGTACATGGTGTCTCTAGCCAGTTGGGAGTGTATCTGTGCCAGGTGGAAAGCTACGCTGCATTGCTAAGCTTCACCTCCCTTTGGAATTTAAGACTTTTTGTGCATGCAATTTTATAAAAAGAGTTTTGACAAATGTTTCAGAGGGGAGAGGAACAATAGAAAGTTTTGCCTATTCCAAGACTCCTCAACTGGCCACACTATTCAGATTGCAGATCCAGCAATGTATTTCAGTGGACCAAACTTATTTCTATACGTATTTGAATAAGTACAGTAGCAGAGATGATAATTATACAAAAAACCCCCAAAAAAACAGGGAGAAAAAGGCAGACTGGTTCAGTTTCTGTGGCAGATCCTTAGTTGCAGCTAATCCGCTCACATGCATCTAATGTAAATTATTTAACTTCAAAGCAGATCTCAAGGCCCAGAGACTAAATAGAGGTCTGTACACAAAGTCCACAGAAGGACTGTTCTAACATACATGTATAGATTTTCCATTTCATTTAACCTCTCATGAAGTGACATGGTTTAAAGGTGATGAAAACAAAATGTTACATGACGTCACAGATGTTTGTGATGATTAGGCAGAGGTGTGGGTGTTGATTGACAATTGTCATTTAAACATAGCCATAAAGTAACTAATGGTTTATGGCCAAGCATTAAAAGATGACTATTGTTCCATTATCTGGACCTTTTAATCTGTGGTTTTCTGTAATAAATTTTGGGAGAATACTGCTGAGCTATTCTATATGCAGTGCCTTTGTAGATATACACTGTATTGTAGAATCCAAAAGTCTATAATGTAAGATATTGTAAAAAAACAAAACAAAAATAATCTCGTATTTTACATTCTTTCCTAATTGAACCCAACTATTCTCCTAACCCAAAAATCATGACAAAATATCGTATTAGCAACAACTTGAGTGAAAATTTGAATCTTCTGCTGAATCTAATGACAATATGCGAAAATAAGTTTGTACAAAAACGTATGGTCTATTTATATATTAAATCTATCAAAATATGATCTCATGCTTCGGTAGAAGAGATTAGACCTTTGATACAAAAGCAGAATTAAAACGTGCAGAATTTTGGCTATGAAATATTTCAATGTTGACCACTTTGAAATATTTAAGAATTTTACAACTTCAAGAAAAAAAAAAATTATTAATTAAAAATACTGTACATCAAACTCCAAATTCTTTATGGTCTCAAACTTTTTGACCCCACAAGATTTCCATGTTTAAAAATGTTGTATTGTTCATATCTGCTTTCAAATATTATTTTTCATCTGTCGAGATAACTACTTATCTATTGCCACTGAGCATCATATGCAATGAGATATATCTGAGCAGATACACATGGGATTTCATGATAAATCTGTATCTCTAGCTGTAGTAATCCTGTTTTGTGAGTGTATGTGTTCTCTGGTTGCCCACCGTGTAGCTGAGTCACGACATCAATGTATATGCAGATTGCCTTTTGTACACATCTGGGACAAAACTCATGCATTCTGATGCCTTTTAATGTTATACTGGCCATTTGGTAACAGTAAATAGAAATGTCAGTCTGCCTCTCTAACAGCAGAACATCAAACCAAGAGTTTGTTTCTGTGATCAAAGCCGGTTTTTATCTGGTTGTGTTGCTTGAAATATTTACGTGGAAGTGTTTGCATAACAAGAACACTGGCGTCAGATTGCGGCGTCAGGATTTTAAGTGTAGGAGCCTAGTTTATAACTGGAGGTGAGAATTTTCACACCACTGAAATTTGCTGTGTTAAAGACCAATTTTTGAGCACAGATGTCCATTAAGTGCTTAAAATGCAATCAGATCATGTAAGAATAGGAAAACAAAACTCTTATATGTATATATGTATAAGTAGGTGATTTTTATGAATGGTTTACGAGAAGCAGAGCTAGAAATACTATAAGGATTGGCAGCCTGAGCTGAAAATGGTAGCAGTTGTCTTGTTCATGGCATGTGTCATCACTCTTTGTTTGGAACGTGTCCTTGCTGTAAATTCACTGAGAGGTTTATTGAGTCAGACCACGCAAAGAGTTTAGGACCGAGCCGGCTCGGTCCATTTAACGTGTTTTATATTTACATAGACTCATTTTGCTGATGCTTTTAAGCGTCTTTGCTGTTGGACTGCTGCTGAGTTAGTAACCATTAAAAGAACTATATTCAAGTGAAAGGAAGTTGTAGAAGGAACAGAGGAATCATCATGTAAAATCACGATTTATACATGATAAAGGGAATGACGACAGCCACAGCTACAGGGAGCAGATTAAACTAGGTACACTGTATGGACAAATGTATTGGGGCAGCTGACTTTTGCTGCCGTATGTGGTACAGAATTGGAGGCAAGCAATTGTATAGGGTGTCTTTGCAGGTTGTAGTTTGACATTTTCCTTTTACTTGAACCAAGAGCCCCTGTGCACAAAGCCAGCTCCATGAAGATATGCTTTATATGGGTTGGAGTAGAAGATCTTGAGTGGCCTGCTATAGAGCTCTGTCCTCAACTCTACTGAACAACTCTAGGATGAATTGGAATGCTAATTGTATCACAGGCCTCCTCATCCAGCATCAGTATTTGACTTTACTAATGCCCTTCGTGGATGAATGAGCACAAATCTCCAAAAGCACACTCCGAAATGAACATCTTGCCAGACGAGTGGAGGTTATTAGAATAGCAAATGGTGATGAACTGTGGTATGGGATGTTTAAAAAGCATATATGAAACGTATAGGCTGGTGTCCACAAACGTTTGTCCATATAGTGTATCTTGCATGATGTAAAAGCCTCTCTCCGAAAAATGTGCAATTTTCAGTATTTTGAGGTTAAGGCAAGATAATTTTATATTTAGTTAATTATACTGATTTATACTCTATAGAGTGAACATACACTGTTTTTATTGTATACTGATTGTAACACACTCACTGGTTCCACGCTGGAAGAAAGAGAGACAGGCAAGCTATCTTTATTTACTCTCATTTTCACCCAGGCACTTTCCTTTCCATTATTAGTAGTATTCTACATTTCTTAAATATCTGGGCTAATGGATTATAAGTTTACGCCTGGTTGAAAACACACCATGTCACCATGCACACGCACACACACACACACACACACACACACACACACACACACA
>JAAIIK010000072.1:1234136-1246243 GCA_014706435.1 Silurus glanis | reverse complement strand
CACACACACACACACACACACACACACACACACACACACATAATTAACACACACATTGACACTCCACGCCATGTTTTTAAAGGAAACTTGAAAACAGAGAGGAAACCTATATAGGAACATGGGAATCTGAAATCTAGTCATCCAGAAATAAAACAATAATTATATTTTACCACCAGATTAGCTAACTTGGCTGACATTATGCTACAAATGTACTGATGGTATATAAAAAAAAAAAAGTGTGTAGTAATTATTATAAAATTACACAGCCCAAATAAACAGAAGAACATACAAGAACTGATTACTTAAATATTAATTTATTTTTATATAAAACCATCCTCTTCAATGAGGATCTTCTATGTTATTGTTGGTTGTAAGGGCAGGCTGGGTCAGACCAGTTAAACATTTTATAAGAGGATTTACTGCACGTGGCATTTTTGTTTCTCTCTCTTTTTTTTTATATACTTCTGAACGCTTTTCATCTTTTTCCTCCATCATACGTTATCAGATGAGGTACATTAACAAACCAAAGTATATGTTTGTGTTTTTTTATCTGAATAATGCTTCTTTTATTTTTTTGATGATGGAGTTGCCTGCCAAATACATCAGCAGTGTTATAATATCTCTATAAAGATAAAGGACATGACAGATGCTAGGTTTATAGTTTTATTTATACTGCATGATATGCATAAGATGAAGGTGATCCAGTGGCTCATCCAATGACTGATGTTCTGGTCCTTTCTTCTCCCAGGTGCTACAGAAGTTGGGGAAGGCTGATGAGACAAAAGATGAGCAGTTTGAACAGTGTGTTCAAAACTTCAAGAGACAGGAGGTGAGAGATCAATCATTCATCCAGTCTATAAGTACATAATGATCCAAAAGCTTTTAGAATTGTTATTTTTATTTTTACTGTTTCTGGTTGTGAGGCTGGTTCTAATGTTCTAAGAATGATAGCTATAATATTAATCTTAAATTTCTGATATTGTTGTTATGAAAAGCTATAGCAAATATATCTTAAATAGGTAGTATCTTTGAAATAAACTTAATGCTCCTTTTCCTGTTATGTCACTTGGTCCTATGATCTATGTGTAAGATTTTATGAAAATACAGCATATTCTCTCAAATGAATGAGTTATGGCCTCATCTTAGCATGCATTAAAATGTTTGAACATGCTTTTACTTAGGATTAGTTTTTCTATTTGGTTACCTATTTCCAATATATGGGAATAATGACAGTCTGTAGGGGATTAATTCAATGCAGTTTAACAGGGAAATGTGTTTTATTGGAAAAGCATTCCTGTGGTGAAGAAAAGCACGAGTTTAATCCTGCCCTTCAACTGTCCTCACTAATCCTGATTAGACTGTTTTATATATCAGCTTGCTAGTGCTTAGAGTGAAATAGCTCCTTTCCTTTCCTTTCCTTTCCTTTCCTTTCCTTTCCTTTCCTTTCCTTTCCTTTCCTTTCCTCAGTGTCTTTGTCTCTGTCTGTTTCCACCACAACCCTATTCAATCTCTCTTCCTGTATAGAGTCCAAATGAAATCTAAATACCAAACTGCAGAGTCAGTATCTGTTACTCACTGTATTGCAGAAGGAATAAAATAGGTCCTCTATACCAGCTAGTACGTTAGCCTCACATAGATTCCAGTGAAATATGGCCACCCTCTAAATACCCACACATCATATTACTGCCTTGGTTAGCTGCAGTGTTTTATTGTTTTTTTTAGTCCCTCTTGTTTATCTGGTGGTACGATCCCTACTGCACTCCAGCCAGCTGTTAATTCAATCCAGTCTAGCAATCACTCTCCATTGCATGCCTGCTTACATTATTTTGTGACATTCATTATTAATATCAAAGATATAAATATGTTTTGTCAGAGTGTTTGTTGGTTAAAAAGTCTAGTATTTTTACCATGCTTACCATTTACTGTCTTACCGGGTTTGGGTAAATATTGGTCTGGTGCTGCTTTGTGCTTTTATGCTCCAAGCCTTATTTTGTTCTGTTTCTCCAGTCGGAGGGTACAAGGCTACAGAGGGAAATGAAGGCTTATATAGTAGCTGTAAAAGGTGACTCATCCTAACACATACTTGCACAAACACATGCACAATAAACAGCCCTCTGTAAATGATGCTGCTAGAGTGATGGACAGGAGTGCTTAGCTAAACCTGCGCTATGATAATACCTCAGGAATGCAGCAGGCCTCCATGAATCTGACAGAATCTCTCCATGAAGTGTATGAGCCTGACTGGCATGGCAAGGACGATGTGATGTCTATTGCAAAGGTGAGGGTAATTCATCTGCAATCTATTGAACAATGACTTCCTCCCTGAAAATGGGGTTTACTAATTAATCAATGCCAACTTGAATCGTGTCTATTTGCTGGGTTGTGAGAAACCTGCTAGAATGACTTAAGGGAGGCCCCAGGCTTTGTATTTCAAACCCGTTCCTGCAGTAGAGGATCAAGGTGAGGCAAGATCGAATTTCCCTCTGCGGTTTTGTGTGCACATGGAATCATTTACTATGGCAACTAGAGGAAAAAATAGCTTGCTTTGAGAAATACGTTTAAGATTTGCGCAAGATGGTTTAAAGACAGAAATAGGCTCAGGTATGAGTGGAAAAGCTTTTAAGGCCATTCTGGGTCAGTTTGAGCCAGGTTGAATTGTTAGCCATGGCTTTATTTTCATCCTTTTTAGAAACACTCTAATACAGCTCACTGAAACACACCTGCACCTTCCTGATAGCGATGAGACCAGTTGTTCACATTACCAGGCTTAATCTGAACCCGTCAGAAGGATTTTAATTGGATAAATAAACTGTAAACTGTTGTCAGTGTCTAAACAGGCACAATGTGTGGTGTAATACAACATAATCTCCCCTTGCTTGCTTACCTAACCTAAAATCAACATTATTAAAGTGACGACTTAAATACGTCATTTCAATGAATTGTGGATTAAAAATAATCTCCTTGAGGAAAAAAAAAAAAAAGCAATTACAATGACGGCTTTGGAAAATCAAACTCAATCAGTGCTCTCAATTCCTTTTTATTAACGCATGCTGGCAGTTGATCAAAAACAGCATTTAATAGCATCACTTGAAACGACCTTTTTGAGAACTGAATCTCTAATGGCCAAGTATGACTAAGCACATTGCACCGATTGTTCCTTTTACGCCAAATATGCTTTTTTCTTTTTTTTTTTTTTTTTGAAGGATGTTGCTGCTGCATCCAAAGACCTATGACTAACTCGCTTTTGTGATGCAATGAAAGCATAATTTTCATGTTTATTTTGTTGTGTAGATGTAGGAGATTTGCCAGTTATGTGGATAATCACAGCACTTCGTACTTTCCCCTAGAATTGTGATGCATTATGGGAAGACTTCCATGAAAAACTGGTAGACTCCACAATCTTAGCACTGGACACATATTTGACTCAGTTCCCTGATATCAAGGTACCATTTTTCTATGACTCCCCTGTCAATGGATTAGTTTAATTAAACTTACAGTATGTGCATGTTACAGTCTGATGGAATAAAAACAGCCTATAAATGTTACTTACAAAGTAGTTTGTTTATTGTTTTTTCCCCCTATTTAGATACGTGTAGCAAAGCGGAGCAGGAAGTTAATTGACTACGACAGTGCAAGGCACCATTTTGAGACCCTGCAGACTTCCGCCATTAAGAATGAAAGAAAGGTTGCAAAGGTGCAGATAATCTGTTTTATGTGCGACAAAGCTAGATTTTGGATTGTGAAGCCAGTTTTTACTGTATCTAAATTTCTAGGTGTGCTACAGATTAACCCGATCTCCTTTGCTATGCTTTCATACAGGCAGAAGAAGACTTAAAAAAGGCACAGAAAGTGTTTGATGATCTAAATGTGGATCTGCAGGATGAACTGCCTACTTTGTGGGACAGGTGAGCCATCTTTGAAAAGAGAAATGTTGGAAAGACATGTTTAAGGTCTGGCCTGGTTAAAGCTGTGGCTTTATATGTGGTTTTATTTCTATTAGTGGTTACTTCACATTTTTTGCTAAATGGACTTTTTTTTTAGTACCAGGCCTACAATTTCCTCCATTCATAACCATACTGGGGTCAGGGATTCATTTCTGAGTATGACGACTGCAGAGTAAAATTTTTTTCCAGGGTTTGATAATAGAAGAGTAAATCTCATTAGCTCTATGAAAACAAATTGTGTTAATGCAAATGTAATTGACGCTTAACTGATCTGAATTTGTATCAGTCCACCATGTTATATAATCCGCTGCTTTCTTTTGAGTTTTTTGTCAATTACTGGATTAAAAGTGTCAGTCTTAAAATAGCTAAATAAGACTTCTGTAACTAAAGCTTTAATTCATTTGCACAGAAGGTGATTGCCATATTTGGTCAAACAGGAAGTCTAAAACTCAGACAGTTATCTGCTCCTATCAATACTATTGAATTCTTTTGAGCATCACGGTTCCCTGTAGTTCAGTGTGTCCTTTTGGAGAGCTAGGCACATTTATGGCATCATTGTCACGATAACAGAGCACAGATATGCTTTTGAGATACACTAAAGGATGCCGAGGTATGTCTTTACAAGTGAATACAAAAAATACAAGAGAATGATGTTGCTCGTTAGTATTTGCATGTCAGTTTGTTGAAGCAGGAGTATCTCTCTCTTTTAATTGGGCTTGTAAGTGACGAAAAGCAAATTATCGTGTCAGAAAGGAAGTTATTGTTTGGGGTTGCTGAAACTTTTTGTGGGTCTGTGAAAAGATGCATCTCTCACTGTGGCTTTAGCCTTAATAATCTGAATGATTTTTTAAGGTTCCCTGGTGGTCTAGTGGTTAGGATGCGGTGCTCTCGCCGCTGCGGCCCGGGTTCGATCCCCGTTCAGGGAACCAACCCCAGCCATTAGGGTTGCACTAGCCTTAGTGCCGGTCCCAAGCCCGGTTAAATGGGGAGGGTTGCGTTAGGAAGGGCATCCAGCGTAAAAACATGTGCCAAATCAAACATGCGGATGGTCCGCTGTGGCGACCCCTAATGGGAGAAGCCGAAAGAAAGTTTTTAATCTGAATGATTTATTAGGGACTGCAACGTTTATGTACTCAGAGTCTGATAACGAAATGCTCTATGTTAATGATGACTTTATATAATTGGGCTGCAGTGGTGTTTTTATGAAACATGGGTCATTATGTTGCTGGAGTTGACACAGCAGATTTCTACTGCATAGCATAGTGATATATTTCCATGTTTCATAGTTTTGTAGATAGAGATCTTACCCATAATTTGTAGGCAGCTTAAGTACTGTACTAAGGTATTAAGCAAGTTTTTATTAATTTCTTTATAAAGCAAATTTTCTCATACATGTTTATATAATGATTTCTGCATTAGGGGGTTCCTGGTGGTCTAGTGGTTAGGATTTGGCGCTCTCATCTCAGGGAACCGAACGCAGCCATTAGGGTTGCACAAGCCAGTGCACTCTTAGTGTCGGTCCCAAGCCCGGATGAATGGGGAGGGTTGCGTTAGGAAGGGCATTCAGCGTAAAAATGTGCCAAATCGAACATGCGGATCACGAATACGGATGATCCGCTGTGGCATCCGCAGAAGAGTGCTTACATAATTGTTTTTGTCCCTTGAGCGCTACTCAGAAAGGACCTGGGAAAATATGCAGATATAAAATATAATATACACTTTATGGACAAAAGACTTGGAATAACTGAATTTTTTTAACCATTTTCAACCATATTTCTTCCTGAATCACAAAGTCGGAGGCACAACAATTTTCTTTGGATGCGATAAATTTAAATTTTTCATTGACTTAAACTAGGAAACCCAAACCTGCTTCTGCTGATAGTTTGCACAAAGTGAAGCTTCATGAAGTTATAGTATACAGTACATGGGTTGGAGTGGAAGATCTTGCGGCCTGCTAGAGAGGTCTGACCTCAACCCTATTGAACGGCTTTGGGATGAATTGGAACTCGAACTGAACCACAGACCTCCTTCACTTTACATTTGTACCCGACTTTACTAACGCACAGATCTCCACAAGTACACTACAAAATCTAGTGTAACACTTCCCAGAAGTTTCCCCAAACTTTTGTCCATAAAGTGTATCTACATTTGTTTCTATATTTTGAGACTGCTTGTAAACATATATTTTTTTTACTAATGCATAACTATAATACTGTACATTAGATAAGATAAGATTAGATAAAACATTATTATCCCGAATGAAATTCTTGTACCAGAGACTGCTTCAACAAAAGAATGCAAACATGTAATAGCATTGCACATTATAGTTATAGTTATAAAAACAAAAAATATTGCACATGATAGTCTACATGATATACTGTAGTTAAATAATATTGCTTATAATCGTATAAAAGATATTATACATAAAACTATAAAGTATGAAACTATTAGGTATGGATTTGTCCCAGTGCGATACTCATTGACTGGAGTACATGTGCTTCTTTAATTTTAGTTTGCAGGGCTTAACAGTCAGGCTCTTTACAGTGCTATGAGAAATTGATGTCAGCGTTTTCATGGCTGAATGGAACCTTTAAGCAAGGGTCCTCTGTGCATGCTGATAAAAATTCTCTTCTTGTGTGCAGTCGAGTGGGATTTTATGTGAAGACCTTCAAGAGTGTCAGCAGCCTGGAAGCCAAATTTCACAGGGAAATCTCAGTTGTAAGTCACATTAAAAACCCTTTTTATTTGTGAAATTGTTTCTTTTATGGGGATATTAAATGACAAAAAAAAAAAAAAAAAACGCATGATGATGGCATACTATGGTCACTGCAATGCTCATTTCTGCTTAATGAACAAGCTCATTTGCACTATGATGACTCATAGAAAAAGATATGAAAGAGTGTGCGTTAGACGATTTTAATGCGCAGGTGGTAGTTCAATGGCTAAGGCATTGGATCTTGTATCGGAAGGTCATGATTTCAAATCCCAGAACCACCAGGCTACCACTCCTTGAGCAAGCCTCTTAACCCTCAGCTGCTCAGTTGTGAGTCATGCTGGATGAGAGCTGTCATAAATGCCATAAATGTAAATGCAATGCATGACATGGAGGCAAAGAACCACACAGGAAGTGAAAGAAGGTGTATTACAAGTGTGCAAAACATGCCTAGCTGTGGACTATCCCACTTACCCCTTGTTCATTTGCCAGCATTTACATAGCAAAACTGCCTGAATGATTAAAAATAACTATTGCATTTTGCTAGTTATTTCATCGTCGCTATATCTATAATTCTGCCTGCCCTAAATTATACACATACACAAAGTAGTGCAATAAGATTTCATTTATTTGAATCTGTTTTAATAAATAGTTAATACAGCTTGCATATGTGCAAATTACATGTGTCTGTGTCAAGTCTCTACCAACAAAAAATTACGTGTGATCTCTATGTTCCATTTTTTTTTTTTTTTTTTTACAGAATTCATTTAATGTTATTTTCACCATGCCATTTTTACCATATAAGTTAAATGACCTATTCAGCTAAGAAAGATAATTAGGGAATGTGTACAATAGAGATCTCATTCTATATGACATTGTAACTGTATGTTACTACAGATACAATAGTTTATAAGCAGCACGTTAATTTTTAATGTTGATTAAAATGACAGGAACTCCTTGGTTTAATGTACATGTTTCAGCCAATCATTGCATAATAATTAATTATTAATGCTTTTAGTATTTCCCATTCAATTATTTGGCTATAGCCAGTCATGTCATCCTGAAGCAACATTACTGCAATTACTTGATCGGTAGAAGTTATCATAATTAGAAAAATTTAAGCAAAGAGATAATGATTTTAAAACCGGGTGATCTGTTTATTAACAAAAGGTAACAGATGTCTAGCAAGCCTTGCTTTCATGCACTGAAAAACATGTACTTCTCCTTGGAGGCAGAGACTATTATTGCTCTTTCAATCTAATCTTCCTCCCAGCTGGATTTTCAGTGCTGCATTTGTCTCGTATCCATGAAAGGTCAGCGTTCTGGCATGTGCCTTTTCCAAATTACAGGGCAGACACTGATTTTCTTCACAGAGATTGTTATGGCCTATTTAACACCCTAACATTGCTGCCCAACTGCTTTATATTTAGCTCGGAGAAATGGTCCCCTCTGAATTCTACTTCTTTTTTAACACATATTTCTGGCATAAAACTCAAATAATTCTAAAGGCTGTGTCGTAATTTTAAATGCTTCAGTTGAGCAGAACTGATTTAATCTGCTGAGGATGGTGTGGTGTCTTAATAGAAAACAACAAAAGGTGTTAAACACTTTGTTGTGTTTTATCTGCTCATGAATAATACATTCTACATGTTATATGTTTGGAAGATAATCATCTGGCAGCACCAACATTCATACACTTACTCCAACCCATTTAAATCATATCTTCATGGAGCTTGCTTTGTGCAAATGGGTATTTTCATGCTTGAACAGGGTTGGGTCTCCTAGTTTAAGTAAAAGGAAAATGTACTAATACTGTATCCAAAGACATTCCATACAATTGTGTGCCTTCAAATTTGTAGTAAAAAGAAAACAAATATGGCAGGTGTTCCAATATTTTTGTCTCTATAGTGCATTATCATTATGATGTAGCGTCTGATGAGTGTGTGTGATGTATTTTTAGCTTTAGTGCAGTGCCGTGGCTAAATACTGCCATAGGCAGCAGAGTCTGTATCTGTATTCTGTATCTGTCATTCTCAATCAGTCAATTATTTCCACTTTTTAAATCTCTCCATTCCTAAGGATGCATGCATGGGTGTCTGTGTGTATAAATCCCGTGTCATCTAGGTGTGTTTTTTTGTGGTGGCTGCTTTTTTTGGGATTGTATCACTGGTTGGGCTTTCACATATTCCACTTTATTTTACTGTGCAGAGATGAGATGAGACCAGAGCTCATGTTTTAGCCTCTAAAGTCTCGCCTCTGCTTCACTGAGTCATTTTGTGTGCTGCTCCATTTTAACGTTGTTTGGCTTGGTAGTGACAGACATCCTCGATGCTGCCTTCTGCAGGACAACTGAAGTGTTACACCAACCATCTGCTTTTCCATCTGTCATTCCTGCATGCAAATGAAAGCATTAACAAGATAAAGTTTTTTGCCTATTGCAAAATACTAATCAAACCTATATAAAATATTCTATATTTATTCAATATTTTGTAGTTTTGACTGTAATAAGTCGTTTTTTATTCTTAATAGGAGAAATAAGTAGAGAAAAGCAAGCAAACTTGTATTCTGTGTGTACAGTATTGTTGTTTTAGTGTTGAAATAATATCTAAATAAGGCTATAACATTAGATTATTCAATTCAGTTCCATTTTTGTTGTATAGCACTGTTAACAGTGGACATTGTCTTAATGCAAATAAAATAACAATAATAATAATATTTTCTACTTAAAGAAATAAGTAGAATGACATCGTTAAGTGTCATAAATTAGTCCCTATACATATATTGCCACTTTGAACAGTGGTGAGGAAAAACTCACTCTTCCTCAGATGGCATGAGGAAGAAACCTTGAGTAGAACCAGACTTAAAAGGGAATCCATCCTCATTTGGGTGCCATTTAATGTTTATTCATTATAGTGTCATCATTGTTGAGGTTGATGCGCACTTGAATGCAATACTACTATGGCAATTACAGACCTAAGCCATTGTAGCCTACTGTTTATATTATTTAAAATCCAAATCCATCTTAATGGTTCATGAGTTTACTCCTCCACATTAGACTTATGGATCTTTAGGCTGTTCATGTGGAACCAGCCTCAGCTACACTGAGTGGTCTCTAAAGGAAGTAAACTCTATCCAAAGAAAAAAAGGTTACAGGATTATTGGTAAATTCAGAAGCATGTGTAGCTTGAGAGAGAGAGAAACATGGATTGTCAGGTGTCCTTTCCATTGTTATAGACCAATATAGACACTGTACAGTGTGAGCAGAGTACAGGTGGGGGCTCCAGCAAGACTAGCTATGACAGCATAACTAAAGTTGAGTCAGACGGTTACACAGACAGGAGGGGTCTCTGCCAAGCCACACCACCGTCAAATAAAAGCCTATTAGAGATGTATGTTGAAGTAATACATCACTACTTAATGGATTCACTCTGAAGTGTTAAATGCAGTTAACATTTCAATCTACACTGTGTATACTGGAATTTGAATACAATTCCATCAGAAAGATTAATAATTTGTTTCCTATTTTGTTGCTTATTTGTTTCACTAGTTCTGTCACAAACTGTATGAGGTGATGAACAAGCTTGCAGAGCAACACTCGGACAAAATGTTCACCATTCAAGGAGCACCCAGGTGAGCCTCTTTCATTTATTTCTTTGATTTATTTCAAAGTCTAGATTGTCCAGGGACATTAATAATGCCATGTTTGTATTACAAGAAGATCTATATCTGCACCCCCAATTCCACTGTGTAAAATTTGAATTAAAACAGTGGTAAATTTGACCTTGTCACTTTTTTGAGACGTGTTGCAGCCGTCAAATTCAAAAACAATTTCCATCAAATAAAAAAAAAAAATAATAATAAATTCTTTAAAAAGGTAAATTTCCAGGGTGTGATATGTTAACATATGATATGTTTTCTATGTTCTATTGTTCATAAAACAGAAAACATCAAATTTTTCAACTAGGGAAATGTACCATTTTGAAGGAATCTTTTTTATTTTTATTTCATGGAATTTGTTTTTAAATTTGATGGCTGCAACATGTCTCAAAAAAAGTGACAAGGTCAAATTTACCACTGTGTAGCATCATATATACATTTGGAAACACAAACCAGGGAACTAAGGAGACCGGTTGCTGCAGTTTTGATTGAGGAATATTGGCCCATTTGTGTCTGATAACGGATTAAAAACTATTTGTAATTCAATTCAATTACATTTGGCTATGGTTTCCACTTATAGCTGTCAGAGAAGGTGATAATAGAAAGCAGATAACACTGATTTTATATTTCAGTTTTTAGATACATTATAGATACATTTTATGGCATGTAGAAACATTTCTACCTTTTTTGACATAGTGATAATTGTTTGATATGTGCACATGTTCTTGACAATCTCTAGATGGATTGTAGAGTATATATACATATATATATATATATATATATATATATATATATATATATATATATATATATATATATACAGTGGCGGGTTGTGCATTTGGTACCTGGGCCTTCAGTGAGGACTTAATCCACCTCTTCATACCACCACTATCATGTCACAATTATAGAAACCATCAATAAAATACAAAAACGCAGTATAACAACACGTGGCATTACAGAGCGAGAGGCATTTCACATATGGAGGGTGAATAGCATTTTACTAAAGCAAGCTTCAAGCCTCTACACTACAACCACAACTGTGCACCTACATAATCTGAAGCAGTTCAGAATTAATGTGTCTAATAACATGACAAAAACATACACATTTTAAAAAAATACAACCTACTCTACTATAGAGATGCATACTCATAATGCATACTCATAATTTGCACCGCTCCTCAGAGGCTGTAAGCCAGTGGTACCGCTCTTATTCACTGGTCTGGAAGTGGTGAACAAACCCTTTCCTGGGCTGAGACAAGCTAGCTAGCTTCTGGTTGGCCGCTTCTCACAATGTTTTTTTTTTTTTTTTGAAAATGGATTTTTAAGTATGCCCGAGACCAAATCAAGTTCTCTTCCTCTGTAGGCATAAAAAATGTTGTACAAATGCGTGCAGAGCTACAGACGTGTTTTGCCAGTCGAACATGTCTGTAACAGTTTCCCTCTGACCAACCAATCAGAGGACGGAAAAAAGCTGACGCTATTCTGGGCCAGCTAGCTGGCCCTGTGAAATCTGAAATCCTGAAATCTGATTGGTTAAAGAAACAGACACATTTCTTATTGAGACTAAGGTAAAAGGTCCAGCAGTACAAACTTTGAAAATGAAATAAAATGAAGAGAATAAACTGTTGGGAATAAATTAATACAATTTCATGGAACAAATATTAGAATTTAGGTTGTAAATGTAGGTCAGTGCTTCTGATAGTGTTTAGGCCAGCAGAGAGGCTTTGCTGTCCCTGACTGCCGACCACTGTGTATATCTAGGGTTAGGGTTTTTATATATCTATATAGATATC
>JAAIIK010000072.1:1218940-1233736 GCA_014706435.1 Silurus glanis | reverse complement strand
GATTCTACAGTGAAGAAGAGGGAAAGTGGTACTCAACAGGTCAAGGAGATATAGATGGGTCGGGGTCTGAATATGAGACTGCTGAGGAGTGGGGAAATACTTCTGGTCAGAATAGTGGATGGATCAGTGCTGATGATGAACTTGAATCTGCAGAAAGTGAGCGACCAATGTCTGCTACAAGCTTTAGTGGTGATACTTTTATAGCGAATTGGGACCAGCTGGCAATGACAGTAACAGCAAAGTCTATTCAAACAAAAGAGCTAGAAAACGAAAATTCAACTACTTATGTCTTCAGCACAGCAGATCCTACTCATAGCATAGAGCAGAATGATAGTGTTGACAATTCACTTTCAAATGTTTCAAAATCCAAATTATGCTCTGACCCGTTTTGCAAATCAGAAGATGCAGCATTTGGTTCAGGGTCTGATACGTCAGAGGAAGATCAATTTGGTACTGGCAGTGACTCATTTAGCCACTCAGACAAGGGTCTGTTTTTGGCATCAAAATCAGAATACTGTCAGAAAGCTGCCAGTGACCCTATTGCAATGCAAAGGGAAGATATTTCTGCCTGTCATTGTTTATCTACAGAAGGCCAAGTAAGTGGCTATACTTCAGATCCTTTTCAAGCAGGGGATGTATTAACTTCTGAAATCAAATCAGACCCTTCTGCTAGTAAGACTACTCAGGAAAATGTTGCCAGTGAAACTGACAAGGATCCTTTTACTAGTTGGACTAACTGTGTTCCATTTGTTAGTGACATTGACCAGGATGCTTTTACCAGTGAGATTAACCAGGATCCATTTGCCATTGAGACTGTTCAGGATCCTACTGCAAAAGAAACTGAACAAGATCCTTTTACTAATAAGATTAACCAGGATCCACTTTTCAGTGAGACTGTGCAGGATCCTATTGCAAAGGAAACTGACCAAGATCCTTTTATTAGTGTGAATGACCGGGATCTATTTGCCATTGAGACTATCCAGGATCCTTTTGCCAGCGAAACTGACCAGGATCCTTTTATTAATGAGATTAACCAGGATCCATTTACAAATAAGACTATCCAGGATGCTTTTGCCAAGGAAACTGGCCAAGATCCTTTTACCAGTGAGATTTACCCGGATCCATTTGCCAGTGAGACTGTCCACGATCTTTTTGCTGTTAAAACTGATTGGGATCCTTTTGCCAGTGAGAATATTCGGGATCCTTTCACTAGTGAGACTGACAAGAATTCTTTTACCAGTAAGATTACCTGTGATCATTTTGCCAGTGAAAATAATAAGGATCCTTTTATGAGTCAGACTAACTGTTTTCCTTTTGCGAGTGAGATCAACCAGAATTCATTCGCTAGTGAGACTGTGCAGGATCTGTTTGCCAATGAAACAAATTGGAATTTTTTTGCTAGTGAGAAAATTCAGGATCCTTTTACAAGTAAAACTATACAGGATCCTTTTACTAGTGAGATTAATCAGGATTCTTTTACTGGTAAAATGAATCTGTTTCCTTTTCCTAATAAAAGTGATCAGGATCCTTTTGCAAGTGAGACAAATCAAGATTCTTACACCAATGAGGATAACTGGGAACCCTTTGCTATTGAGAACCATGAGTACCATGTTCATTTTGCTAGTAAGATTAACCAGAATCTTTGTACTAATGAAAATAACCAAGATGTTTTTGTTAGTGAGACACCTCTGGGTACTTTTGCTACTGTGACTAATCAGGATACGCTTACTAGTGAGACTAAGCAGAGTTATTTTGCTTGTGAGACTAAACAGGACCTTTCTGCCCATGGAACTAATCAAGCCCTATTCATTGGAGATACAAGCCAGGGACCTTTGGCTAGTGAGGGCAAGCAAGGATGGGCAGGGGTCTGGGAGTCAGCAAGAGGAGAAGAAATAGACCTTTCAGCCAATAATGGGTTTGCCCAGTGGGCAGCCTTTCCTTCCCCAACTAATGAATTAGAAAGCTCCAGCAAGGACAACAGTTGCTTCTTCCCACCTGATGGCCAAGGTGACGTCATCAAAGGCTGGCCTGGAGACTGTGGTCCAATTCAAGACCCATTTGTTGCCTGTCCTGGTCAGAGCAACATCCCTAGTCCAAAGCCTGCTGAAATGGAAAGGACAGCCAGTGTTAAAGAACCTGAGAATTCTGACCTGTCTGAAGATGAGGTTGCAAATCGGAGATACGGAAAGTTGTACCAAGAAATAGATGCAGAGAAGGATGAGGTACCGAAATTCCTCCCTATTTTAGTGTAGCATGAACTGATCACAGTGAGCAGCTCTTTTCCTGCCTGCAAAAAAAAAATAAAAAAAATCAGTAGTCTCCTGCTACAAACCCCTCCAGACCTACAATCCCTCACAGTCTCCAGATCCTGGTCCTTTGTCTCTGCCTCTCCTCTGCTTGCTTCTGATGTTCGGTTTAAATAGTATTGCTAACCACTTTACTCATATACAACAAGTGTGTTAAGGACTGGTATTAAAACAGCTTCTGTGATTTGGTTAAGGTGACCAACTTAAACAGACTTGCTCAGGTACATAGACTGTTGATTAAGCTTTTAGTTCCTATAGTGTTACTACTGTAACTACTGCAAGAATTTGGACTGCTCTGATTAGCGTCACACCTAGATGTGGCACTGTCTAAATGTCATTTCAAAGCAATAGTAGTTTATACTTAGTTATATTTAAATTTATATTTACAGCAGGTAGTTTAAGCTTATATGTAGCCATAGTGCTGGCTTGATCTTTAGCAACCTTAGCATTACTTTAGCATTATGTCTTAAACTTAAACTATAATAATCTTTAATCATCCTCTTCCCTAGCCCTATAAGATTCAGATTCTTTAAAATACTTTTATTTTTAGGTACTGTACATGTTTTACATTGATAACTAACCCTGACATTTTGTTAACTATTGCTCTCTTATTTCTTGCACTGCTTACAAAGGTGGATGGTTCAGTTCCTTTTGTGGCTGATTTTGATAATATGGTAAGTTGTTGTTCCTCTTAAAATAGATATATTTTTTATTTTGCTCATTGTAAAAATGATTTAATATAAATGAATTATGTTCAATTCATTTTGAACAATTTCCTAATGTATAACACTACTTATATTTGTATTTACACGTTAAATATCTCGTATTTAAAGCTCTTTTGAAAAGCATTTGTTTGGCCATCATACTGATGTTGTATATAGACAGTAATAATATGGCAAATGACAATATCAAAGTGTTTGTTTTTGTACTTAATATAAATTTTTTTTGTTTATTGTTTATTTTGTTTATATTGTATGAAAAATATGATTAAAAAAAAACTTTTTCCTCAGACCTTATCTATTAATATTTCTTTTGGAAAGATTTGCGTGGTTTTATGCAATAATATTTAAAGCTAGTCACGACCTTTCCAATCTTTCATTGACCCAAATGACTAAATGTGCACTTCAAAGACCCTCTGGGTTAATTAAAATCTGTAATTATGTATGATATGTAAAACTCAAATGTGTTTCAATTTACACTTCATGTTTCATAAACTTTAAATGTTTACAATAATTGACTATAAGTATCATTTATGTGTATAGACACATGCACCATGGGTTATTTAGAGCTTTTATATTTGAACTAAGTATATATTGACCATTCCTCATGAAACTGCTTCCTTGTGAGGACACTGAATGCTTGGTCTGAATTTGCAGAAATTCTCATACTGCATATGTGTGTATATATCTAAAGTCTGAGGCCCCAGAAGGGGCAGAAACTGATACTAAAGCAGCTCCAGAGGCAGTGGGAGAGGTGGAAGTGGAGGTATCCCCAGCCCAGGCCCCAGAGGCTGAGGGCAGTGTCACGACACCTCCTGCAGAAACCACTACTGAAATGGCAGAGACCACTGCAGCTAGCAGCCCACCTGCAGAGACTGCTTCTGTGAGTTATTGATGCCCAAATATTATTAGATTCTTAGGTGATATTTTAATAATTTGTACAATTATAATAATCAAGAAAAACATCACCATCATCTTAATCACCCCCCTCCTTCTCGTCATCATCATCCTTTGCAACATCATCATCATCATCATCATCATCATCATCATCATGTTGTGTTGTACTCTCATCACTATTATTCTCATCAGCACCCTAAGCATTTTATTTTCGTTCAAGATTCTGTATTTTTGTTGTGGCTTCATTGTGTTTCTTTGTTTATTAATTATTTAACATATTTAAAAGTTTATTTTCTTATTTGCATCAGCATTCACAAGCATCTTTTTTTTACTTTATCATTATGCTTTGGTGATTATGTTTCCACAATATTTTTCACACAGAAATCTTTTTAATTTTTACCTTTCACACATGCTCCCATTATGAGGCTCTTTTGTGAAATGATGATCAAAGGGTTGTAGTTGATAATATTGTTCTGTGTACTGGGCTGCTCTTTAAGAGCATAGTGGAGTCTCCTGAAGCTGTTGAAACTATGGCAGCAGAACAGACTGAGGTATGTACCATTTTTTAATAAGCCTCACACTGCTTGTGCCGCCTACATCATCTTGCTCATCACATTATTGTGCTTACTGAGAAACATTGTATTAATTAATGTTTTTTTTTTTATTTTTATTAAACACTCATTCTCTCATGTGGGACAGTGGGAATCAAAATTTTGGAACTGTGGAAAAGTGTTAATTCTTTGTTGTTGTTCATGTTTTATTAAGATTTTTTTTTATTTAATATTCATTGTGATTAATTTAATGTGTGTGATATCTATGAAACATAGATGACCACACTCAATGAATCATTCTTAGTGCATATCTGGTCACCTGGGAAAAGCCTTCTGACAATTCTGACATTATTTACCACATATACACTATATGGCCATCATGCACATGCACATGCAGTGCTTTTGGAAAGTATTCACACCCCCTTAAATTTTTTTCACTTTTGTTATGTTGCAGCCTGATACTACAATCGTCCAAATTCAGTACCCCATAATGACAAAGTGAAAACAAAATTATTTAAATGTCTTGTTTTTTTTAATAAAAAAAAACTGAAATATCATATGTACATAGGAATTCAGACCCTTTACACCTTTGCTTAGTGGAAGCACCTTTGGCAACAATTACAGCCTTGAGTCTTTTAATGCAACAAGCTTTGCACACCTGAATTGGGGAATTTTCTGCCATTCTTCATGGCAAATCATATCAAGCTGGGTCAGGTTGGATGGAGATCGGCAATGGACAGCCATTTTCAGAGAAACTTTCACAGAGTTATCTCTAAGCCACTCTTGTGTTGTCTTGGTTGTGGGCTTAGGGTTGTTGACTGAGGTCCTGAGCACTATAGAACATGTTTTTATTGAGGCTATGTCTGTAATTTGCTCTATTCAGCTTTCCCTGGCCAGTTGCCAAGTCACTGCTTGGGGTGTCAGAAAAACACCCCCACAGCATGATGCTGCCACCATCATGCTTCATTTTTGGGATGGTTTTTGGGCAGGTGATGAGCAGTGCCTGATTTTCTCTAGATACAACGTTTAGAGTTGAGGCTTAACAGTTCAATATTGGCTTTTCTCAGAATAGGAAATATTGTTCCAGACAGACTGAGAGTCCTTCGGGTGCCTGTTGCCAAACTCTAAGCAGGCTTCCATGAGTTTTGCCCCAAGGAGAGGCTTTTGTCTAGCCACTGATGTTGTGTGAGAAATTCTGGGGTGCAGGCAGTATTTCAACTCATCCCAGATGTGTTCACCAGGTTTGAGGTCAGGGGTCTCGCCTTAAGACACTTAAATTCTTCCAAACAAACCCATGTAAACCATGTCTTCATGCTGGAACAGATTTGGGTGTCTTAGTTTTCCTTGAAAATGTATTTGTATAGCACCAGTATAATACAACAACATGCAAAACATAATATACATTTGCATGTTTATGACTTTATAACTGTTTAGGGAAGACCAACATATGGGTGTAATAGTCAGATGGGAAGTTTGCTCATATAGTATATTTCTATTTAAATATTCTTCTGTTTGACTGCAAGTGGCAAATTTACTTATGTGATCTATAAAGGATTTACTAGCAAAGACTAAGATTTAAATTTCATTTAATTATATTATATAGACTCTTTATGGAAAAAAGTTTGTGGACACCTGACCATAAGATTTTGTGTGATTTTTGAACATCCCTGTCCACATTCAGTCCCTATTTGCTATTCTAAAATCTTCTCAGTAGATGTTACACTAGATTTTGGAGTGTGGTTGTGCAAACTTCAGGAACTGATGTAGCATAAAGAGGCCTGGGGTACAGTCAGCATTCCAAATCATCCCAAACATGTTCATGGAGCTGGTTTTGTATACAGGGGTGTTGTCATGCTGGAACAGGTTTGGGTTTCTTAGTTCAAGTGAAGGAAAATTTGATGCTACTGCATCCAAAGACATCCTATACAATTCTGCATCTCCAACTTTGTGGTAGCTGTTTTGCAAAGAACCACATATTCCCAATACCTTTCTTTGTACCGTGTATTTATGGATTCTTAAATTTGTTGTGACCAGAATAGTTTTTCCCAGATTACCACACATATGTTGATTTTAAGAGTTTAAGAGTTTTTGTTGATTTTGTATGTTGTCTATTGATTCTGCTTTATTGATACTGAGGATAAACTTAGCCATGAGTGTAATAGCAACTATGACAATTGATTTTAATTATTTATTTTTTCTTTTGTGTTTTTATTTACATCATGGCCACAAACATGCACTGAAATAATGTTGTTAATTTTCTCTCATTGGTATCATTTGTCTTGTGTTGTATTATACTTTCTTTATATATATATATATATATATATATATATATATATATATATATATATACACACACTACACTACATAAGGGCATGCATTCTGTATTTAACCAACTGAAACTTGGATCAAGGATTTCTTTAGTAACTGGGGTTTAAATATTTGATGTGTAGACCACCCCAACTGATGACACTGAGAGCAGCAAAGAGCCTCTGGTAAATATGTCTTTTGTTATGAATGGCATGAGATAAATAGTGTCACTTCTCTACAGAATAGCATGGGTGTCACTTCTCTACGGTACAAACCCGCTGTACTATTGTACTTCGTTTTTACACTATGATTTTTTTTTTTTTTTGGCACTAATAAAGAACCCCAATACAGTCTACATAGACATTTCTTCAAGTTTGTGTGCTCTATATATTTACAACCCCAGTTCCAAAAAAGTTGGGACACTGTGTAAAATCTAAATAAAAACAAAATGCAATGATTTGCAAATCTCATGAATCCTTATTATATTCACAATAAAACCAAAAAATAAAACATATCAAATGTTTAAACTGAGAATATATACCATTTAAAAAAAAATAAGGGTAATTTTCAATGTGATGGCTGCAACAGGTCTCAAAAAAGTTGAGAGAGCGCCTGAAGTTTTGGGGGAGGAATGTTGTCCCAAATGTGTCTGATACAGGATTCTAGCTGCTCAACAGTTCTGGGTGTTCTTTGTTGTATTTTTGTTTTATGATGCAGCAAATGATTTAAAATGGTGAAAGGTCAAGACTGCAGCTAGGCTAGTTCAGTACCCATTCTCTTCTACGACAAAGTCATTCATTCATTCATTCATTCATTCATTTTCTCCCGCTTATCCGTAATACGGGTCGCGGGGGCAGCAGTCTAAGCAGGCCCCCGCCGCCGACTGCTGCCCAATCCTCACAGCACCGTCCCTTACGGTCCCTCCTGCAGGTGGTGAGCCCACGGGAAGTACGACAAAGTCATGCTATTGTAATAGTTGCAGTGTGCAGTTAGCATTTTCTAACTCAAATCCAACTTTTTTGAGACGTGTTGCAGCCATCAAATTCTAAATTAGCTTAAAATAGTACATTTACTCAGTTTAAAAATGTTATATGTTTTCTATGTTCTATTGTGAATAAAATTTAGGTTTATGAGATTTGCAAATTACTGCGTTCTGTTTTTATTTACATTTTACACCGGGTCCAAACTTTTTTGGAATTGGGTTTGCAGGTAATACCTGAGCAAACTATTCCACATATACACTTTCAAATGTTAGTTATGCATATATCCTGGTACTAATGAATCTGTTTTAATTTTATTTACTACTAGTTAGATTTTTTACTAGTTGGGTTTTTTTTTGTTGTTTGTTTAGAAATAAATTATGGAAGTTAATATTGATGTTTTGAGATGGTTAAGCGCAGGAGGTATTCTACATGTTTCACAATTGTGCATGTGTAAGATAATTATTTATGTTTCTTCTGTGTGTAGGTCCCCGAAGAAGATAAAGAGTCTCCTATTGAAGAGACTCCGGTAACTACTTAATTAACACTCAGTTAATATTGCCTCTGTAAACGCATGCCTATAAGTATAACAATGGCTGATTAACATACATTCACACTGAATTTAGCACACTTTTACTTTGTACAGTATACTGTCTCTACATGTAGCCTTTTAATTTACGTTCATCAACAAATGCACACATTTATTGCATTTTCCTTTATTAAATCTCACAACATTATCCTATCTTCTCACCACTTATATGATAATGAGGGGTGTATAAAACCTATTCAAGAGGTTTCTGGGACTGGACCTAATTGTAGTCCACACTGCCTTTTTACAATGAGGAACTGTACAGCTTCTATTATAGATTTCAACATTCTCTGCTAGCATTATTTAAACATAAATGTATCTTCTGTACTTCAAAATGTATGGACATGACATTATTAAAGTAATACAAGCAGGTACAGGCTTATTTGGGCCCTGTAACAACACTGGTGATTATATTTCAGCATGAAACGGTTAGATTACATGCACAGATTATAACAGCACAGTTTTGTTTCATTCTAATAGTCCATGCCATTAACAAGGAAAGCGCGTGCTTTGTAGAAATACCCACAGTTCAAATAAAGATAGAGACAGTATATATTAGTGCAACAGTGTTATGTAAACCCTATTAAAAGGGTTTGATTGAATTGTGTGTTTAATGTGTTGTTTAATTATTATTTATTACTTTTGACAGTTGTTTTATGTGAATAATCTATTGGTGGATGGAGACTGTATAGCATTCATTTAAACGGCACTGTATATTTCATTTCAAACATTTATTTGGTTATCTATTTTTCAACATAACCGCTCAGAAAAAGATATTTTAAAGTTTACTTTAAAACACTTCACTTTTCTGAGCTCCCTCACCACTTAATGAACATTAATAAGATCAGTTCCTCAGTTTAATAATTAATAAAGAAATGATAATTTGTTATATTTTGACACAAATTATTTGCACCATGATACCACAAAGTCAACGGGAATCATACTGGATTAAAGTACTTATTCATGAAAAACCTCCCACAGCATTTTATCGCATATTGAACATAAAAAAATGATTCTCTATTTTGACAATTATGCAATTTGTTGACACAAATGACTAGTTGTGGTTTCAATGGCGAGTCCCTTCCATTCCGTTTTAATGAGCTTTTTTTTTTTTTTTTTTTTTAATCTCCTTTTAAGACATCATTTTAAAATTCTGAATGTGTGATGTGCTGTGGTATTATTTAACTTGTCAGATCCAGACTAGAATTAGAAAGCAAGTGGAAGAGGTAAAAATTACACAATGTAACCTACAGTATTTTTAATGTATGAATAGAAAGGTGTAAAAAAAAAAAAAGGCTATTTTTGACAGGTTTTTGTTTGTGTGTTCTGATAACTGTTAAAAAAAAAAAATATATATATTTTTTTATTGGTCACATATGTAGACTAAACATAAACTGTAAAAATTGTAGGTGTTTTAAATGAACCAGGTAGCTCAGCATTCAGATTGCATACTTCATGTTGTTACTGATTTCATCTCAGCTATTCGTCCCTTTTCCCTGTATTCTAAGTAAGACCCCTAAAAACCATGGCTTGTTTTCTTTCCCGAACCCTTCATGATACCTAGTGAACCTTCCTTAATTTCAGTGGCATGATCCAGTTTATTTATCCCTAAACTGAGGACAGTTTCAACCACTGCAGTTAAACTGGTCCCAGTTCCCTTCATTGTGCTAAGTGCCTTCCCATGTGCTGCTCCGCAATGATCCATCCAAATGAGTGGCTGTACTGAGTGTGTGGTGCCTGACTATGCGTCTTTTAGACCATAGAGACCAAACCAGAAGATGAAACTGGTACAGTAGAGACCAAACCTGCAGATGAACCTGCTGCCCTAGAGGTCAAACCAGCAGAGGAAACTGATATCCTTGAGGTCAAACCAGAAGAGGAAACTGATACCCTTGAGGTCAAACCAGAAGAGGAAATTGATACCCTTGAGGTCAAACCAGAAGAGGAAATTGATACCCTTGAGGTCAAACCAGAAGAGGAAATTGGTACCCTTGAGGTCAAACCAGAAGAGAAAATTGGTACCCTAGAGGTCCAACCAGAGGAAGAAACTGATACCCTAATAGTCAAACCAGAAGGAGAAACTGGTACAGTAGAGGTCAAACCAGGGGAGGAAACCAGTAAGGAAGGGGCTTCAAAGAATTTTGAAGAGGAGGTAGATATTCAGCCATGATATTACACATTGGCACACTTGCCACTAATAAAAAAAAAAAAATAAGCTGTGCTTACTGATGTAGCATAAAGACTGTTTGATGAACGACGTTAGCATCATATATACTGAATGTTAATCGGTGTATAAGTATTTTTAATTCTAAAATTCTTAATTTTTTTTAAAATTACTTTTTGTTTGATTAATTTAAGGAATCATGCTTTCTTTGTGTTTAGGATGTTGCATGAACAGTTTGCTTAAAATGCTACTCAGGAAATTGACATGCATGACATTTTGCTGAGGTTACATTTCATATACACCTTTGCTTTATCTCAGGAAAAGATGCCTATTCCCTCTGTGGTAATTGAGCCTGCTTCCAGCAATGAAGGCGATGATGACCGAGATGGTGACATCGTTTCTCCAGTAGCAAGCAGTGGAGATGGAGTGACACCCGACAGCCAGACAGCCAAAGATATTTCCTCTTCTGGCATGCCTCCAGACTTCCTGTATAAGGTCCATAAACAGCATCAGTAGACGTAATAATACCTGACAGCAGATGTGTATTAAAAAAAACATTAAAAACCAAAATCTTTTCTCTTGGTTTTAGGTTGAAACAATGCATGACTTTGAGGCTGCAAACCCAGATGAGCTTGAACTAAAGAGGGGAGACATTGTTCTTGTTGTTCCCACAGAGCTGGTGGAGGATCAGGTATGAACTGTTTTAATGAACATGTGTTCACGTAAACACACTTTTATGTATAATAACAGACATCCACATTTGACAGAGAAAACAGAGACAAGGGTCAATATTAATTCTTATGGAAGCCGACGTGGCCTCCTGCTGTTTAGCCAATGAGCGTTAAGGAAGTGCTGAGTGTTCTGAGATGCTTTTCTGCTCACCACGGTCATCAAAAGTGGTTGAGTTTCTGAAGAATTCATGTCAAACCCATCTGGCCATTTTACTCTGACCTCATCAGAATCAGAATCGAATCATCTTTATTGCCAAGTATCATGGGTTGCATGTACAAGGAATTTGTCAAGGTGTGCTGGTGCTGTAAAAATATGGAATAATAGGAATATGAAAATTAAATAATGCAATAACAAATAAAGATGGAGACATTAACTATATAGTCACTGTATAGCAGAGGTACTGCACATTATGATGTAAGTGAGGCAGTGCAATGATGAACATGCATTTCCTCCTGCAGAACTTTTAAATTCCCTTGACATGTATCCAAGCTGCTCTACGTGGTTTGCGGATTAAATAATTGCATGAATGAGCAGGTTTTGGATTCTGTTACAGTAGCCAGCGCACATAGTTATCACAGAATTTTAATGATTAAGTTGTGGGACAACTGCTGTCCTGCCTATCAGTGTAAATATGTATTTTGCTTTTACTGATTAAATGTCTCCACAGGATGCTGGCTGGCTAACTGGTATCAGGGAATGCGACTGGCTACATCAGGGAGCTTCTGCTCACAAAGGATTATTTCCAGAGAATTTCATACAGCGGCTGGGCTAAGGCCTCAGAGCATGCTGGGACATGACAAATAAAAGCCAAGAGCTACAGACAGCCCTAACACTACAGTGCAGTCTGGAGCCCTGACTGACAGCTGTCAATCAGAGCGAACAAAGCAAACCGTACCTACGAGGAAAATACACAAATAACAAAAAAGAGAGGACACGAAAAAGCTCCACTCAGAGTTTAAAGAAAAAACCAGAGCATGATGCGATACTTATGGTCTACCTTACTCTTGAACCAAGAGCTCTCTGTTTATGTTTGTTTACTTGTAAGCAGCAACGAATTGGTGTGCTTTTTTTGGAACTGTGGTGACCTCCACATGTAATCCCTATCTGTTAAAAAGTAAATTATCCTCTAAAAATATTTTCTCTGCAAGTGTATCGTATTGAGTTTGTTGCTCTGCAGCAAAATTTTATCCAAATTTGTAGTGATATGACCTATTTAACCGTTCTAAGTGTTACGCAAGACTTCAATGTTTCCTTTAAGACATTTTCTGACCTAAATGTTACCTTGCATCCTTGTTAGTGTTCTCTGTAGTTTTAATGGCTGGACGTGTACGGCTCTGGTGATACTATCTCAAAAAAACCATTGTGATTTTTGTATTATAATTCTCTACCTGAGTGAGGACAGAATTCCAGGTAGAACCTTGTAATACTACGGGCACAATTAGTTTATTAAATACTTGCTGTGCTCTTGCCAAAATAATAACAAAATCCTAAAACATGTGACGTGATAAAAAGAGAAGTATGGTTATCTGTAGAGTTACAAACATGAAATAATTTAAGAAGATTTCTTTTTTGGCAAAATGCAGCTTTGCAAAAAAAAACAAACAAACAAACAAAAAAAAACTTAATGCAGAGCCTAGTGATAAAAGTTTCATTATATTCCTTATATCCACAATTACATAAATAACTGTAATCCTGTGGATGTGTATGGGGATTACAAAAAAAGTGTTGGATAAAGTTTTATGTTTTGAAAAACTCTATTTATTTAACTTTATATTTTTTAAAAGTGCAACTCAGTGGGAGAGTTTTGGGCTGGGATATCTGCGAAAATATGCAATATGTGTTGTTTGGTTTAAAAGGTAACCATTGTCTTGATTGTTTAGAGGTAGACGTCACTCCTGTGTTTGTTAGCCTTCACTGTAGAGAATTGTGTACAATATCTGTGTTAATTTAACTTTAAAGTGAATAAAGAATCCACCATATGGCTTTGGTGCTTGAATGCAAATGTCTTTTTCATCAAATTGGAATCAACGTCTAATGCTTATTGTAAATAATGGTGTGTTTTTTAATTGAATTTGAAAAAAAACAAAAAAAAAACCAAACGGTCAAAGGTTACAATGCTATAAATACTGTTAATAATTTCATGAACTTTTTACCACACAACACATTCAACACCACCAGACCAAACGATAAATTTTACTTAAGATTTAAAGTCTAAGTTACCACAATGTTGGAGGATCTCAATTGTATCGGATGTAAATTTACCTCATATGTTCAATTGAACAAGGAAACCTAAACCTGTTGCAACAGGACAATGCTGTTGGGCACAAAACGAACTCCATGAAGATATGCTTTACATTGAGTTGAAGATCTTGAGTGGCCTGCTATAGAGCTCTGACCTTAACCCTACTGAACACATTTGGGATGAATTGGAACGCTGATTGCACCCCAGGCCTCCTCGCCTGACATGAGCACAAATTTCCCAAGCACACTCCAAAATCTATAGGAACATTTTCCCAGAAAAGAATTATGTTAAATAATGTCCACAAAAGTAATTAAGCAACACACAGTAATCCAATTTTAACAATATATATTAAAAAAAACAAACAAACAAATTATAAATATACACAAGATATCTAGCCGGATGTTCAAATAAACGAACATGTGTAACTAAATTGTTACCACCAGAGAGCGCTGTTGGCCTTGTTTTTAAAGGTATGCCACATGCACTTACTTGTGGATGATCAACTTTAAATAGCTGTATAAATGTGATATAATTTATATGCAAATATAGTTTTTATATATATAGTACCCTGAATTTATCATCCATTACAAGCTTCATTTATAATAATAGTCCTGATTATATTAGTGCAAATTAAAAATAAAACAAATAGCAAATGCTTATGTTTCCAGACCTGCAATATTATTAAGTATAGTTCTGTAATACATTAGAATGTCTGGATTTAGTTTTTGCCAAATATAAGTGCAGGGAATTCAGACTGATAAGAGACAGCTCTATTATACAATATGTTATACAAAATCCAGTATTTTCACTATTGCTGCAGAAACTGTTATCTGTTAAGGTAATTATTAGTGTTTCTTACTGGGTATAAAAAATAAAAAAAATAAGCATTAGTCTTTACAGAAATAAAATATTTTAAATTTGATAACTATATAGGCCTTAACTTATGACCCCATGTGTCATAAATGTTATAAATTAAGCATCTATGCAGCATAGTGTGTCACTTTTATGAGCGAGAAAACTTTGGACAACTTTGGACAATTATGAAATGAAGTCATGCTCTGACAGACTGGCTTGAAGGTTTACAACATTACACCTACTAATTTACAACATATGATACTACATATTATACAACATATTGTGAATCTTTTAAAGATTAAATTTGTTTTACCCATCAGGCTGTGAATGGCCATAATCATCACTCGGACAAACAGGTAAATAACAGCATTGACTACAACAGGCTTTGCATACACACACTTACACACACACACACACACACACACACACACACACACACACACACACAAACAAA
>JAAIIK010000072.1:1191509-1203466 GCA_014706435.1 Silurus glanis | reverse complement strand
ACACACACACACACACACACACACACACACACACACACACACACACACACGTAAAACTCTGCAGGAATCTTACAACTATAGTAAATCAACTCAAACACTGATAAATATTTAAAATTGTGTGTCATCAAATAGAAGAAATATTCCCACTTAAACTACCTAAGGTTTTATGTTTTTAAGAAATGTGCATCTATAATCATAGAAATGACATTTTATGGTGAATAGATAACCTCGTGCTGGTATAACAGATCATGGTTCTACGTGTTAATAATGGTAGTGATGATGCTTTCTATCACTTAGACCTGCCCTGCAGTCCCATGTTACAGTAGCTCAGTACTCTGAAACAAAAACACTGCATCCTTCTTTTGATCAAGTCAAGTCAAGTCAAGTCAAGTCAAGTCAAGTCAAGTAGCTTTTATTGTCATTTCAACCATATATAGCGGACGGAGTACACAGTAGAACGTTCCTCAAGAACCCTAGTAGTACCTTTGGTTCTACAATCAATATTTACATGGCAGCATCAGTACATCCTAATAGTATATATGTAGCACAATTACTTTTAGTCTTTTAAAAAGGAAGGACCACATATGAACATTGTTGTACATGGTTCAGGTGATTTGTGTCTAAATGCATTCAAGTGAAAACTGAAAGTCTGCACTATGAGGTTGTATTCAATATTTTATTCAACTCTACTATACAACCCCAATTCCAAGTTGGGACAATGTGTGAAATGTAAATAAAAACAGAATGCAATGATTTGCAAATCTCATAACCCCATATTTTTTTAACAATAGAACATTAAAAAACATCAAATGTTTTAACTGAGAATATATACCATTTCATTGAAATTGAGGTCATTTTGAATTTGATGGCTGCAACACGTCTCAAAAACGTTTGTACAGGGAAATGTTAGCCACTTCATGGCATCACGTCTTCTGTCCGTATACATCTGGGAATTTAGTAGACCAGTTGCTAAAGTTTTGGGAAATTAATGTTGTCTTATATGTGTCTGATATAGGATTCTGTCTGTTCAACTGTTCTGGGTGTCCTTTGTTGTATTTTTTATTTTATGATGCACCAAATGTTTTCAAATAGTAAAAAGTTTTTATAAATGTAGAAAGGTTCAGACTGCAGACAGGCCAGTTCAGCAACTGGACTCTTCTACTACAAAGTCATGCTATTGTAATAGATGCAGTATGCAGTTAACATTGTCTTACAGGGCCTTTCCTGAAAAAAATCTGGATGAAAGTATTTGTTTTTTCTAAAACCTGTATATACCGTTCAGCATTGATGAAGCTTTTTCCAAATGTGCAAGCTGCACATTCAACAAGCACTAATGTACTCCCATACCATGAGCGCTGATAGCAAGCCAGATGGTCCCTCTCCTCTTTTGACCAGATGTGGTGTCCATGGTTTCCAAAAAGGAATTAAATATTTCAATTCATCTGACCAAAGAACAGTTTTCCACTTTGCTTCAGTACATTTTAAATGAGCTTTAGCCCAGAGATAATGGTGGCGTTTTTTTGGATCACGTTCTGTCAGCAAGGAAGGGCCAGATTATACTGCAGGTGTGCCAGATTATTCTGTAAGTGACACAACTGGTTGGACCCACATGCAGGACACAGACTGGGGTATGGTGTAAGCAGTCTTTAACAAATGCAGCTTACAGGAGAGAGTAATCAGTTCCCAACAGATCCAAAATAAAATACAGTCCAAAAACAATCCATAAATCCAAAACCAGCAAACAGGGCAGTAGAGGACAGAACTGAACACAGTCCGAAAATTAAGTCCTTGACTCAACCGGCAAGGAAAGCAAAGCAGGGCAGGCACAAATAAAAAAATCAAGAACCACAAACCAAGAACACAGTCCAGAGTCCTAACGAGGAACAGGGAAAACAGGGCTGATCAGGGAACAGAGGTAGGAAACAGGAAGCAGAACATGCAGAATGGTGAGATAAATCCAAGGATTTGAGGTAATCTGGCAAAGAGTATGTGTTCTCAAAGTCCTTAAATATCACATTGAAAATCTGTGCGCTGCAAAACTAGAATATCCTAATATGTTCACGCATGCCTTTTTCTTTGAATGATAGAGATTTAACCTCCATTTGTGGATGACATGCCAAACTCGGTTAACAGACAGTGAATTCTGGAGGTGTTAATGAGCCCATGCAGTGATTTCCATTACAGAATCATGACTGTTTCAAATGCAGTGCCGCCTGAGGGCCTGAAGATCGCGGGCATCCAATATTGATTTTCGCTCTCGTCCCTTGTGCACAGAGATTTCTCCAGATTCTTTGAAGGTTTTGATGATATGTACTGTAAATGATGAGATATTCAAATGTTTCGTTTTATGTTGAGATTGTTCCACAATTTGTAGAAACAGTCTATCACAGATTGGTGAAGCTCTGCCCATCTTTACTTCTGAAAAACTCAGCCTTTCTAAGATACACCATTTATATCCAATCATCTTACTGCCCTGTTGTCAATAAACATAATTAGTTGCAAAATGTTTAACATTTAATGTTAAATGTTAACTGTTTTAATTACACTATTTTAATTACATTTACGTTTTCCAGACTGTTGTTGCCCTGTCCCTAAATTTTTTAGATGTTTTACAACAAAATTACCTTTTTTTCCCCCCTCAAAATATAAAATTTCCTCAGTTTAAGCATTTGATATGTTTTCTATGTTTTATTGTGAATAAAATATGGGTTTATGAGATTTTCAAATCATTGCATTTTGTTTTTATTTACAATTTAAAGAGTGTCCAAATGTTGGAATTATATATTGAATTAAAGTTAAAATAAATATAAATTGTACATTTTCAAATATGTCTGTACATGTCTGTGGATTCTTGTACATACAGTAGTAACATACAATAAACACTTATTTTACTGCTGGATCTATGGGAAATTAATTCCTATCTTGCATTAATGTTCGTATTACTTTTCTTTTGCTTGTTTTTTTCCACAAATAACTAAAAGGTAACAAATGCATGAGTCTGGGTTACTGTTGGCTGACAAGGTGGCCAGTCCCCACCCCAGGAAATGACATCATTACTTTATAAAGAAAAGACTTGTTGCAAATATGCACATTTTATTTTACAACCAAATCAAAATGTTTCTAGCAATATATGTTGTTCTCTTCTCTCTGGTTGCTGGTAGGTATTTTTTTTTAAAGCAACAAAATAAAATAAATAAGAAAAAAACAATAGAATTGTTTTACATATTGATTGATTTTAGAATAAGCAAATAAAATGAAAAAGACAGAGAAACAAATAGAATTGTTTTAAATATTGATGTTTTTCCAGAAGCTGTTTGGGGAGTGTCTTTGGAGCAAAAAGAACTCTCCGTGACTAAAGAAGAGGGCAAAAGTGTGTATATCAGCTGTAAAGTGACCGGATTAAGAACTGATTATGTCCACTGGTACCAAAAGAAAGAAGATGAAGCTCTTAAAAGGATCCTGTATGTAAAAACAAATAGCAAACCTGTAAAAGAGACCAACCATCCTGATGCGAAGGACTTCACTGTGCTGACACAGAATGATAATTATGACCTGAAAATATCAAATGTGAAGAAAACTCACATAGGGGTTTATTACTGTGCCAGCTGGGAGTACAGCAGTGATGCACGTTGATAGTTATTATTCACACTGTGTACAAAAACCCTGATTACACCCACTACAGGAAATGATATTTACATGGTATGAAGAAAAATGTAAAAACACACACGTCAAACTCTGCAGGAGCCTTAAACTAAATGAATTCAAACACTAAAAACTTAAATATTCCCACTAAATTACCATGTCTTAAAGAATCAACATCTGTAAACGTAGAAATTACTTTTTATTGTGAATACATAACCTCATACTGGTAGAACAGATTTGTGTGTTATTAATGGTATTGACGGTGCTGTCTATCGATCAGACCTGACCTGCAGTTCTATATGAACAAGTCACTGAAGTTCAGCGAAAAAACTTTATGCATAAACACTGCATCTAGTTCTTTTTAAGAGTCAGCTAGAAATGCCTTTAATGTTTTAAAACTTACAATTTTATTTAACTATTATCTTATGTTAGAGTTACTATAAACAGAAATTGTACATTTACAGATATTATTGTACATGTCTGTAGATTTTTGTATCAGATCTGTTTGGAGCAGTTTCCTCTCACAGTAAAATGATTCAGCAGTGGTGTTTCTAAGTATAAAAGAAAGTGGTTATTTTTTTTTTTTTTTTTTTTTATGGCCGTATTATCGCCTTTTTTATTAGAAACTTAGATCAGATAACATACAAGTATATCACCAACTTTATTGCTGGTCTGGCTCTATGGGAAATTCATTCCAAAGTAATAAACCGTATTTACAGTTTAAAGGTAAATACCTTTTGTTCAATAATTTAAACCTTAATTTAGACATAAAGTGTTTGAGTCTCAAATTCCTGGAAATATAAGCAATGTGGAGAGTGCTGCAACTTTTTAGAGAATCACACACTAGTGCAGACTGACAGCAGCATAATGACATGTTATATTAATGACCAAGGTGCCACAATGTCTTGAATAAAAAATAACAAATGCACAAGACAGAGTTAATGTTGGCTGCCAATGTGGCCAATCCCCACCCCAGGAAATGACATCATTACTTTATAAGAATTAGACTCATGTTGCAAATATGCACAGTTTATTTTACAACTAAATCAACATGTTTATAGCAATACATGTTGTTCTCTTCTCTCTGGTTGCTGGTAAGTATTTAAAAAAAAGCAATAAAATGAACAAATTAAGAAAAATAAATAGAATTTTTTACATATTGATTGACATTAGAAAAAGGAAAAAAAGAAGAAAAAGACAGAGAAACAAATAGAATTGTTTTAAATATTTTCTTTTTTTCAGAAGCTGTTCTGGGAGTGTCTTTGAAGCAAAAAGATCTCTCCATGACTAAAGAAGAGGGCAAAAGTGTGTATATTAGTTGTGAAGTGACCGGATTAGAAACTGATTATGTCCACTGGTACCAAAAGAAGGAAGATGAAGCTTTTAAAAGAATCCTGTATGTGAAAAAAAATAGCAAACCTGTTCATGAGACCAACCATCCTGATGTGAAGGATTTTGATGTGCTGACACAGAATAATAATTATGACCTGAAAATAACAAATGTGAAGAAAAGACACTCTGGAGTTTATTACTGTGCCAGCTGGGAGTACAGCAGTGATGCACGTTGACAGTTATTATTCACACTGTGTACAAAAACCCTGATGGTACACACCCACAACAGGAAATTATATTTACATGGTATAAAAAATAAAAATTTCAAAACACACACGTCAAAATCTGCAGGAGCCTTAAACTAAATGAATTCAAACACTAAAACCTTTCTAAATTGTATGTGTCTCGAAATAGAAGAAATATTCCCACTGAATTACCATGTCTTAAAGAATCAACACCTGTAAACGTAGAAATGACTTTTTATTGTGAATAGATAACCTCATGCTGGTAGAACAGATTTGTGTGTTATTAATGGTATTGACGGTGCTGTCTATCGATCAGATCTGACCTGCAGTTCTATATGGACAGGTCACTGAAGTTCAGCGAAACAATTAAGCATAAACAATGCATTTAGTTCTTTTTGAGAGTCAGCTAGAAATGCCTTCAAGTTATTAAAACTCAATATTTAATTTGACCCTCTTTTATCTTGTGTTAGAGTTACAATAAACATTAATTGTAATTTTACAAATATTATTGTACATGTCTGTAGATTTTTGTATCAGATCTGATTGGAGCAGTTTCTTCTCACAGTAACATGATTCAGCAGTGGTGTTTCTAAGTATAAAAGATATCATTTATTTTGTTATGGCCATATTATTACCTTTTTTTTTTTTTTACTTAAAACATACAGTTATATCACTAACTTTATTGCTGGTCTGGATCTATGGGAAATCGAGTCCAAAGTAATCAGCCGTATCTACAGTTTAAAGGTAAATAGCTTTTGTTCAATAATTTGAGCTTTAATTTAGACATAAAGTATTTAAGCCACAAATTCCTGGAAATATAAGCAATGTGGAGAGTGCTGCAACTTTTTAGAGAATCACACACTAGTGCAGACTGACAGCAGCATAATGACGTGTTATATTAATGACCAAGGTGCCACAATGTCTTGAATAGAAAACAACAAATGCACAAGTCAGAGTTAATGTTGGCTGCCAATGTGGCCAATCCCCACCCCAGGAAATGACATCATTACTTTATAAGAATTAGACTCATGTTGCAAATATGCACACTTTATTTTACAACTAAATCAACATGTTTATAGCAATATATGTTGTTCTCTTCTCTCTGGTTGCTGGTAAGTATTTAAAAAAAAGCAATAAAATGAACAAATTAAGAAAAATAAATAGAATTGTTTTACATATTGATTGATATTAGAAAAAGGAAAAAAAATAAGAAAAAGACAGAGAAACAAATAGAATTGTTTTAAATATTTATGTTTTTTCAGACGCTGTTCTGGGAGTGTCTTTGAAGCAAAAAGATCTCTCCATGACTAAAGAAGAGGGCAAAAGTGTGTATATTAGTTGTGAAGTGAATGAATTAAGCAATGCGTATGTCCACTGGTACCAAAAGAAAGAAGATGAAGCTCTCAAAAGAATCCTGTATGTGAAAAAAAATAGCAAACCTGTTCCTGAGACCAACCATCCTGATATGAAGGATTTTGATGTGCTGACACAGAATAATAATTATGACCTGAAAATAACAAATGTAAAGAAAAGACACTCTGGAGTTTATTACTGTGCCAGCTGGGACAGCACCACAGTGACAGTTATTATTCACAGCGTGTACAAAAACCCTGATGGTACACAACAACCACAACAGGAAATTATATTTACAGGCAATGGTGTGAAGTATAAAAATAAAAACACACATACATCAAACTCTGCATGAATTTTAAAACTAAATGAATTCAAACACTGTGACCTTTTTAAATGTTGTGTGTTTTTAAATAGAATAAATGCTTCCACTTAATTACTGTATCTTGAGAAATTAACCTTTACAAACATAGAAGTGACTTTTTATTGTGTATAGATCATCCTGGCAGAACAGATGGTTTATGAGTGTTATTAATTGTACTGCCAGTGCTTTCTTTCGATCACACCTGACCTGCAGTCCCATATGAACAGATCACTATAATTCAACGGTACAATTAAGCACAAACTTTTTTTGTTCTTTTTTGAGAGTCAGCTAGAAGCAGTAGCTTTGGGTACATATGAACATTGTTGTACTTTTAACATGGTTCAGGTGTGTACATGCCTTCAGGTTAAAGCAGTATGCACTATGAAGTTGTCACCTATATACTGTGTTAAAGTTGATTTAAATATAAATATTTCATTTTAAAATATGTACATATCTGTAGATTTTTGTACCAGATCTGATTAGAGCAGTTTCTTCCCAACAAACATGATTGAACAGTAGTGTTTCTAAGAATAAAAAATAGCATTTATTTTTGTTATGTCCATGGTTTTTGTTCAATAATAAATAGATAATAATAAGAAAAGGTGAGCCTTGAATATAAAGTGTTTGTCACAAAATCTTGAAATATAAGCCGTGTGGAGAGTGCTGCAACATTTCAGAGAATCACACACTAGTGCAGACTGACAGCAGAATAATAATGTTTTATTAATGACCAAAGTGCCACAATATCTTGAATAGAAAACAACAAATGCATGAGTCTGAGTTAATGTTGGCTGTCAAGGTGGCCAATCCCCACCCCAGGAAATGACATCATAGCTTTATAAAGAAAAGACTCATGTTGCAAATATGTACACTTTATTTTCCAACAAAATCAACATGTTTATAGCAATATATGCTATTCTCTTCTCTTTGGTTGCTGGTAAGTATTTAGAGAAAATATATCAAATGAAATAATTATATAAAAAAACAAATAGAATTGTTTTACATGTTCATTGAATTTAGAAAAAAAGCAATAAAAATGAAAAAAGAGAGAAACAAAGAAAAGTGTTTTATAGATTGATGTTTTTCCAGAAGCTGTTCTCGGACTGTTGCTGGAGCAAAAAGATCTCTCCATGACAAAAGAAGAGGGCAAAAGTGTGTATATAAGCTGCAACGTGACTGGATTAAGCACTGAATATGTCCACTGGTACCAAAAAAAAGAAGATAAAGCTCTTATAAGGATCCTGTATGTGAAACGAAATAGCAAACCTGTTCATGATAATAACCTTCCTGATGCGAAGGACTTTGATACGAGTATACAGAATAATAATTATGATCTGAAAATACCATATGTGAAGAAAAGTCACTCAGGGGTTTATTACTGTGCCAGCTGGGACAGCAGTACTGGCACACAGTGACAGTTAATATATACAAGCTGTACAAAAACCCTGATGGTACACACCCACTACAGGAAATGATATTTACAGGCAATGGTATGTAAACACACACTGTATAGTGCATAGGTAACCTCATGCTGGTAGTACAGTTCAAGATTCTGTGTGTTATTATAGGTACTGCCGGTGCTTTCTATTGATCGACCTGACCTGCAGTCCCATATGAACAGGTCAGAGTAGTCCAGTAGTTCAGTAGTTCACTCTGCTTTTTTTTTTGGAAGCAGTACCTTTGGTTCTACTCTAAAGTTTTACATGGCAGTATTTGGTGTAATTACTTTTGGCTTTTTTAAAAAAGGACCTCACATGAACATAATTTCTTCACAGTTTAGCTGATTTGAATGTAAATGCCCAATAATTAAGTCTACACCATGAGTTTATATTCATTATTCAATTAAAATCTAGTGCATGATATGATATGATAGCTAATATCAATGCAAATTTGTCAATTTCCAAATATCTTGTACATGTATGTAGAATTTAATACCAGTTTAATACCAGTTTATAGCAGTTTTAGTTGATAGTGTTTCAGTAGTGTTAATTTCTAAATATAAAAAACAGCATTTACTTTTGTTATACTCATATAATTTTTTTCTTTATTGAAACTTTAAAACATATACAGGTATAATAATTATTAATATTATAAAAATGAATTGTAAATGGAATAGTAGCCTGGTTTAGATTAAAAGTGAAGTGTTTATTCAATAATAAGAAAATACCTAAAATTTTGCCTGACAAGGAGGCCAATCCCCACCTCAGGAAATGACATCATTACTTTATATTTGTAGGACTCCAGTTCTATACTAGCATTATTGCAAGACCAGGTGCATTAAAGAGTGCTAAAATAAGAGTATATTACAGACAAATGACAATGTTTTTAGCTATATATGCCGTGCTCTTCTCTTTGGTCACAGGTAAGTATTATAGCACAGGAAAAAAACCCTACAACCCAGATGTGCTGTTTTATTGATTTTTTTTTTTTTTTTTTTAAACAGAAGCTGTTCTGGGAGTGATACTGGAGCAAAAAGATCTCTCCATAACAAAAGAGGAGGGCAAAAGTATGTATATCATCTGCAGTGTGAACCGTTTATCCACCACATATGTTCACTGGTACCAAAAGAAAGAAGGAGAAGCTCTGAGAAGGATCCTATATGTCAGCCATGGAAGCAAACCTGTGCATGATACCAGCCATCCTGAAGCAAAGGACTTTGATGTGAGAATACAGTCTGAAAATTATGATTTGAAGATAGCAAGCCTCAAGGAAAGTCACTCAGGGGTTTATTACTGTGCCAGCTGGGAGACCAGCTCCCACACTGACAGTAAATATTCACAATGTGTACAAAAACCCTGATATGTATTAATACTGTTTTCTACATTTCTCTGCTACATATACAATTATAGACTTATATTTACATTATTTACATTATTTACTAAATAAACATCAGACCTTTCTCCAAAATTACAGTAAAGTGTGCTTTTTTTGCATATCTATTAAAAATTGGCATGGGAGAGCCTCTAACCAGTTAAATTGCTTACAGTAAGAAACAGTCTATTCCATGTGGGACCTGTCGTTAACAAATTTAGATTACATTTTGCTGTAATTTATGCTGGGTGGCTAGCGATTCAATATTTCAGAAAACCATTGGGCAGTCACACGTCGTAGAGTTTAACAATGGTCTTAAGAATGGTATGTGCTTTTTGAGCATCACACATTTAGTGCCAATTTGCTCGTATAATTCCCTCCACTCTTCTGGGAAGATGTTCCACTGGATTTTCAAGTGTGCTTATTGGCATTTGTGTTCATCAGCCACAAGGGTGTTAGTAAAGTCAGATACTGAGGTAGGTGAGGTGAGGAGGCCTGGTGGTTCAGTGCTTTAATTCATCCCACAGGTGTTCAGTAGGGTTGAGATCAGAGCTCTATAGCAGACCACTCAAGGCACTTTTCTCCAAACCACGTAAACCATATAGGCATCACATGCTGGAACATGTTTGGGTTTCCAAGTTCAAGTGAACGCTAAATTTTATTATACCGCATCCAAAGACATAAAGCTTTGTGGTAACATTATGGAAAAGAACCACATATGGCAAAAAAGGTCAGGTGTCCCAATACTTTTGTCTATAAAGTGTACATCAAGTGGACTTCAGGCCTCTGTAGGGACATTAAATGTTGAAAGGTGTGTGGGAAATGGTGTCTTATCTCCAAAATGTATATGATAGCACAGATTTGGAAATCTGGACAAACCACAAAGGGTTAAAACAATAACATTTGGCATGTTGGGTTAAGGAAGAGAAGTTAGGTCATCATACACAGCCATTTATGGTAAAAATCAAACACAACAACAACAACAACAAAAAAACTCAAATCAAGTATTGTAGTGGAGGGGTGATGATTTGCACTTGTTTTGTCACCACAGGATCTGGGAAAAATTAAAGTCTACTATAATGAACTCTACTATATACCATAATGTTCTTGAGACAAATATCATGTCAAATGTCATTGATACAGCTGTTTAATCCGGGGGAAAAGATCCAAAGCACACCAATGCATTGATACTGACAAAGTGAAACAATGTAAAAAAAGAGTGGAGTAAATAGATTGATCAACTTGAGTACTCATATTTTACCATAACATATAGGAAATATTTGGGTTGTAAATTATCATTGATGAAAAAAAAAACAAGTGCAACAAAAGTGCTGAACTGAGAGAATACTTCACTTTTGCAATTGGATTAAAATGTCTACGGGAATATGCAGTACTCTTCACTTTGGTAAATATGATATTACAGCAAAAGGCAGTGGTAGCTTAGAGGATAAGACACTGGATTTCGACTTAATTTATAAATATTTAATCTATCCAACAATCTTAGACTTAATCTATTATAGTCGTAATCTATAATAATTAATGTTATTTAATACAGTAGTCAGTGCTTGAATATTTAACACTATTAAATAAATGATTATGGTACAGATAAATAACATTTATATCATCTTCATAAATCATATTTATTTAGTATTGGTAAAAAAACAAAAAAATCTGCAGTTTATTTGAATTACTTCCTATCAGGATTATGGACAGAGACCCAGATTTCCCAGCAGCCAATATGCTGTCTTGATCACATGTCACTGATGACACACCCCTGATTCCAATTCACTTCTGCTTCACTGCATTAGCCTTAATATACAGCCTCACCCTTCACAAAACTGAAAACATTTGTCCCCCATGGTTGTTGTGATTCTTATTTCATGGTTCAGGATATGGGTTTTGCATTTTTTTCTTTACATTTTTAGTGAGGTATATTGTACTTTTGCGCTAAATATTATTATAAAATATTATCTGCACTTGCTGGTAAAAAGAGTAAGAAATTGTAGATCTTGTGTATTGATTTTGAAGTCAAATTTAATTTGTATAATGTTTAAGTATATGCTATATAGCAGAGGTGGGAAGTAACGGAGTACAAATACTTCGTTACTGTACTTAAGTAGATTTTTCTGGTATCAGTACTTTACTCCACTATTTATTTTTCAGACAACTTTTTACTTTTACTCATTACATTTTTACACAAATATCTGTACTTT
>JAAIIK010000072.1:1170810-1183760 GCA_014706435.1 Silurus glanis | reverse complement strand
ATCTATCTATCTATCTATCTATCTATCTATCTATCTATCTATCTATCCATCCATCCATCCATCCATCCATCTATCTATCTAATATGATGTGAGGTCCAGTTAACAGCTAAAACAGGTACAAGTAATAACTACTTTTTACTTAAGTACATGTCAGAGCCAAGACTTCTTTACTTTCACTTGAGTAAAAAAGTATAATCAGTACTTCAACTTTTAACCGAGTATTTTAAAACATGAGTATCTGTACTTCTACTTAAGTAAAGGATGTGTGTACTTTTGCCACCTCTGCTATATAGTATACTAGCTAAAAGTACCCGTGCTTCGCTACGGAAGGCAGAACGCTAAGCAATATGGCAATAAGCAGTAAGCACTGAGCAGGACTGGATGATCAGAGATCAGAACGTAACGTCAACAAATAACGTACTACCCCTTTGTAGTACCGATACAGGGCAAACTACTTTGAAAATAATTTTTATCGTGCATCTAACATCTAATAAGAAACAATGTACTAAGTTTCATTAGGATCCGTAATGTTATTTCGAAGAATTTACAATGCGTGAGAAATCGCGTTTTTCGCGAGTTAGCCGCGATCCAGGGCGAATTTTTTCAAAACCCTTTCTTAGTGAGCACCTAAGACCCAAGAGGAAGGTATGTTCCAAATTTCATTGCAATCCGTTCAGTGGTTTTTGAGATTTCGTGATGAGTGAGTGAGTCAGTCAGTGGTATTTGAGCTTTATATATATAGATGTATAGCCTTTGAAAAAACAGCAGGTTTTAATGTCATCGTTTGACACGTTTGGAGTGCCTACACCACATCCCCATGTTTTACTTTTGGAATAAATTGAAATGATTGTCAAAATTTGCAAAACATATATTGATACAATAAAAAAATAAATTATGTGCACGTGAGTGAACAGAAACATCATTTAACAATTATGTATTTATTGTGGCGGTTGCATATGAGACCAGGAAGGAAAATGTTAAAAATGTATGGCTAAAACAAACACTAAAAAAAAAAAGTTTATCACTGTTAAATTCTAACCAATTCTTACTTAAAACATAAGTAAATTTATAATTTCTGTAGGTGGCAGAATGTCTTTATTGCAGTATTGGATTCATGTTGGTTGACAAGATGGCCAATCCCCACTCGAGGAAATGACATCATTACTTTATAAATAAATGTCATGCGTTCTTAAGCATTAATGCAAATACAGGTGCAATAAAGGGTAGTGAACTGTAGGCATATTTTATTTTACAACCAATAAAAATGTTTATATTTATATATGCTGTTTTCTTCTCTTTGAACACAGGTAAGTATAGAGTTTATCAATGCAATAAAAATATAAAATGAGAAAGAACATTTAAGAATTTATTGTGTATTTTTTAATAGAAGCTGTTTTGGGAGTGAAACTGGAGCAAAGATATCTCTCTGTGACAAAAGCAGTGAGTAAAACTGTACACGTTCATTGCAAAGTGAGCGAATTATCCACCACATATGTCCACTGGTACCAAAAGAAAGAAGGTGAAGCTCTCACAAGGATCCTGTATGTCAAAGAAGGAAGCAAACCCGAACATGATACTAACCATCCTGAAGCAAAGGACTTTAGTGTGAGGATAGAGTCTAATAACTATGACCTGAAGATAGAAAACCTGAAGAAAATTCACTCTGCAGTTTATTACTGTGCCAGCTGGGAGTATAACGACCACAGTGACAGTAAATATTCTCAGTGTGTACAAAAACTCGGATACAACATAATTTCAAGGAAACTCTTCAGAGGCCCTGTCTGAATGTCTTAAGTTTCTAAGCATTATTAAAAAATACACATAAGCAATATGCTTAACAGTAGGCCTAATTACTCGAGAACAAGGCATGTGAGAAAACGTGAGATAACAAGTTAAGGTAGATGATTAATGTCATTTTTGTTACAAATTATGCCTTCAATACAGGACCAGCAAGGTCTTCTCTGCTGGTCTAAACACTATCAGATTCACATACTTATATATTAATCTGTTTTTGTCCTTGAACATGTCTTAAATTATTCTAAATATTCCCAATATTTGTTTACCAGCAGTGCTGTGCTAGTTACTAAGAAATAGTAACTAGTTACAGTTACTCGTTACTTCGTTCAAAAAGTAACTCAGTTACTTTGTTGATTACTTACACCAAAAAGTAATGCGTTACTGTTAAAAGTAACTTTTTTAGTTACTTTTTTAAAGAACGTTCTTTAATGTTTAATGTTATGCGTTATGGTCTGTACAAACACAAAACTGACTTTAACACAAAGTAATTTTTAAACACTTTTAAACAATTTTATTTAAGTCAGACCAGCACAAACTGAATATATCACAAGGACTTCTGAAATAAATAACAACAGACAACGCACCATACGGTAACGGTAACGGAGTTACTTTATTTAAAATGTAATGCGTTACAGTGTTAGTTACTGTCAAAAGTAACTGCGTTACTAGTAACGCGTTATTGCCCAACACTGTTTACCAGTGTTTCTTTCGGGTGCACTGCTACAAGTGTCTGTTTATGTTTCTATCCAATCAGATTTCAGCCATTACATCATATGTTTCCAGGATCTAAATCTGCTGTGAGGCCTTTAAAAATTAACCCTGTGGGCACTTGCAGCAGAGGCTGTTACTTTAAACAATCGATGAGCAGGGATCCAATAACACAACATTTTCATTTCCTTTGACTGTATGTTCAAAGACTGCACTAGTCAAAGCAAACTGCACAAGCTCAAATATATTCATGTGAATTTAATAGCTGTTTTATCATTCCACATTTGTCTGTTAAATTTTGATTGTTTCTATAACCGTGGTGTTATAATGATGGTATTAAGGGGTGGATTGATTCAGGTAGGACACCGCTGAAGGCCTAGGTGTGAAATGCACGACCTGCCACTGGGTGTCAGTGACAAATGAAATTTCCCTGTAACTTTGCCCAGACAATCAATGCAGATTTGACTTATATGCAACAAATGCAAGAATTCCTCTGCCCCTTGCCACAATATCCAGTGACGTTTATCACTAACCAACTTCTATGCATTTGGTGTAGGAGCTCTGCAAAAAAACTTCCTTTTACTTCTATGGGTTTACCACGCAACCATACACTATAACAGTTTTTTCTCTCTAATTACATGACAGATGAGCCAGGTTGTTATTAATGCTATTGATGCTATTACTTTCTTGCCTAATACCCATTAGACCTTACCGGCAGTCAAAGATAAATAAGTCCCTTGTTACAGCAATCATTGTAATTCAACTTAAAAATGATGGATTTTATCTCTTTGGTGTTAAACACCATCAGTACATGTGATAAAATTTTCTGTGCTTTGTAGGCTGGTTTCTGGTTTGCCACTGAATGTGCATAAATTGATATACAACCTTCATGAAAACAATGGTTTGTGTCTGGATTGATTCAAACACTGTTAATCGGCGCTTTAATATGGGTGCGAGTAAATGGATATATTGTCCCCCTCAATCAGTAACAATTCTGCAAATAAAATGTTCTATTTATTTGTTAATATATTAGCTAAAAAATAAAAAAGAAATTAATTAAAGAGGAGCATATTGTATAATAAATGTTTAAACTACAAATACTGCGTCAAGCTGGCACTGTTGGACTCTGTTGGCAAAGCGTTTAATTCTACCTGCTCCAAGGGCTGCCATATCCTGGTTAACCATGTAGCTTCTTCATCTTTACTTCACTAAATAAGACCAAAGTAACCTCGAAATTCCAATTAACATTAAAAAAGGAAGTTTTTTTTTTTTTATCAAAAACTATGAATAAGCATTTAATTAGATGGTCTCAATGAAAACAAAACTAAAAGCTAAACATTTCTAGAACTACCTCAAATACAAATGGCTTGCATTATTGTTTATTAGTATTAAATTTAACTTCAGTAATAATGATTAGGAAATAATTTATACACCAAGTCTGGGGATTAATACTGGCTGGGTGACTTGGTTGCCAATCCCCTCCCCAGGAAATGACATCATTACTTAATAATTGAGATGTATGTTGTAAACTTGCTGTAAACAGATGAAATAAAGTGCTGAACTAAGAGCATATTTTATTTACCAAATCAAAATGCCTATAATCATATATGCTTTTTTCCTCTTTTTGGTTACAGGTAAGTATCACAGCATACCAATAAAAATAAAGAAAAAAATTAAGAAAGAAAGAACAGAAAAGTAAATAACAGAGTTTACAGAATTTTTTGTTTGTGTTTTTTTTTTTTACAGAAGCCATTTTGGGAGTAACACTGGAGCAAAAAGATCTCTCACTGACAAAAGATTTAGACAAATCTGTAACTATTAGCTGCAATGTGACCGGGTTAACAACTGACTATGTCCACTGGTACCAAAAGAAAGAAGGTGATGCCCTCAGAAGGATTATCTATGTAAAAACTGGAAGCTCAGCTGTTCCTGATAATAGCCATCCTGAAGCAAAGGACTTCAGTGTGAGGATACAGTCTGAACATTATGATCTGAAGATAGCACGCCTCAAGGAAATTCACTCAGCAGTTTATTACTGCGCCAGCTGGGAGACAGGCTCCCACAGTGAGAATAAATATCCACAGAGTGTACAATAACCTGCACTGTACACAACTACAACAGAAATTCTGATTTAATATATACACATGAAACTCTAAAGGAGCCTCAAAACAACTTTGATGTGTTTCTAATGTAAAGAGTCATTACTCCCAGTAAAGATTTGTGTCTTAACAGTCTACTATCTGTAACAGTAGAAATTTCCTTCCCTTTCTGCACCAAACACACATTGTGTACAAGCCTAAGTAATGTAGCCTCATAGATCACTCAGTCTAACAGTATGAGTCTGTATTCTTCAAATATATAGTAATATATATATAAATTATATAAAAAATCTATACAAGAAAAAAAACCCATATATTATTGACAATATCAAGGATTAAATTGTTTTATATACAATTAGTTCATAAATGAATGTTACATATTCTAGTAAAACTTTACAATAAGGCTACATTAGTAAACACAAAAGGAAATCCACAGCGAATATATATGCAGTATGTATAATATCATATAAATATTATGCGGGTGGGTTTGTTGGGTCTGTGTGAATCAGAACATTTTTTTTTTTTAAATGTTTTGAAAAACAACTGCACTAAACAATGTAGCTACACCTAAGCTGAGATGGAAAAAAGAGGGAAAAAAATAACACCCTGGTAACAGACTATAAATGCATGGAAGGAAAAGTATTTCTTACTATTAAACAATTCTTACAGTTGCTACTAGACTCCCAGTAGCAAGAAAATGTAGTGTAAAGTAGCAAGTAAACTAGAAACAAAAATGCTAACAGTGGAAACAGCAACTTCATGCGCTTTTTTAAATACCAAAATTCAGACCAACAAAAAAACTGAAAACTTAAAGTCAGACGTTTTAAGACCCATCTAATGATACAAAATTAATTCATATAATATAATATATAATATAATATTATTATATTATATTATATTATATTATATTATATTATATTATATTATATTATATTATATTATATTATATTATATTATATTATATATTATATTATTAATAATAATTGAATTTTTTTTTATCTTATAAGCAAACCTATATTTAATGGCAAATGTCTTGAAATGTTGTTAATATTGTTTGTTCATTATTCATTAAATAATAAATGCAACATGTCTGGGTTACTGCTGAATGACAAGGTGGCCAACCTCCGCCCCAGGAAATGACATCATTACTTCGTAAAGGAAAAAAATCATGTTTTACAGCATTCATGAAATATAGGTGGTGAAATACGAACATATTTTATTTTACAAGCAAATTAAAATGTCTATAGGCACATGCACTGTATTACTCTTCTGTCTGGTCACAGGTAAAGATCATATCACAGCACTAAACTGAAAAAGGGGAAAACATAACATATGCTGCTCCCAGACTGTTTAAAAAAAAAAAAAAAATGTAAAATATGATACCAAAATGAATTTTTTATTTTATTTATTTTTTTACAGAAGCTGTTTTGGGAGTGACACTGGAGCAAAAAGATCTCTCCATGACAAAAGTGGAAGGCAAAACTGTAAGTATCAGCTGCAAAGTGAACGGATTAACCACTAGCTATGTCCACTGGTACCAAAAGAAAGAAGATGAAGCCCTAAAAAGGATTATATATGTAAAAAAAGGAAGCTCAGCTGTTCCTGATAATAGCCATCCTGAAGCCAAGGATTTCGATGTGAGAATACAGTCTGATAATTATGATCTGAAGATAACAAACCTGAAGGAAAGTCACTCAGCAGTTTATTACTGCGCCAGCTGGGCAGACTCCCACAGTGAAAGAAAATATCCACAGCTTGTACAGAAACCTGCACTGCACACAACCACAACAGAAATACAGCTTTGAATTTATACACAAAACTCTACAGGAGTCTTAAAACAAAATCTATGTGAACGATGATAACTTCAAAATTTGATTTGTTTCTAAAACAAATGCTTAGTCCTAAATAATTGCTCACAGTTAACATCTGTGCCTTGTAGTGATGGGAAGATCGGATCATTTTAGTGATTTGGTTCCTCGTCAAAATGAACGAATCTTTATTGAGTCATTCAGTTCATTTTGTTCCTTTGATTTAAAATAAAATAAAATGTTAAATTTTTAATAAGCATCCATCAATAATTTATATATGTATATATAACTGGTATAATGTCTATGGGAGTAACTTACTGTAATAAAAGAAGCTTTGACTATTCTACTAGTCTGTTTTCTGTGTAATGCACTGTATAGCATCTATGAGATTCACATGATGAAAGAACGAATGACTCGGACTAGAAGAGTCAATCGGTGAACTACTCAATTCTGTTTTCTGTACATAACCTACGAGGATTTTGAGATGTTTTGCATAGTCTCTTTGAGACTACTCATTCTTCACATTAAAGCATCAACGAATCATTCATGAACAACCCATCACGAGTGTCTTGAAGTTTTAATATCTGTAAAAGTTGAAATTACATGCTTTCTTCTTTCCCTGCTACAATATGGCTAAACATGCATAGTGTAGAAGCCTAAGGAATTCAGCATAATACAGTAGATCACCCGAATGAGTCTGTGCCACTTATATACAGAAAAAAATATATTCATAACAATGACAATGGCAACAAACAATCAGTCTATACAATAATTAATGGTCACCTAATATAAATTATTATATGTATTGTTTCCTAAGTGTACTGTAAGTAAATCAAAGCAATTCAGTTAAATTTTATTTGTTCCACAGATAAAGCAGTAATAAGGTTACTGTATGTGTGTAATGTGTAAGCTTATTGCATATTAGGTAGTTCTCATTGTGTAACTGTTTAAGGACACTATACAGTGTGATCGTGGTGTAAGAAAGATCTAAGACATATTCACAAAAAGCAAGACTAAATAAATGTGTTCTTAGTTTAGACATGAAGAGTCCATGTCTGAGTTCCGAACACTAATTAGAAGGCTGTTCCAAAACTGTGGGGCTTTGTAAGAGAAATCTCTGCCCCCTGCTGTAGTCTTTATTATTTTAGATACCAACAAATAGCCTGCACCTTTTGATCTAAGTGGGTGTGGTGGATTATAGTTTATCAAAATTTCGCTCAAATACTGCAACGCAAGACCATTTAGTGCTTTATACGTCAGTAGTAGTATTTTATAATCAATGGGAACCCTGTGTACACTGATAAAAACAGGGGTGATGTGGTCATATTTTCTAGATCTACTAAGGACTCTTGCTGGAGCATTCTGGACTAAATGAAGGTTATTTTCAAACTTACTAGAACACCAAAACAATAAAGCATTACAATAGTCTTATCTCGATGTAACAAACGCATGTACTTATTTTTCTGCATCCTGTAACGACATCATATTTCTTATTTCAGCAATATTTCTAAGGTGAAAGAAGGCTGTACTGGTAATGATATTCACATGAGCATCAAAGGAAAGACTAGAGTGAATAATCACACCAAGGTTTTTTACACCGAGACAGAAAGATCATCCAGGGATGCTACATAATTTGAATGTTTGCTTCTAGCTGCAGCAAATATAAAGAGAAAAGCAGAGGGCCTAAGACAAATCCTTGCGGAACACCAAACTTTACCTAGGGAAGTGTGAACTCACCATTTACATCTACAAACTGATAGCGATCAGTCAAATAAGACTTAAGCTAGGAGAGAGCTCTCATTTTGTTTCAACAACAATTTCTAGTCTAGCAAGTAGGATATTATGATCAATGGCATCAAAAGCTGCACTAAAATCAAGCAACACAAATAAGGAGACACAACCCTGATCATAGGCCAATAGCAGGTCATTTACCACTTTAACAGCACTGTCTCTGTGCTATGAGTAAGCTAGTAAGTAAGTAAGTAAGTAAGTAAGTAAGTAAGCAAGCAAGCAAAGTGGAAACAACAACTTTATGAGGTTTTTCAGTAACAAAACTAAAATATCAAAATATTAGGCAAAAAATAACTGAAAAGTACTAACTTAAGGTAAGATATTTTAATACCATCTGGTCTAAATACAAAATTATTCAATATCCCTCCATTTTATCTTTTAAACATATATGAAAACCTATACTTAATGACAAACATCTTGCAATGCTCTTAGTATTCTTTGTTCAGTAATAATTAAATAACAAATGCACCAAGTCGGGGTTAGAGGTGGATGACAAGGTGGTGAATCCCCACTGCAGGAAATGACATCATTACTTCATAAAGGATAAGAATCATGTTCTGCAGCATTAATGCAAAACAGGTGGTGAAATAATAGCATTTTATTTTACAACCAAATCAAAATGTCTATAGGCATATACACTGTTTTACTCTTCTGTTTGATCACAGGTAAAGATCATATCACAGCAGCAAACTGAAAAAAGAGAAAAAAAAACATAACATATGATGCTCCCAGAATGTTTTAAAAAATAATAGAAAAAATGTATTCTGTTTTATTGATTAATGTTTTTGTCTTTTTTTTTTTTACAGAAGTTGTTCTTGGAGTGACACTGGAGCAAAATGATCTCTCCATGACAAAAGAGGAAGAGAAAAGTTTGTATATCAGCTGCATTGTGAAAGGATTAACCACTAGCTATGTCCACTGGTACCAAAAGAAAGAAGGTGAAGCATTCAAAAGGATTCTATATGTAAAAAAAGGAAGCCCAGCTGTTCCTGATAACAGCCATCCTGAAGCCAGTGATTTTGATGTGAGGATACAGTCTGATAATTATGATCTGAAAATAGCAAACCTGAAGAAAAGTCACTCAGCAGTTTATTACTGCGCCAGCTGGGCAGGCTCCCACAGTGAGTGAAAATATCCACAGAGTGTACAGAAACCTGCACTGTACACAACCACAACAGAAATACAGTTTTGAATATATACAAATTAAACTCTCCAATAGTCTAAAAGCAAAATTTATTTAAACACTAATAACTTCTTAATTTAATATGTTTCAAAAATAAATGGTCAATCCTAAAAAATATTTCCAGTGAACATCTGTGCTTTGAAGTCTTCTTCTTCTTCTTCTTCTTCTTCTTCTTCTTCTTCTCCTTCTTCTTCTTTCGGCTTCTCCCATTAGGGGTCGCCACAGCGGATCATCCTTCTGATTCGTGATCCGCATATGTTTTACTTTAAAGTCTTAATATCTAAAAAAAAGTAAAGAAATGCATGTTTTCTTCTTTCCTTTTCTGCACTGTGTAAACATGCATAGTGTATTAGCCTATGGAATGTATCATCATTGATCTCTTGGTCTTACAGAATACATATCTACCACTTACATATATAATATGTACAAGAACAAAATACAAATATTACTGACAATGACAGGGATTGAATTGTTTTTAAACAATTATTCCATGAATGAATTCATAATCACCTAATTGTAATTATTCTATTTATTGGATTCCTAAATGTTTATTTAGAGAAGTAAAATGTGTAATTATCGTTTTATATATTCTAGTAAAACTTAACAATAAGGTGACATTAGTAAACACAAAAGAAAATCCATCCACTTCTAAAGGTCACTGGGTACAGGGAATATATGCAATATGTACAGTATATCAACATATAATATGCTATTAGTAGTAGTATTGTAGTAGTAGTATTGGTTGTTTATTAATCATTAAATAACAAATGCAACAAGTCTGGGTTAATGGTGGATGACAAGGTGGCAAATCCCCACCCCAGGAAATGACATCATTACTTCATAAAGGAAAAGAATCATATTCAACAGCATTACTGCAAAAAACAGTTGTGAAATACGAACATATAATTAAAATGTCTTTCGGCATATACGCTGTTTTACTCTTCTATTTGATCACAGGTAAAGATCATATCACAGCACTAAACTGAAAAGGGGGGAAAACATAATATAAGACGCTCCCAGAATGTTTAAAAAAATAATAGAAAACATAGCAAAATATCTGTTTTATGCATTAATCTTTTGTGGGTTTTTTTATTATTATTTTTTACAGAAGCTGTTTTGGGAGTGGAACTGGAGCAAAAAGATCTCTCCATGACAAAAGTGGAAAACAAAACTGTAACTATCAGCTGCAGTGTGACCAAATTGTCCAGTAGCTATGTCCACTGGTACCAAAAGAAAGAAGGTGAAGCATTCAAAAGGATTCTATATGTAAAAAAAGGAAGCCCAGCTGTTCCTGATAATAGCCATCCTGAAGCCAAGGATTTTGATGTGAGGACAAAGTCTAATAATTATGATCTGATGATAGCAAGCCTGAAGATAAGTCACTCAGCAGTTTATTACTGCGCCAGCTGGGAGACAGGCTCCCACAGTGAGAATAAATATCCACAGCGTGTACAGAAACCTGCACTGTACACAACCACAACAGAAATACAGCTTTTAATATGCATGCATGAAATTCTCCAATAGTCTCAAAACAAAATTCATTTAAACACTGATAACATCAAAATGTCTTGAAGTCTTAATATCTGGAAAAAGTAGAGATGACATGTTTTCCTCTTTCCCTTACTACAATATGGCTAAACATGCATAGTGTACAAGCCTAAGGAATGCAGCATCATAGATCACTCAGTCTAACAGAGTCTGTACCACTTAAAAATACAATTATCACGGAATCACAAATACTAACAGAGGCAACAGCGACCTTATGAGCTTTTTCAGTAACAAAAAGTAGAATATTAGACACACAGAAACCTGCAAAGTATAAACTTAAAGTAAGACATTTTAATACCAATCTATTGATACAAAATGTATCAACATCCCTCCATTTTATACATTTTTTTATTATAAGCAAACCTATGATTAGGTGGCTTGAATCAATGGAAAATATTTCTTAACTACATCTAATGGCAAATGTCTTGCAATGTTCTTACTGTTTTTTTATTAATCATTAAATAACAAGTCTGGGTTAGAGGTGGGTGACAGGATGGCCAATCCCCACCCCAGGAAATGACATCATTACTTTATAAAGGAAAAGAATAATATTCTACACCATGAATTCAAAAACAGGTGGTGAAATAAGAACATAATCTATTTTACAACCAAATCAAAATGTCTTTAGGCATATATGCTGTTTTACTCTTCTATTTGGTTACAGGTAAAGATCATATCACAGCACTAAACTGAATAATTCTAAATAATAGAAAACAAAATGGCTGTTTTATGGATTAATATTATGTTTTGTTTTTTACAGAAATTGCTCTAGGAGCGTCAGTGGAGCAAAAAGATCTCTCCATGACAAAAGGGGAAGGCAAAAGTTTGTACATCAGCTGCAAAGTGACTGGATTATCTAGTAGCAATTATGTTCACTGGTACCAAAAGAAAGAAGGTGAAGTTTTTACAAGGATCCTGTATGTCAAAAAAGATGGTCAAGCTGTTCAAGATACTAACCATCCTGATGCCAAGGAATTTGATGTGAGAATTCAGTCTGATCAATTTGATCTAAAGATACCAAAACTGAAGAAAAGTCACTCAGCAGTTTATTACTGTGCCATCTGGGATGGTGCCACAGTGACAGTAAACATTCATTGTGTGTACAAAAACCCTGATGGTACACACCCACAAAAGGAGCTCTATGTCAACAAATTAACTGCCTTTTTAAACATTTAGACTATGTAAATTAAGACTGTGGTGTTACATATTTTATTTGGTATTTACAATAAGTCTGCATTAGTGCACAAGTGGATAGAAATAAGGTTAACCAGAATTGACATAGAATTTGAATAGAATATACAAACCCGATTCCAAAGAGGTTGGGACACTGTACAAATTGTGAATACAAACAGAATGCAATGATGTGGAAGTTTCAAATTTCAATATTTTATTCAGAATACAACATAGATGACATATCAAATGTTTAAACTGAGAAAATGTATCATTTCTTCATCATACATTGATTTTTAATTTCATGGCATCAACACATCTCAAAAAAGTAGGGACAAGGACATGTTTACCACCAGTGTTTTTTTTGTTCATTTTGCTAGCTTGGGGTTTCAATTTAGCGGAAATGTATTATGCCGGAGCAGCCCTTTTAAGTAGGTAGCGGATGGAGGTAAGACATGTGACCGAGGCATCTTGAGATGCATCAAGAGTGAGTCATAGACAGATATGACAGAGAGAATCCGGTAATTTTCCAAAATAAAACATCGTTCAGAATCAGATAATAAATAAAAACGGAAATAATGTAAGTTAAGTATTCTTTCTGTGCGGCACGGTAAAAATTGACCCACGGACTGGTGCCGGTCCGCGGCCCGGGGGTTGGGGCCCACTGTTTTAGAGAATAAAAAGACACCCACAAATTGTGGAGTAGTCTGAGCAACCCTCTGCCTGGCCAATTGCAACCCACATCATGCTCCTATTGACAGCACCATTTCTACACTATCATATTTATCATAACACTAGAGGAGAATGCTGGCAGAAGTCATGTCATGTGTGTGTGTGTATATACAT
>JAAIIK010000072.1:1141846-1154636 GCA_014706435.1 Silurus glanis | reverse complement strand
AAAAAAAAAAAAAAAAACTCTTAAAACTTGAACACTATATGGGGATAGCTCATACTTAGCTGGTATTGCATTTACAAATATGAAATGCAAAATAAAAGTATTTTAAACATTCTGTAGGTAAAAAAAAAACAAAAAAACAATTATTCTATAGAACCACTCTCTAGTATCTGGCCCACTACACTTTATTTTAAAATCATGGGTGATGCTCTTCCCTGAAATCATCCATTATTGGTCATGAGAAAAAAATACAGTCACAGAAAATTTGCATCACCCATAATTCCTTGAAGCACACAATGATGGGAATACAAAATGTGATATTAATAAGTAAATTATCAATATTTAAATATATAGGGTAACTCGTTATAGACTTGTATGCCATCACAAGCTATTTATAAGGATTTTATTGGTTGTTATTCTTGTCTTATAGCCACTTAAAACCCTTACAAGTCACTTACAAATGCAATCATTAGTCATTAATTATTTGTTGTTGTTTTTTATCCATACCAAAGGCACCAAAGTTATTTGTAATTATTAAAATGAATGCTAGTTAATTAGTTTGTGTAATTGAATATTCAATGCTACTATTCTGTTACTTTCAACCCTTTAACTCAATAGAGAGCAAAGTACAGAGATTGTCAACAAGGAAACCTTTTAAATATTTATTGGTAGCTTAATGGGTTAAAATATTTTTTAGGTACTGTGTTCATGTTTTCTAAGATCTTTACACAGCTTTGACAAGGTCTGGACTCCACAAGACTTCTGAAGGTGTGCTGTGGTATCTGTTGCCAAGTGTTTAGCAGAAGATCCTTTAAATCCTGTAAGTTGCGAAGTGGGACCTCCATGATTTAGAATTGTTTATCTAGCACATCTAACAGATAATCAATCAGATTTAAATCTGAGGGATTTCATCTTGAACTCCTCTTCATTTTCTCAAACCATTTCTGAACACTTTTTGCAGTGTGGCAGGGCGCATTATCCGGCTGAAGAGGCCATTGCAATTAGGCAATGCATTTTCATGAAGTCGTGTACTTGGCTTGAAACAATGTTTGAGTACATAGCTGTTTTTCCTTGCACCACTTTTGGTAGGTACTGAATACCACTGCAACCACAGCATTCCAGGAACACCCCATGAACTAGCTGTATAATCATCACATTTTAGCCCTAATTATAGTCAATGTTGGCTTAAAGCCTTACACGTACTTAATTTTCCTGAATTGACTCTTCACTTGTTGCTTAATATATCCCAACTTTGACAGGTGCTTTTGTAACGACATAGTCAATGTTTACTTCAAGTCAGTGGTTTTAATGCTCTGGCTGATAAGTGTAATTTTGCTGTAAAGATGCACCTGGATTCACAGTTGTGCAGTGGCATTTCCACGAAAAGTTCTCCATGGTTCAACAGTTATTATTATTGATATTGACTCATGCCATTATACAAGTGCTGTATCCTAAACACATAATCACATAAAAGTAAAATGCAATTGAGAAATTTATAAAGAATATTAGGACATGAATGGATGTTCTAAGATTTCTTAAAAGCATACTTATCTTGGAAGTTTCAATTTTCATAACAGTGTGTAGACTGACTTTCATATTAATGCTGAAAACCGTTAACACCTGTTTTTGCAACCACTTTGGTTATTAATGCAATATGCTATGAGTATTTGTCCCGAAACTGGGGATCCTCAAGAGCTTAAGGGCTCAATAATTCTTTGCAATTATATGATGCTGTTGTGGTGCATTTTTTTATTTGCTTTTAATAAACAATTTTATAAGCCAAAGTAATAAAACTGAACATCTAGTTGAAAAAAACATTGTACAAAATATCATTGAAAGCTCTGTTGGATTTGCTTTGTTGGATGTTCATCTAAGAGAGAAATGTAGCAGATAATGGGCGTACACTGTATGACGATCCTCTCTTAATCTCTTAATGATGTTCATTGAGCTTTCAGTATCTTCTGGTACAGCTTCAATTGCTTTCCAACACATTATAAAATGGCCTTGATTGTCTTACTGAAGTTATGCTTCATGATGATTTTTCTTATTTATTTAGGTAAGATTCTTGTCTTAAATTATACTTAATTCTGTTCAACAAAGTTTTATTCATATCACTTTTATTTCCATCCTGATGCGTTTTCATCTACATATTTTATACGTATAATTGAGCTTAAATAATGTTGTTTTTTTTCTCTCTTTTTGCACAGCGCACAGTGATGTGGAGCTGCATCAGAAGATGTTCATGATTAAACCCACCAGCAAGCTCGTTAAGATAGAATGTACTTTCCCCTCAGATTGTGATTATTACATTCACTGGTATCAAAAGAAGGATGGTGAACCTTTCAAGAGAGTTCAATATGTGAAAATTGAGGATCAAACCGTTCGAAATGAGCCTGGTTTTGAAACACTGAAAGCTGAAAAAACAGGAAATAAGTTTGATTTGATCATCCCGAATTTAAAAACAGAGCATTCAGCAACATATTATTGTGCCTGCTGGTTGTGGGCAGCACAGTGAGAATAAAACTATAAGTGCTGTACAACAACTCACAATCAGAATTCACAGTTTCTTTCCAAATTATATAGTACATTATTTACTTTACCCAAGTTTTAAAAACACATATAAAAATAATGATATACGTCTAAAGTTTCTCATATTTTTTGAGATTGCATAGGTATTTTATTTATTCAGGAATTATTATAAAGGTTGCAAAACGAAACAAAAAGCCAAATGCATGCGTATATTAAGGATACTGAAAACATTTCATTCTCTAGCACCTGTTGTAGCATACTAAATAAATAAATAAATTGATAACATGATAAATTGATTTAATATGTTTGAATTACATTGCATTTGATAAACCCTTGATATCTATAGAATCTTTAATTAGGGTGCCAAATACTAAAGGTTGTTTGTTATTCTATTTTTCTTCTTTTTCTTCTTCTACTTTTGGCTAGGTTGTCAATGTTTTAAAATTTGGCACACTGTTTAAGGAGGGGCCATATTTAGGCCAAGTCCTGACAATGCTTTATTGCCAAAATCTGGCTTAATTTGGAAGTATGTTTAATAGTTCATACATTTGACCTGTGTGTCCAAAATATAAAGGTTGTCCTGAATTCCCTAGGTTGAGGCAAGTTCAACTCAATATAACTGACAGCAGAAATTTTTCCCTAATGAAATCTTCTCCCATCTGAGTTTTTTTTTAGCTCCTACATAGAGTATTTTATCCAGTCGTCACCAAATGTGGCTGATGTTGTCTTACAAAAGTTGTCTAAAGAATTTTAAATAGCTTGTGAATCTGACAGTAAAGCAGCCAAAACAGAGTGTGAGTCTGTATCACTGCAAAAGATTTGTCAATGACCTAAGATATGTAACAAATATCCTGACAACAGAATATTTGATTACAAATTACAATAACAACATACTAAACATACTTACATCTAAGCTCCATTGTTGGTACTCCTCCAAATTGTGTCCAATATTCACCAAATTTGGTTCTCATAATCTAGACACCCTGCTACCTATTTGTTCATTTAGACATTTTCTCCTACTGTCAGCCACGTCACCACTGTCCAACCAAATATACATCCCAAGAGTGAGCCTACAAATAGCTTTTCTTTCTTCTTCATAGCCTAGGCAAATGTTTTAGCACAACTGTGAATGTACAACAAACCAAGTCTGGCTGCTTGGCCCGTAAATGTTGTTTGCAGATGTAATTTTCGATAATTTTGATTATATTTTATTAAATGTACCGCTACATTAATTTATGCTAATATTATATAGTCTACATTTTTATGAATAATTATTATGAATCTTGATTTCTTTGACTATTTATAAACACCACTGCACATTATTATGAAAAAAAAAAAACTAAAATATTGTTCATAGTTTTATATGTTTTAGGCTCTATGTTTAGCTACAAGTGATAAATAAAATAACAAATATTCCACCTCACTTCCTAGAAACAATACAGATGTAGGGAAGCAGAATTATGGTTATGTGGTAAAGTTTTCGCTTTTATTTAAACTACATTATTGAAATATTCCTGCTATTAATCAAATGACACTTAAATTTACAAATTTTGTAAATGAGACTTCTTCATTATGCTGTAGATGACTGATTACTAACATCTGTGTCATATCCATTTTGATAGAAGTGTGCCAGCTATTTCAGCCTCCAGTGGAAAGATCATGAATAGTTTATTGAAGTATATTCATTTGAATTTGGATTGCAGAATCATAAATAAAGCATCTGGTATTCTCTGGACATTATTGCATATTCCATTCTAAAGTTTACATTGCCATGATTTCTCTTTTAACTTTAAAATGATTTTGTAAATGAGTTTTGAGATATTAATCCTTTCATTGTATCCTCCATTTTTTGTCATTGGACATCATGCTGTGGGATACTGGGTGAAGCATTTCGGCTCAGGAACAAGACTTTATGTAACAGGTAAGAAATGAATTACTGTACAAAATTCAAGGCACCTTTTGAGTCTTTAAAGTAAAAAATGTGTGACTTTTGAAATGATACTGAATCATACCCTTTCTACATAGTAAGCAAATTATTACTTGTCTATAATATTTCTAAAATATAATCTCAGTAAAGGGGGGATATTAACAATTGTTAGATGTTGTTATTTAAAAGTAGGTATTTGATGTAGACAGTGTCACAGTGTGACTCTGAATACAACATCTACTACTACAAAGTATTTGGATCGGGAACTCGGCTTATCGTCACTGGTACGAGCACATATTGCAGTTTTGTTTTTGTTCACTCACGTAAAAAAATTTCAACACTGAATGAATGACAAGATAAATTTAGAGTAAGAAATGATGACAGAAAGGGAATCAATGTTAAATAATGTCTGACTAAACTAAACTGACTAAACTGATTTTTCTAGTTCAACAAATACTTTAATATTCTGTATTCTGTATGCTACAGCCAATAGCATACAGTCAATAATACAGTGCAGCATAAAATACATTTAAAGAAAATGTATATGATTGACATAAAAGATCATTAGAGGGTTTATATAACTTTATATAACTTTTTATATAACTCTATTTTAGAGTTTAACAGAATGTATTAACAGGTTGCTTTCCACTTCAACATGCTGAGCACTAAAAACAAAAATTGGTGTCTAAGATTTCTTTGGCATATTTAATGTTTCTAATTAATAAAAATAAAAATGAAATGTAGTAATATAGAGGTTATGGGTGGAAAAAGGATTACTTAGATGTTTAGTTGCGTAAAAATTAATAGCGTCCCATTTATGTTGGTATGAAGTTACATTACATTATCTATATGGTCACCAGTGGCATCTTGTCTTTGATAATTCCAATATTTCTAATTAACAAATAATAGTAATATCTGGTTTCAGAATATACAGATATTTTTTAAAGAGCTGGTTTAGATGCATAGTTGTTTAGAAGTATTTGGTGTAGTTTGAGTCACAGTGGATACACCTATAAAGTGTTTGGATCTGGAACTCGGCTTATCGTCACAGGTATGAGCACATTTTGCTTATTTTTGTTAACTTACCTAAAGAAATAGTTTAGAATGAATTGGAGAATAAAGAATGAAGCCACATTTCATAAAGAGAGAAAAAAAGATGAGGGAGAGGAATCAACATTTAAATAATTTCAGATTAAATCTATATTTAGAATTTGTTCAGAATATAGACTTGCATATAGTATCAGAAATGATCTGCAATGATCTTATACACCCATATTTTATTCACAATGGAACATAGAAAACATATAAACTGTTTAAACTGCTATTAAACTGTACAATTTTAAGGAAATTTTAATTTGATGGCTGCACCATGTCTCAAAAACTGTTGCAACAGGGCCATGTTTACCATTGCGTAGCATTCTCTCTTTAACAACAGTACCTACATGTAAGGGAAGTTTGACTGGAGATTTATGAGAGATACAGTCTGTGTTTGATAGAGGATTCCAGCTGCTTAACAGTCCTGGTTCTTTTTTGCCATATTTTTCATTTCATGATGTGCAAGCTGTTCATTAAATAGGCAATAATGCACCCATATAAAATCAGAGATGCAGACTTTTGAAATAAGAGCTGATAATAAGCCAGATGGTTTCTCTCCTCTTAATCTGGAGGATGCAGTGTCCATGATTTCCAAAAAGAATAAAAAATGTTGATTCATCTGACCAACTTCCACTTGCTCTCAGTCCATATTATGTGAGCTTTGGCCTAGAAAAGACTATGTTTCTGGTTTAAAATCACAAATTGTTATAATTTACTAACAATACATTTCCTCAGTTCGAACATTTGATATGTTTTCTATGTTCTATTGTCAATAAAATATGCAATTTGTTTATGAGATTTGCAAATGGTATTCTGTTTTAAATGACATTTTACACAGAGTGCCACATTTTCTGGAATTGGGTTTGTAAATATTGAACATAATTACTTCACCAGTATATGGTCACCAGTATAAGCACAAAAGGTCTACAAAAGTAAACAATGTCCAAAATGAAAGAAAAAATCTTTATAACGTGAGGTAACAATGGAAGAAAAATGAGAGGAGTAGAACCATTTGTGAAGTAATAGTTAGTCTGCGACATTAGTCATAGAAGTGGCCATAAAGTATAGTGTGATTTGATATGATTTTGTAGTGTTTGGATCTGGAGCTAGGCTTAAGTTCACTGGTATGAGCATATTTTGTTTTTGTTTTTAACTGACCAACAGTCTATGATGAATTAAAGAAAGGTTTTTTTAGATCACCTAAAAAAATTTAACATCAAAAACCTAATCAGTCAATAGCAAATTATAGTGTTTAAAAATAAATAAACAATATTTATATAACATATTAAGAGGAAAAAAGTTGCTTCTCAGTAGTCTTAAAGTGCTTACAATGTACAGCAGTGATAGATATTGTCATATTGATACCAAAGATGCTTTCCAGAGCATCTCAAAATGTTCAGCACTTCACCAAAGCAAAGCTGTCTAACCATGGCAGTTTGTCTTTGATATCTTCAATATTTTTTGTTAGTGAAGTGATATATTTAGTAGTAGTAATGTTAGAAGCCATTTAGAAAACAGCTTGTTTAGATGTCATGTTGTTTAGAAGTATTTGGTGAAGTCTGAATCATAGTGTAAACTGGTGGATACTACTACAAAGCATTTGGATCTGGAACTCATCTTATCGTCACTGGTATGGGTATATTCTGCTCTTCTTTTTTTTTTTAGCAACTTGACCTTAGAAAGTCCAAGACAAAGTTTTTCTTTGTTTAAATAATATCATATGAAATTGATTCATACACATATATTAAAATACAACAAATACGTATCTGATATCAATTCATTAGTAAACACATTTGACAACTGACAAATGTATTAGTTAATAATATATAGTTGTGTAAGAAGTGTACAGTATAGCACAAAATATATTTAAAGAAAGACTTTTTTAAGTGTTTTAATTTTTAAATGATAAGTGTAGACCTTGGCAGGTATAGTAGTCATACATGTTGGTTATAGTTCCCAGAGCATTTCATTAACCATATGGTGTACAAATGTCTTTATTATTTTATTATCTTATCAGAGACGAAAAGTTATAATGAAAGCTAATTTAAAAAAAAGAAATTAAGTCATCTAAATCTATCTAGTCTAGTTGTTTAGAAGTATTTGGTATAGTTTGAGTCACAGTGTCAGATGGATATGTCATTGATAAAGTATTTGGATCTGGAACCAAGCTCATAGTCACAGGTATGAGTAAATTTTTTGTTTACTGCATTCAAATAAAAATCCAAATTGAATTGAGGCAAAGCAAACTTTTTGATGTATATCTTTGCCTACACCTAGAAATACAACATATTTTTGCCATTAGCAACCTAATCAGTCAATAGCATACAGTTAATAATTTACAGTACAGTACAAAATGTATTTAAAGACACACTTAAAAGTATTCATACGATTGACATTTGACTTCAATAATGACCTTACTATGTATAGTAGTCACAGATACTGGTTATACTGGTACCACAGCTGTTTACCAGAGCTTTACATTAACCATATGATGCACAACTGACACCTTGTCTTTAACATGTTTAATATTTCTAATTAGAAAATAATTAGTGAAAGTAGTATTTGTAAGAATATAGACAAATGATTTGAAAAAAGCTTGTTTAGATGCCCAGTTATTTAGAAGTATTTGGTGAAGTGTGCGTCACAGTGGCAAGGATACTGGTATAAAGTATTTGGATCTGGAACTCTACTCATCGTCACTGGTAACACCACATTTTACTTTTTTTGTTACATGACCTAAAAAATGCCCAAAATTAATTGAGAAAATAAAGAATTAAAAAAAGGAGAAAAAAAAAAAAAAAAAAAAAAAAAAAAAAAAAAAAAAAAAAAAAAACGCTTTAAAAAGAGAGAAAACAATGCCAGGAGAGAAATCAACATTCCAAATAATGTCAGATAAATAAATATTCTGTTCCCAGAATATAGACCTTATAAAAAAGTGTTTGGATATCGAATTGTTTTGAAGTATTTGGTGTAGTCTGAGTCACAGTGTACGTCAAAGTATTTGGATCTGGAACTCGGCTTATCGTCACTGGTATGAGCACATTTAGCTGTTTCTATTTTGTCTTCTTACTTAATAATAACTGCAAAATGAATTTAAAAGAAAAATTCTATACATAAAAAAATAGAAAAAAAAAAAAGATGTAAAAAAAAATGACTATAAAATAAGTAATGGTTTAAATATTGTGTGATGAAAACTAATATCCATTCATAAATATTGGGAATAAATAATTAAATATAAAATATATAAATACTTAATTCAGTCAATAACATAACATAACATTACTATGTGAAAATTACATGTGAAGAGATATTTAATATGTTTAAAATGTTAATATGCTTATCATTTCACTGTATTAAAAAATGATAGTTTCTCAAAGCTTTCCAACTGGTCAACATAGCCAATAGCTCCATTGTGATTACAATTAGTATGAACCTTTTCTGTGTTCAGGAATTGGTTATGCTTTCTCTTATTTCTTTTTTCAATAAGGATTGCATAAATGTGCATTTGTGTATAAATTCAGTGCAATGTTCAAATGCTGGAGGAATGTTTTAAAATACTAATCAAAGTAGTACACTGGACTCTAGTTACAAACAAGTTATCAAATGATCTTTACAAGAATTATAATTTTTTTAACTTAATAAGACATTACATCAGTGATTTATTCAATAAACATGTTTGTAATTGTTGGTAAATGTATACATACATGGACCAGGCATAATATTATGACATTATAACATTATGAGCGGTGAAGTGAATAACACTGATTATCTCTTTATCATGGTACCTGTTAGTGGGCGAATATATATAAGGCAGCAAGTGAACATTTTGTCCTCAAAATTGATGTGTTGAAAGCAGAAAAAATGGGCAAGCGTATGAATTTGAGTGAGTTTGGCAAGGGCCAAATATTGATGACTAGACATTTGGGTCAGATCATTTCCAAAACTGCAGCTCTTGTGGGATATTCCCAGTCTGCAGTGGTCAGTATCTATCAAAGGTGGGCTAAGGAAGGAACAGTGGTGAACCGGCGACAGGGTCATGGGCGGCCAAGGCTCACTTGATGCATGTGTGGAGTAAAGGCTGTTAATACTCGATGGGTCAGAACTGTTTTGGCAGTAAAAAAGGGACCAACAAAATATTAGTCAGGTGGTTATTATGTTATGCCCAATCAGTGGCCTTAAAGTTATGCCTGGTTGGTGTATGTTTATAGATTAATACGCACTATTTGTCATACTACATTTACCAATTAATTATTTATTGTATCATTTTGTTTAGATATGTTAGCAGTTCATTAAATAATAAACATATTGAAAAGAAAGAAGAAAGAAGAATAAGATATAATACAGAATAAAGAATTGACAGTAAATAATATTAACTGTTTTTTCATCTAATGTTCCAATCTAATGTTCTATCAGTATCCTAATCCAAATTTACCACTGTTAATCCAGAAACACTATATAATTGATGTTTTTTTATGCTTCATATATTTCATAGCCTTACATCATTGTCCAGAATTCATTCAATTAAACCATAGGCCTAAGGCGAATAGATAATGAATGAATAAATAACATACTATATTTAAAATTATATGTTAAAAGATTGTAATTTATGGTGGTTAAAGTGATGTGGTTTTCTCCTCAATGATAAGCAGACACATTTGTGTTTCACTTATAATGTTCAAGTATTTCTCCATGAATACTTTTATATTTGTATGATAATATCATTAATATACAAATAGAATATTCAAATACACATATGCAAATAGATAGAAGAGGTGTAGTACACAATGGGTACAGTGAAACAGTTAACCTTTCAGACAAATGTCTTATTTCAGCTTGCGTGGCTGAAGTGAAAGCACTAGTTATTGAAATATATGCAGATAATAATGAATATTGAATGTTAAATGCATTATATACTAATGATACAAATAATGTTTAACATGCCATTTAGGTTAGTTAGGTTTAGGTTCATTAACAGTCACTATATGTGTTAAATTAAATGGGTTTGCAAGAAAAACTACAAAATTTTGCATTGTGCATTGTTCTTGCTTAACACTGGTAAACCAGTAATAACATTTTCATGCTTCTGGCTTGACATCATTTACCAATAAATAGATCTTGTTGAATCAGATATTGTGGCACACCTAAGAGTGCACCTGTACACTAAATAAATAACAAATTTTTAAAAGTAATGAATAAATAATAAATATTAATAAATGCCGCAAATGTAAATAATTTCGCAAACAAACCTTTGTAATTCATGGTTTTAAAAATAACAATGTCAACGAAGTAAATTTTTTTAATAATTTTTATTATTATTATTCATAGTAGTAGTAGTTGTTGTAGTAGTAGTAATAATAATAATAATAATAATAATAATAATAATATAATTAATATTTAGTATTACATTGCCTACATTGTTATTTTTAAAACCTTTAATTACAAATGTTTGTTTGTAGAACAATTAGAAGTTATATCATTTATTCAACAAATATTTTAATTCATTATAGTTTATGATTTAACATATCATTTACTTTTGTGATAAATAACAGTATAAGTTTGAGGTAAATTGTATTCAGCACTGTTCTCAATGAGGTTCTGGTGTTTGATGTCCCTATTTTTTTAATAATCCTAAACAATTTTGTACTTATGAAAGTAATATAGCATTTTTCTGTGAAAATGACATGATTCTAAATGCTATATGAAAGTTTAAGACTCAAGAGTTTATTGTTATATGTACAAGAAACAGTCTGTTATACATACATTGAACTTCTTGCTTTGTGAATCTTTAAAGCCTATGACATCAATTATAAGGACATATAAGGGAAAAGACATAAGACAAGACATTAATTACAAATTTATGAAGGTACATAGTGCAAATGCAAGTAACAAAATTATTAAATATACTGTATAAAGAATACAGTGTATAATGTAAAGGTCAAAAAATGTGCAAAGTAGGTAAAGGTAGATTGGGTCCATGCTCTTATTCACATTTTCAATAATGTATTTTCTCAATGTGTTTACACTAACAAAGAACTTACATGTCCTCTAAAAATGCAGGTCAGAATGACAATGACAAGGTCATAGAGCCTAAAGTACATGTGTATCCAGTGTCCAACTCACAGAACCAAAAGTCTGTTTTGCTGTGCGAGGCGAAAGGCATGGTCCCAGACCTAGTGAGATTTAGGTGGGAAGCAAAAGATAATAAGAATACAGAAGTGGATTTGAAAAATGATGACCAGCTGGAGCAGAGAGACCAAGACTCAGAGGTCCGTAGAACCAGCATGCTCATCGTAGAAGAGAGCAAAGCCACGAACAACAGATTCACCTGCTATGTTCAGCATGGCACCACTGGTGAAAAGAAACATTTAATTCCAACAGGTAACAAAAAAGGCTGTTAATTTGTTTCCTACAGTATGTTTTCTCAGAATTTCCTTTATCAATATGGACTTAAACTAATGACATTTCAAAAATTCTGTGTTGGAAATAATGTCCAGAGATGGATTTTATTAATGTAATATTCAAATGTGTGAACTATTAGTCATTTAGCTGCCTGATCTTTTAACAACATATTATAAATATTTAATTTAAAAATAACTACATAAAATGTCAAAGTTATTTTCACATTTACTAAACATTCACAATGATGTTGATTTCCTTACAGAAGAAGAAGTTCGTAAATCTAAGCAAATTCCTTCCAATACTTCTACCTGTACACCTAAAAAAGCAGTAACAGAGGCAAAGATGGAGGAGGAAGAGGAAAACTTGAATATTGGTATGGGCAATCAAATATCTTTTAAATAAAATGATAAAAAGGCACATTGATATGTAATAATTATATTTTCATATATCACTTGCTCTTTGACATTTTTACAGTGATTATAATAAATGAAATTAACATAATGATAATTATCAACATTTTAATGACTGATCTGTAAAAACTATTTCCTATTTATGTCTTTTGTGTACTGTAGGTGGGCTTAAGATTGATCGCAGTCTGTACCTGTTCAGCATGACATATGTGATACTGCTAGTGAAAAATGTGCTCTATTTCTGCACCATCTTTGTCTTACTGTTCAAGAGAAGTCCTGCTAGCACGGAGTTTATTAAAGGCAAAGCTCGCTGATCATCAGCTAAACATCACGATGCAACACATCTTTTTTAAGAATGATCTATCTATCTATCTATCTATCTATCTATCTATCTATCTATCTATCTATCTATCTATCTATCTATCTATCTATC
>JAAIIK010000072.1:1131385-1141508 GCA_014706435.1 Silurus glanis | reverse complement strand
ATCTATCTATCTATCTATCTATCTATCTATCTATCTATCTATCTATCTATCTATCTATCTATCTATCTATCTATCTATCTAATTTTTTACATTGTAGTTTTATGCTTTTGTGTTTAAATCATGTGACGATTTTAATACTTTAAATTGTATTGCAAATATACACCTGCTTTTGTACACAGTTAATTTAAAACCTGTTGTATCTATCCATGCACCTGTACTGCCTATAAATATTTTGTATTTGTTCTCTTGCCATACATCATGTTTGCTATAGATGGATGGATGTTTTATTAAAATCACTTTTAAAAATCGTATGAGTTATTCTATAATGGAAATAACAGAAGCAATTATTTGATGACGTGTTATGTGTTTAGCTCATAAAATGATAATCATTAATACCTCATGGTTTACTATATCAGAATAGTAAGACATGGCATGAAAATGTGAAATATTGTAATAACATAATGATTAAATATGCACTGATCAGGCAGACTAACTGATGTTGCTGGTATTTCCTGTGAAAATGCATCGGAATTTATAGTGTCACAAAGGTATTTCTATGAAAATATCTCTATGGTTAAACAGTCACTTACTTAGCTGTGCATATACTGCTGTTGTAAAACAGGTTATTTTTTTAAAGATTGTACATAACAGATAAATGTTATAGTGAGTTGCTCTTATGATAGCAATAAGCCTGGCTTTAATAATAAAATCTGAAAATATAGGCAATCATTTTGTTTTTCAAAATCCACTAATATTATTGGGCAGTGTAATGTCTGGAAATGAATTATGCTTGAAAAGCTGTATATATTTGTTTTGTTATTTTACTCTCTTTATAGTTTTCATGATGAATATAGTGAATATTACATTTAACATGTAACCTATAATAACTGTATAAAAGTTACTGTATAATACTGTATACAGTGGTGTAAAGAGAACCTGAAAATCATACTTGAGTAAAAGTATAGATTCCTTACTGCAAAACATACTCCATTACAAGTTCAAAGTCACCGATTCCAATAAGACTTTAGAAAAAGACTTGTTTGATTTGAAAAGTACTTGAATATTTACTCATATTGAACATAAACTCAAAGGTGCACTAGTCCTCAACACCTAGACACATGTTAGCGAAAGCCAAGAACAGTGGATTTGTGAGATTTCATTTCCTGAAGTACAAATAAAATTGTACATTAAAGTAAATCATTTTAGATAAAATAAAACCAAGTATTCAGAGCAAACTGTGATTTGATGCACCTTTCAGTCTCAGAGAGGAGCAATATTTTTAATTTGAACAAAAGCTGGTTCTCAAAGTTTTTGGAATTGATTCTAGCTTTTTGATTTTTAGTGTTGAGCCTTAACAGAGCTGCAAAATGTAATTGGTATTGGTCACTGTAATGCAATCCTTTTTTTTTTTCCAAAGATTTTTTTCAATATTTTTATTATTATTAAACTAGAAAACATACACAATGCCAGGGGGGTTAAAAAGAAACTAGAGTTAGCCCAGTGTCACTGTGGCTACTCACTCCGTAACAGAAATAGGATTTGTTTTGCGTGTGAATGAAAACGCTAAAGAATCCATAGCGCTAGCCACTTAGGAAGTGCCTAACAGCTAACGTTAGCACTGTGAATTCTTTAGCATTTTATGTCCAGCCCCAGGAATTTCTGTTAAAAGGTGAAAATCCTGACAATTCCACATGTAGGGAGTGAATGAAAGGAAGGATGGAAAGAACAAAGACATTTATTAAAGTATGCTGAAATAAGTAGAACAGTAAAATAGATCATATCTTTAGAAAATTAAATAAATGTTAAACACATACACACACACGCACGCACGCACGCACACACTCACACACACACACACACACACACACACACACACACACACACACACACACCTGTATGACCCAAATGGGGTTTAACAAAAAAAAATTTTTTTTTTATTTAGTTTGATTTAATACATTTAATTTGTGCCAATTTAATAATTATAAACAATTTATTGTTTATAAAATATTCAAAAATATTATTTTATATATTATTTAGCCAAGTAGGCATTTTATTTAAATATGTTTTTAAAATGTTAATAATAATAAACTGCAATAATATATATATATTATTATTATTTATTTATTTATTTATTTATTTTTATTTTATTTTTTTTTGATATTTCAATCATCTAAAATAGTAAAGACACTTTATACTTTATACACATTATACACTTTATTGTGTGCATGTGAGCCCTTGTTTATTTTGTGTTTTTTGCTTTCTTCATATCAACACATCACTAACGTGAAAATGAAGTGATGAATGAAGTATAATAAACATAATAACTTAACTTAATAAAAAGTCTAACTATAGGATAAAGTGACCCTCTCTGCTAAATTAGAGATGAGAATATTGTTATTGACTATTATTTAAATGAAATATTTTATAATTTACATTTCTAATTTGTAATGACATATGTTTTTAATTATTATGTTATTTTAAAACATTTAAATAACTGCTACATAGGCTAAATTTCTGAACTCCAACAAGCAGTACACTGCATGCATTTTCTTAATTAGCTAACCTGATTAACCAGAGAAAACACTTTAAATTAATTAGGTTATTACAAAATATTTTTCAAAAACATAATATTTTACATACCACTTTGTGTTATCTATTTCAATAGTAATATGTAAATGCTTTAATAAACATGATGTGACAGATTAATTGGTGATATCATACCAGATGCTGTATTTGTTGTACATAATTCCATTTTAACCCAAACAGAATGTGCTTAGTTCATGCAATTGTAATAATTCTATGTAAAAAAATAAATAAATAAATTGCATTAGTATTAAATTTGTGTGAAGTTGATTGATCTGAATGAAAACTGTTGTGGTTTAAATGCATGCTGGGTTTAGCATGAAGTGCAGTTGAGCGTGTTTACAGGAAATAAACCGCATGCAGCAGTTTGACCACAGTTGCTGATCAGATAAGTCATCAACTTCAACAAAAGGCCCTAATTTTTACTCAAGTATTCTTCAAAGAAGTATGTGTGGGAAAAGCTGAAATACGATTTGGTTTGGGCCATAAAAGTTTGTTCTTACCTTATCAGTAATCTGAGAGGAACTGTCAAATTTTGGGTGGTACACCTGTCCAGGAATAATTATTTTTGGCTCATTTACATTCCACCTGCATATTAGCAAACTAATTTTGCTGACATTAATGTTTAAGGTTTTTTGTTGCTGTAAGGTCTTTGAAATTTGTGAAAGGTGTGTATGTGCATCAAACATAAATGAACTCATAAAAATTGTTCCAATTATTTATTTCCATCATTGTATACATTGCACAATAATTATTTTGACATACTACTTTTTGTACTCTCTTGCATCTTTTTGATGTCTTGTGTAACATACTGTTCTCAATACCGCTTCTTTAAAAACAACAAATTAAAGGAAAGTCTGCAGGTGTAGTTTCAAATGCTTCCTACATGTTTTAGAGTTATCATGAATCTCTCACTGCAGTGAATTTTCTTATTTTTTATTTTAAGATAATTTAAATTTTTGCATTGCTGAATTTCCTAACATGTGCAGTAAGATGGACAGTGGACAGTGATATGGAGCTGCACCAGATGATGGTAATGATTAAACCTGCCATCAAGCTTGCTGAGATTCAAAGTACTTTTTATTCAGAATCTTATTTTTTACATTTACTCGTATCAGAACAAACAGAGTGAAACTTTCAAGATGGTTCCGCATGTGAAGATCAATAACGGAAAGAGCAATAACGATCCTGAATTGCAAATGATACGTTTGTTTTGGTAATCCGCCATTTGAAGAGCGAGCGTTCAGCAACATATTACTGTGTTTGTTGAATTTGGGTACTAAGTACAGCATCACAGTCAATAAAGAGTCTAGAGTTGTTTTTAAAAACTGTGAATGGACCTTCAATTTAATTTGATTACATTTAATTTGGATATAATTTTTAACAATGCTCACTGTCACAAGCAGGTTTACAGAAATGCATACATTCAGGATATACATTTTAAATAAATAGATTTTCCTCTAATGATGCAGAGAGGGGACAGTTGTAAGGGGGGGGGATGTAAAGGAAATCTTGAGATGAATCAGACTCATCTGGGTGACACCAGATAACAGATTTTTTACAGTAATAATTTCCTTCTGACAAATTGCTAAAGTGAACTTTATAGTGAAGTCATAAGTTTAAACAAAAATAGCTTTGCCCAGACAAATTTGACCTTTCATTTGTAGCTGCTTTCCCTGTACAAAGGTCAGCATGGGACTTCTGACTGCTCTCAGCAACACAGTCCTATACACAACATGCTGTGATGCACTGGGTGTTTAATGCTTTTCTATAATATCCAGAATGAACTTTTCCTACTAATTATGTCCAGTCAACACCAAATTTGGCAATGTCATCTTCGGAACAACCTTCACAAAATAATTTTCAAAACTTCAAATTGTCCAAAAAAATCTGACAGCAATACACACAAACAGGAAGTTAGGGTGTATTTCATAGTTACAATGCTAAAAAATGCTCTGGGGAGCCAAAAATTCATTGTGTGCTAATTAACCAGCTTACTGCCTGGGCTATCAGTTAGTGTGGCTTTTTTGGGATCTATTTCCTGAAGAGCTTTTATAAAGTATCTTAAGCCAAAAGTAAACACTCTCCTAGCAAACATAAGAACTCTTATAAACACCCTTGGAAAGTCGCTTGACCAATCAAATTAGTGTTCCTGCCTGATGTGTCATTTGTGTAACTCAAATTGAATCAGCTTTGAATAGAAAATTGGCAGAAGATAAATATAATAGCTCCAAAGCCAGATTCAGTTAACTGCCAAAAAATATCAGGTTATATTTTTTAAATTACTCATTGTATATTTTGGCATAAGTGCTTAAAATAAATCACATATTAATTTTTCTGCAACTATACTGACAATACCAAAAAAGTTTCATATTCATTGTATACAAGATGTGCATTAGCATCAACAATGGGGAGCTCTTAGCTGGCTTGCTAGCAGCACTGGGAGGAACCAAGCTACATGTTTAATTAGCTTATGGTATTTTGTGCGCTGTGTTTATGTGTTTATGTAAAAAGGCATGATGTTTATCAGATAAATATCTACTGATGATTTAGATGTGTGCCTTTTGGTGCACAAGCCTGATGGTAATGGTGATGCTAATATGATAACGTTTTGCTAAACTTTCACACTTTTGAAAGGCTGTTGCTGAGGAAGTGTGCGGTTTGTGCAAAAGACCAGCCTTAGAGCTACTAGTTAAGCATGCCAGAGGTATATATGCAATTATTATTATTGTGCATTATTTACTGTCTTTATATTTGAGTAAAAAATGTTGGTAGCACTTTATAATAAGGGCAGCAGATTTATCATGTGTTAATATCTGAATTAACAGTTTTATTTCATTTCATTTTATTTATTTGACAGGGACAATGCAACATACATAGTGTCAAAGCAAGCTTGTCACTGAAATGCTACATAAAAAGTTTATAGCAAATGCTAATTTTCAACTCCTGTCCCTGGTTGGGCTCTAAACACAGTACAACTTACATACTAAACTACTTCAATTTAAACAAATAGCATGATATGGACAATTCCCGTCCCTAGTCATACACAATAAAATTTACCCATAAGATTTATCCGTAAAGTTTACATACACACATATATCATATACAACTCTTACCTACTAGTTAAAAATGAGTGCACCTTTGGTTTGTCTTTAACCAGTTTTTTAGCCTGGACGTAAACACATTAAAGTCCAGTATAGTCTTAATGTCAGATGGTAATGAGTTCCAGAGTTTGGAGCTCTTCACAGAGAAGGTAGTCTGACCAAAACTGGTCCTACAGTATGGGATTTTACAGTCATGATTTGTAAAACTCCTAGTGACTCGAATACTGCTCTGTCTCTCAATAAATGAACTTAATGGCTCAGGAACTAAATGATTAATGCACTTGTAAATTAATTTAAGAAAGCAAAAATTGCTAAAACTCTCAAAATTCATTAAATTATATTTCTTAAAAATGGTACAGTGATGGTGTCGAGTTGGTTTTTTGTCCATAATTTTTATTGCTCTGTTGTATACAGAACGTATGCATTTGGTTGCAGTAGGAGTGGCTTGAGCCCATGCTGTCATGCAGTACGATATATGAGAAAAGATCATAGCATGCATGTACAGCAGGGCTGCCTGGTGCGGTATAAAACTTCTAATTAATTTAAAACAATTGAGATTACTTTGTATTGTTTTTAGAATGTTCTTTATGTGCTTATCAAATTTTAGTTGAGGATCTAAAACCAATCCTAGATGTTTGAATTCTGTGACTGGATTAATTTCTGTATTTTGTATATTAATATTAAATCTTCCTTTTAAATCAAGTTTTATAATGGAAAAGCACATAGAAACTGTTTTTGTGAGATTTAAAACTAGTTGATAGTTCATCATGAACAAATTGAATGAAGTAATTGAATGAAAGTACTAACCAGAAACTAATAATGCACAAACTAGGCCTGGAGTTATGAGTTATGAGTTATGAGTAGGGCTGGAGTTATGAGTTATGAGTAGGGCTGGAGTTATGAGTTATGAGTAGGGCTGGAGTTTTGAGTTATGAGTAGGCCTGGCGTTATGAGTTATGAGTAGGTTATGATGATTTCTGTGTTATTAACAGCCACCTTAACTAAATGTTAATCCTTTTGTTAGTTAATATATTCATTCATTCACACCATAGTTAACAGCTTGATTAATACCTACAGGCAAACTACGTGCAATGGACATACATATAGAATGAGGAGTACTAAACCCAACTTTGACCTAAATGACCTTGATATAAATAAAAAAAGGCATAATTTTATTACTTTTGACATAACATCTACAGTTTTGGTGTTGGTTTCCTGCTTCTCCTGGCTTGCATGGATACTGTAGCTGCTCTGATCACTGTTCATTTTCATGGAGAGTTGTATAAGCATGTAAAAGTAGGGTGTCTGACTGAAAATGTAGCCAAGTGCACTAGGCTACAGATAAATCATCAATATCGGGCCAGATTTGTGTTTTCAATTCTTTTTTAAATGGGCTTCTTAGTATGTGTAGTACTGCATGTGAAATTCGGTTTATAATGTTCAGCTGCAAAGCTCCATGAATAAATAAATATGCATGAACTCATCATGAACTAACATTATTACAGGCTTAATTAATAATGAGTTCATGATTATAGGCTCCTTAATGTAAAGTCATGAAATAAACATACATTAACCAATCATGAGCTGATGTTAGTGAAAGAGGAGTAATGAATAAGTTAATAATGTTATATTAAAAAGTGTGATAATATTAAACATACACAAAAGCAAACCGTATACTTTACCCTATTGCAATAACCATAGATGAAACTTAATAAGTTAAAAAGAAACACAAATCAGCCTGATTTTGAGCTGTGGAAAAACGCACTGCATGCCATTTATTAAACAAAACTAAATTGTAAGAGCTCATCTTCTTACATTCAATTATGAATCACATTAAAACAGTTACATAATCGTTAATACATATTAACACATACATACTGCATTTATGAAAATGAATTCTGCCTATACTCAAACACTATTAACAAAAATAAAATGTTTCAGTTGTTAAAAATCTAACAAAAATAAATGTAAAATGTTATGCAATTATCCATAAATATGTAGTTGCCAGACCTGCAATTAAGGACAGTGGTGCCTTTAATTTAACAGTCATTGGTTTATGCCAGTACCCTGTACTCTAACCCCAACTTCCTAACAAGCTGGACTATGTGAAGATTCTCATTTTGCTGTAATAGATATGGGACAAAGTCTCAATTAAATTTTTGTTCATCTAATGATGTGCTCTATCCTTTTACCCTATTCCTAACCCTAGGGTTAATATTAAAATCATAAAGGAAATATTTAAATTAATGTCTACAATTAAAGCTTTTACATTCCTGTGCATAATTGTAGAATGAGAGGATGACATTTATATCGCCACCTAGTGGTAGTAACACAATATAACTTCGTTTGTTCTTGCTTTGACGTCTTGTTTTACATCTACATATTTTTATTTATTCCAAACACTACTGGGCATTTTCAAAGAGCATTTGTAAAAAAAAAAAAAAAAAATACTATTTTTGGTCATTGTATTATACACTTTGACATCCAGAAAAGTGTTCGGCTCAGGCACAAAATTGGTATGTAACCGGTAAGTTTTTAGATATTTTATGTAATTTGATTACGAGTGTGACACAAAATGCTGGTGTTTCTGGAACTTGGCCAGTTGTCATTAGCAAGAGCTTGTTTTGTTGTGTATTTGTTTGTATGTTTGTATGTATGTATGTATGTATGTATGTATAGTTAGTTAGTTAGTTAGTTAGTTAGTTAGTTAGTTGGTTCGTTAGTTAGTTAGACTTACAAGCTCAACTGAAGTGAGCAGTCTTTGGAATAAAACCCATAATAATAATAAAAAAAAAAAAATCTAAAACTGTAAATAAGTCTAAAAACATTTTTTAAAATACCACATAATAACAGACAGTAAAAAAAAAACAATCTAAATGTTCATTGAAATATTTATATATTTGAATGGCATAAATTATATAGTTTAATTTAAATAAATACATTCAAACATACAAACATGAAAAAATGTACACTCAGCTTGAATGTAATTGCCATTCATGTATATTGATATTAACTTTTCAGAGCTGAAAGTGATAAACACAATCAACTGACATATCACCATTTTTTTATGCACATTTATTTCAATTTCCTTGTACATATTATTTTAGTTTAGATTATACTGGATGTGAAGCTTTGAAATTTTGCTCATTCTGGTTTAAAAAAATAATAATAATTGCGCACTTCCTTCACTATGTAGATGAATCTTGAGGTTGCTAGTGTACCCTACCTAAATTATTAAAAAATAAAAAAAAAAAACTTTAGGACTGTTTTTGGATTTTGGATTAGTCTTCCTTTCGATGCTCCATTCTTCTGTTTTTTGATTAGGACTGGTTTTGGTCTGTGTTTTTCCCCCTGCCTCTTTCTTTTATTTAAGACTGTTTTCACCATACCCCTGTTGCGTCCTGCATTTGGGTCTTCCTTCCAGTCACACTCACTGACAGATACATTTGTGTAGGACATTTTAGGAGTTCTGGTGATCCTCAGGATTCTGAAGGACTGGCAATATTTAAAAAAGAGCGATAGTGATAGTGATTGTGGGACGACATGAGCAGATTTTATAACAGTTAAAGTTAGACTAAGTTATGACTTCTTGTTTAGTGCAAGATATTCTTGTTAGGTTTGATATTTTGAGAAAGACAGTGGGCAGAATGGATGGATGGTGACATGTCAGCATTAAAAATTTCTTATTTGTTGTTGCTGACTGGTGAGGCTCCCTAAACATTTGCCTTAACAGAGAAGCTGCTGCCACCAAAGTACAGACTTTTTGAAAAATGTATAATACAATGGAAATCCTTACTAAAATTGTTAAGGCTCTGTGTTCAGAGAACATGTTTCTCAGGGAACATTAATAAATCATTAACTAACAAAAGACTTTTTATGTATACTATCAACATGAATGTTTTTGTCATCTTAATAGCTAATCTTCAATAAAATATATGCCATTAATGATGTAATGATGTAATTAGCTCAAGGGGTAATCAAAGTTTACTTGACAGAAAGTGTGGATCATAAAGAAATCTGATAATTACATTGTAGGAGTTGAAATTAATATTTGGTTCACTGAACCAGTAACTGTAGTTGCGCCCCACACAGACCGAGACTGGTTTGAGGCTCCTGTTCATAAATTCCTGGCACATGCAGTATAACATACAGTTTAATGCCTTTTAAAAGAAAATTATTACTATTGTAATATTTTTTTTCTGGTGGCCCTTTGCAAATATGTATTATATAGTATTAAATCTGGAATTAAAAACAAATATTTAGTATGACAACTTTAGGAAACTTATATCTGTAAATGTTAATGCTGGTGAAACTTGTAGAATATTGTTATTTCTATATTTATAATAATAATAATAATAATAAATATTATTATTATTATTTATTTATTATTATTATTATTATTATTATTATTATTATTATTATTATTATTATTATTA
>JAAIIK010000072.1:1097220-1130679 GCA_014706435.1 Silurus glanis | reverse complement strand
TGTGTGTGTGTGTGTGTGTGTGTGTGTGTGTGTGGGGGGGGGGGTTTCCTCTGAGCTTCTGCTAGCGGTTTCTCTGAGGGCAAAAATAACTTTGTGTTTCTGCATAGCCTTGCACAAATGGAAAATGCATTTTGATAAAAAAAAAAAATTCCAGTCATTTTTTTTATATCTCCATTGCACTGTAAATAAAATACAAAAACAGATATGTGTGTGTGTGTGTGTGTGTGTGTGTGTGTGTGTGTGTGTGTGTGTGTGTGTGTGTGTACACAGCTAACATAAATTTTGTATTAGAAAGAAATAGGGTGTATATAACACTTCAGCACATTGCTCTAAATATAGAGTTGGAATTAGAACAATCATGAGAAACTGTGTGTCATTCATTAGATTTATCAGTGATGATGCACCTGGACTCCCACTGCACTGCTTTCATGAACTGTCTGAGGTTAAACAGTTATTTTTAATCACGTATATTATATTAAGGAAAAAAGATTAGCTTCTAACCATTAAGTAAAGTCACACACACACACACACACACACACACACACACACACACGCACACACGCACACACGCACGCACACACACACACACGCACACACACACACACACAGATTTTATGTATAATTGAAAATCATGAAAACAATGTTTGAAATATTGATTATTCTGTATTGTATAAATTAATTACTTATATAGGAGTACTGTAGTGGTGTAGTCATGTGGGTTCCATATGATACCATTTGGGAAAATCTGATCTATAAATTTCATCATACATTTTTTTGTAAAAATATATGTATGGTAGATTTATCATCCATTCTATGAGCCTGATGCAGCTGCATGTCTCTAACTTGTGTTTTATTTATTTGTATTTATTTGTGTGTGTATATATATATATATATATATATATATATATATATATATATATATTACAATTGTATACAAAAATATATATTTTTTATGTGTTTGGGTAACCCTTTTATTAAATATAATCTACTGTCAAGGTATTATTATCCATCCATAGCCTCAGGCCTCAGAGTCTCAGGCATCATGGAAAAGAAGCAAGCACAATGCTTCATGTCATCAAGACCTATATAAAAATATAAGTAATATAACAGAATATGTAGCATCATGCTTTATTTTGGGGACATGTTTTACTTTGCCCTTGTGTACAACGGACTCTATACATCAAATGATGGCTGACATTAAGCCTTGTTGCTAATGACCACTTCATATGTATTATTATTATTATTATTATTATTATTATTATTATTATTATTATTAACAATGTTAGAATTAACCCTATATATATTCAAGTGTGTGTGTGTGTGTGTGTGTGTGTTTGTGAGAGATTGTGTGTCCTTGCATGCAAGTGTGTAAAGGGGATTGCATGGCAAGTTTTGTATGCGCTGTAACCGAGTTTGTTTACAAGAAATAAACCGCATGCAGTAGTCTGAACACAATTTGCTAAACTGATAAACTATTTGCTTCTGTGAGATGTATGTGATTGTTTAAACTTCTAAGAGGTGGTTTTACTGGAAGTCCTGACATGGCCTGTTTTATGTGTACCATTAAGCCATTTTAAGAACAAATCCAGGCATTTCTGTTCATATTATCACTGAAACTAAAATGATGGTTTGATGTTATTTATAAGTAAATCAATATGCAGTTGGAAACGTTTTTCACTGATGATGCACCTGCACTTATTTCTAAGAAACTCCCTGTGGTTGAACAGTATTTTTTTTTTTTTACTACAAAAAACTCTATTAAGCATGTGAGATCAGCTTATAACTGCTGAATGAATCAAGTGTTTGTGATTTTTGATGTTACCACAAAGTATTTAAGTAAATTTGCTCTATATTTGCATGTATATATACCTTTATATAACATTAAACAGGGTGTACTTTGACCAATAATAATATCACACTCACTGATAGGTGAAGTAAATAATGCAAGGGATCTGTGATAGCTAGAGGCCTATCTAGAACATCTTTCAAATAGACTGGCTTGTGTGGTGTTACAGGCCTTGCCTCAACAGGACAGAGGTGTTTCAGCAGTACAAGGTCATTTTAATGGTATGGCTAACTGATGTATATATTGCATACTGAAAATTTTATATTAAAGTGCAAATTTCATAGCAGTGCGATCCTGAATTAAAAATTATATCAGTGTCCTCTAAATTATATTCTTGGACTGTATTCTGTGACACGGATCTCTGCCGCCCTCTTGTGGTAATCAATCTGAATACCGTCCGCCATCAAATTTTAGGACTTTTGCACACGTGCAATTTCAGATGCATTTGAACAAAAATAAATTATTGCTAAATCGTTGGTGGAATTGTCTTTCCAGATGTTCTATTTGTAAGTTTGTGTGTGCTCACTATACTGTATACTAAATTCTATTATTCTAATTCTATTCTATTATTCTTATATTATATACTATTAATAATATGACAACTTTGATACGTCTACAGAGATTTACATTTACAGCAATTGGTAGATGCCCTTATCAAAGAGCAGTTATCTTATTTACACAACTAAGAAATGAAGGGTTAAGGGCCTTGTTTAAAGGGCCACCAGTGGGAGTTTGGTAGTACTGGGTTCACAATCTTCCAATCCAAAGTTCAACATCTAAACCACTGAACCCCAGATTATAACTTTTAGTGGGATTATGTAAAAGACAGGTTAAGGATGACTTAAACCTTTTTTTTTTTTTTTTTTTTTTTTTTATGAAAACAATTTTAATATCAGTGTAAAAAAAAATCAACAGCTAGAAATAGTTCATTTCACATCAGTTAAAGAAACATGTCTGAGCAGATATAAATTTCACAACAGGCCAATTTTGAGGACAGACAGGCAAACTAGCACTCAACATCACAATTTAAACATATTACCTACTATATATTACATTTCAACAAAAAAACAGACAAGCGACTCCCTTTTTTTTGGCCGATAATATTTTTTTGTGAATAAACCTCATTTTAATTTAAAGTTCAACTGGTTTTAACAGATTTGTATGTATTTTAATATAAAATACAATTTTTATGCATAATGCAAATATACCGACATAATACATTCTTATAGTAAGAAGATTATAATAAATCATCAGTTTAATATCTTGTGTACTTCTGCTGTAGTAAAGCAAAATCTTTTAAAACAGCATTAATAAGCAGTTCACCAGAGGGAGGAGTAAACACTCGAAATAGTGTTCATTCTGCATTTGTGGATCTGCTGGTTTCCATTTTCACAGCGCGTCCTACACACCTTACAGTTGCCATGCATTTCATGTTGCATTTTGTAATGATGAGTTTTCAGTTCTGTGCGGGTAAGCTTCACATTTTTAAATCTATTTGCTTCATTTTTATCAGGTTGTCTGCTTTATACCTAACATGACTTTCTCCATTTAAGACAGACATTTTTTTTCTCTTTTTCCACAGTGGGAAATGCAGTAGAGCTGCATCAGAAGTTTTTAATGACTACAGCTGTTAATAAGCTCATCAAGATAGAATGTACCTTTCATTCAGACTGTTATTATTACATTCACTGGTACCAGAAGAAAGATGGTGAACCTTTCAAGAGAGTTCAGTATGTGAACATTAATAATGCACAATACTCAAATGACCACAGCTTTGGATTTTTACAATCAGAGAAGACAGCAAGCAATAAGTTTGTTCTGATAATCCCAAACGTGAAGCCAGAGCATTCAGCAACATATTATTGTGCCTGCTGGACTGATCATCACAGTGAGATTAAAGCTAAAAGACTTGTACAAAAACTATACACTGCACCCATCATACAGCATCATTCCATAACTGCATGCTGAAGCATATATATGATATGATATGATACAGTATGTATATATATATATATATATATATATATATATATATATATAAACCATTGCAGAATCTCAAAATTATTATTTATTACCCACACACACACTAATGGTGTATAATCTTCAGAATAACCTTTAACTAGAAATTCCACAAATAAACATTTAATGATACTTTACTAATAGGTTGTGTCATGTAAATGAGCACTCCACAATTGCAGAATATTCCAAGTCATGAAACAGGAAGAGTCAAAAGTATGTATGTAGTATGTATGAGGTGAAGGGAGTTTTTTAGCAGTTTTGTTTGTAGGCCACAGTGAATGTTCAGAAGTGGAGCCAATATTGTGATGTGTTTCTCATCAGTAAACATGAGAATATCTGTAAAGCATTAGAAGACTGGAGGATTGCTAGAGAGTGCTAGACAAGATATTCATAGTGGCCTGAGGGTGTACTAAGATAAGATAAGATAGATAAGATAAGATAAGATAAGATAAGATAAGATAAGATAAGATAAGATATACCTTTATTCGTCCCACAGTGGGGAAATTTCTCTGTTACAGCAGCAAAGAAAAAATAAATGCAAATATATAAAAGAATAGACACATACTGTAGTATACAGTATATAGTACACAACACAATGTATAAATACAAATAAGGAAAAAAGTACGTATTGCAGGTATTGCAGGTAATATTGCACACAGGTGGAATTGCACGTATTGCAGGTAATATTGCACACAGGTAGTATTATTACGCAGTTGAACAGTAATTACAGTGTATATTATGGTGACTGGTTTACTGGGAGCAGTTTTGATTGTAAAGTCTAATAGCAGCAGGGAGAAAAGAGCTTCTGTAACGCTCCTTCAGACACTTAGGATGTAACAGTCTGTCACTGAAGGAGCTGCACAACGATTAAACGGTTTCATACAGGGGGTGAGAGACGTTCTCCACCAATGATGATAGTTTTGCTACCATCCTCCTTTCTCCCACCTCCTGTACAGTGTCCAAATGGAATCCCCAGGATTGAACTGGCCTTCCTGATCAGCTTGTCCAGTCTCTTCCTGTCTGCAGTAGAGATGCTGCTGCCCCAGCAGACCACACCATAGAATATGGCTGAGGCCACCACAGAGCCAAAAAAGGTCTTCAGTAGCTCTCCCTGCACTCCAAAAGACCTTAGTCTCCTCAGCAGAAATAATCTGCTGTGCCCTTTCTTATAACTCCTCAGTGTTGTCTGTCCAGTCCAGTTTGCTGTTTAGATGAACACCCAGGTATTTGTAAGAGTCCACTCTCACAATGTCCTTTCCCTGAATGTTCACTGATGGTAATGAAAAAACAAAGTTTTTCAAGCAGTACTAGAACTGGTACTTAATCCTACATCGGTCAATCCACAATAATCAATACAGCATTGGACACCACCCCCTTTTTTCCCAGCCGAGGTGAGTGGTCAAACTTAGTAAAAAAAAATCTAATTCAAACTAAAGCTGAACAGTGATCATGAAAACAACTTCTAAAACAAAAACATTTAACTGTTTTTTTTTTATTTAAACTCTATAAATCTTGTTTTTATTTGACCAGATTAGTTTTTAAATAAAGTTTTATCCTAAATTGACTTATCAAGCCAATTTTCAAACTTGAGTACAAAATCATATTATATAAAAATGTTAGTTTTTTGCACATTCATAGAACTATTTCCTTTTTTTTCTTTTTTTTTTCGAAAACTGAAGTAACAAAGTTCAAGGTTTTTAATGATGGCACTCAGAAAACCCATATACACTGGTACCAGGCAAATAGTACCGTAAAAGTCTCCATGATGCGAGGGAACCTTAGGAAAGATAAAGTCCACGGAATCTCGGAAACCCTGACATAAGAGAAGTCCCAACAAAAGTGAAATATCCACAAGAGTTGTCCTGGAATGTTCTCCTTAGTAAAGTAGTAGAACAGACGATGACTGTGGGAAGAGTATGCATTTATATAGGGCCGAGTGGTATTGAGCGGCAGGTGCCGGTACTTAGCATGATGGAGATTCGCTATGAGTGTGCGGAGTGTTGAGGGAAGGCATGGCAGGCTGTTCCCTGACATTACCTCAACCCCTCGACCGACACCCGAACCTGGGTCAACCCCGAACCCGGGGCACGGGACGGAGTGGATGGGTGGTGTGGAACTCTTCCAAGAGATGGTCTAGGACAGACCTGGGCAACTACGGCCCGCGGGCCACATCCGGCCCTTTGTACGTCCCTGTCCGGCCCGCGTGAGGCCAATCATAAATTACAGGGATGCACCGAAGATTTTCGGACGAAATACCTAAATCACCGAAACAACACGGCAGAAACACAATTGTAATGACGCAATAAAAAAGCGCAGCCGGCACACGGTTATCTGGATAAGAGCCAACATGTCTGCGGTGTGCGGATAGCGATTTGCAAAACATGCAATGCTGAAATTTCAAGAGGGGGTGTATCTGCAAAGAGTTTCTCCAAGTCGGGTTTAATTTATCACCTGAAATCCAAACATCCCGATTGCCATTCTAAATATGAGAAGAACGCGGCGCAGAAAAGTAAAGTCAATCCGAGCATGCGCACTCCGTGACACAATTCAGGTTTCTCATGTGGCCCCTTGTAAAAATTAATTGCCCACCCCTGGTCTAGGATGTCCTGATTGGCCACCCAGAATTGTTCCTCTGGCCCATACCACTCACAATCGACCAGGTACTTTAGAACCCAGCCTCTCTGGCGTGAGTCGAGTATCTCCCATACCGAATACACCGTAGGTTGGTCCAGCACTTCTGGCTGTGGGGGACCCCTATCATCCCCTGGGATGTGGGAGGGCTTGCCCAACACCGGCTCCACTCAGTCTGGTCCTGGTGACAATATGACCTCAGGTAACGTCCTAGCTCCTGGATCTTTCTCTCCGTTTGACCGTTTGATTGCGGATGGTATCCGGAAGACAGGTTGACCGCCACTCCTAGTAGCCCGAAGAACGCTCTCCAGATGAAAACTGCGGTCCGCGATCAGACACAATCTCCACCGGGAGACCAAAGTTCCAAAACATGTGGTGGAATAGTACTTCGGCGGTCTCTAAGGCGGTCGGCAGTCCAGGGAGAGGGACGAAACAGCAGGCCTTGGAAAAGCGGTTTACTGCCACCAGGACGCAGGTGTGACCCTCGGATCGTGGTAAGTCTATCACGAAGTCGATGCCAATGTGAGACCAGGGCCGCTCGGGAATGGGCAACGGGACCAGCTTACCCACAGGCAGGTGACGTGGGCCCTTGGATATTGCGCAGACCGTGCAGCCCTGGATATAACGAGCAATCTCCCTGCTTATGTCTGGCCACCAGTACCGAGCTTGGGTGAGTTGGAGGGTTCTTCTACAACCCGGGTGGCCGAGCGGATCTCTTCCTCTAGGTTCCAGACAATGGGACACATGAACAGCTTGGGAGGAATGATTGGTTCCGGCTCAATAGGTTCGGTAGATGTGAGAGAGAGCGTCGGCTTTGCTATTCTTAGAACCCGGTCGGTAGGTGAGGGTGTAGTTGAATCGGGTGAAGAACAGAGCCCACCATGCCTGTGGACACCGGTGGAAGATGTGTCCACTTCCACAACAAACAGGAGTTTGGGATCCGGTTGGCGTAGGAGGGGAGCGACGCAGAACCGTCTCAGTAGTTCTTGAAATGCCCTTCCAGCCTCGGGGGGTTTAGAAGAGCGTCTTGGGTTTACCCCTGAGGAGGGAGGTGAGTGGGGCTGTGATTTGGCTGAATGCCTTAATGAACCGACGATAGAAAACCGAACCGGGAATCTTTGCAGTTCCTTCACGGAGGTGGGGAGAGGCCACTCTTGTACTGCCTGCCCCTTCTTTTGGTCCATCTGCATCCCCGCCACACAGATCACATAGCCAAGGAACTGTACTTCAGTACGGTGAAACTCACACTTAGGGAGGTTAAGGTATAGATGGTGTTTAAGTAGCAGTTTCAAGACTTGGGTCACTTGGTTTTGATGTTCTTGAGGTGTCCGGGAGAAGATTAGGATATCGTCGAAGCAGACTATAACGAAACTGTGTAAGAACGGCCGGAACACCTCATTTATAAAACTCTGGTACACCGCCAGAGAGATGGAAAGGCCGTACGGCATGACCCAATACTCATGGTGACCAGCGGGGGTGATGAAGGCGGTCTTCCACTCGTCTCCCCTGCGGATGCGCACAAGATTGTAAGCACTCCTTAAGTCCAGTTTAGAGAAGGTCCGCGCCTCCCGGAGATCTTCTAGGGCGGCCGGGACAAGTGGGAGTGGATACTGAAGTGGTGCGATCTGAGTATTTAGGTTGCGGTTGTCTATGCACGGTCAGAGTACCCCATCCTTCTTCGCCACAAAGAAGAAGCTGGAGGCTGCGGTAGAGGATGGGGCAATAAAACCCTGCTGGAGTTCCTGTTGTATGTATCCCTCCATGACCATGCGTTCAGGAGCTGACAGGGGATAGATACGCCCTTCAGGAGTTTGGCCCCAGGGACCAGTTAAATGGCACAATCCCAAGGCCGGTGAGGAGGTAGGTGGGTCGCGGCCTGCTCGCTGAATACACCAGAAAAAGCGTGGTATTCAATTGGGACCTCTACCTGAGATGGTTTAGAGGCGCCCTCTACGAGTGTTGCCGCCAGGGTTATTCCTTCCGAGAGTGGAGATGGAAGGTGGTGCAGGCAGTGTTCTCGGCACCAGGAGCTCCACTCGAGGATGTCGCACGGGTTCTAAGAGCATCTGGGTGAATGTTTGTTGAGCCACAGTTGTCCGAGTATGATGCTCACTGTTGAGTTCTCCAGAACTTGATCTTCTCCTGGTGAAACAACCCGACTTGGAGGGTGATAGTGGGTGTACAGTATTTAACCCAGCCCCGCCCTAGCAGGTGTCCTTGGATGGTCTGGACTGCCAGGTCTCGGAGATGTCATTGGAGATCTCAATATTGCTCACCCCAGGACGTGGGGGTCGGACAGCACATTGAGAGATGGAATGACTCCGGCTACCACAATATAGACAGGCACCGGCTGCCAGGTGTCATTCTCTCTCCTTTTTAGACAGTCTCTAGAAGTCCACCTGCATGGGTTCTGGATCCGGAGCAAGAGGAGACGCAGGAGCGAGGGTGGAAACCTGCTCCGGCGTTCGACAGGCGGTGAGGTGTTGTAAAATACGAATGGAGCGCTGTATGAATGCTTCCAGTCCCATGATGTCATCATAGGTGGCCATGGCTAAGCGGATCTCCGGGTTTAATCCCTGCCGGTAGGAGCCCAGGAGTGCAATCTCGTTTCAACCGCTAGTGGCCTCTAGAGTGCGGAAATGAAGACTGTATTCCATCGTACTGTCTGCCCCATGGCGGAGCTTTAGAAGTTGGTCTGCAGTGGTGAGGACTCCAGATGCCGTACAGAAAACCTCCGTGAAATAGGCCGTGAATACTGCGTAGGATGTGATTGCTGCGCTGACCACAACGCTCTGGTCAATGCAAGCGCTCTCCGGGAAAGTAGCGAGATGAGGAATGCTATCTTCGCACGCTCGGAGGGAAATCTGTGAGGTTGCATTTCTATGTATAGCGACACTTGGAGCAGGAAGCCTTGGCACTCGGCGGCATCCCAGGAAAAGGTGGCCGGAAGAGCCATCGGGCTGCCGGAGGGTGTCGGTGGTACCGGTGGTGGAGCTCGGCGGGCCGTGGTCGTCGCAAACACCTCCAGGAGAGCGGCGGTGAGCTCCCTTATAGGATCTGCTCCTGCACTCGGCTGTAGATTCATAGGTAACGCTGTTAAATCCTCAATGTTTTTTTTTGTTTTTTTGGGTCCGTTCTTCTGTCAGGGTTCGGAAAAATGGAGTTGAAAACCGAAGTAACAAAGTTCAAGGTTTTTAATGACGGCATTCAGAAAACACATATACACTGGTGCCGAGTAAATAGTACCGTAAGAGTCTCTATGATGCGAGGGAACCTTAGGAAAGGTAAAGCCCACGGAATCTCAGAATATAGGAAAAGTCCCAACAAGAGTGAAATATCCACAAGAATAGTCCTGGAATGTTCTCCTTAGTGAAGTAGTAGAACGGACGATGACTGTGGGAAGAGTAGGCATTTATATAGGGCCGAGTGGTAATGAGCGCCAGGTGCCGGTACTTAGTATGATGGAGATTCGCTACGAGCGTGCGGAGTGTTGAGGGAAGGCGTGGCAGGCTGTTCCCTGACAGTATCAAACTAATCTAAAACTAATCCCTGAAGAAATGAAAATGGGCTTCCATAGGATTTAAGCCAAAAAAAAAAAAAAAAAAAGTTATTTTGCATTTTTTGCATTTTGGTGTAATATGGCAAATAAATGCATGAAATGGGTTTAATGTTTTACAGATATTGTGATTTTGTAAGCAATTTCAGAAATAAAATGTTAATTTTTCTAAAAAACGAAACAACCTACTTGTTCATTTTAAGAGACCTGTCCTATTTTCTTTTGTATATTTAGTATTGCATTTTAATAAAGAAAAAGTACTTCTTATCCTATTACTCGATTAATCGATGGCATAATCGGTTGAACACTCGATTACTAAAATAAAAGAGTTTAGAGTAAAAAACTTGTCATACTGTAACAGTATCACATGTAAAAAATGAGAGCTGCAGTCAGTAAATTTAAATTTAGATTCAGATAATAATCAGATAAGTAGTAACAGAAAACATGTTTTCAGAAGTGCTTTATTCACCTGATACATTTAAGAGAAACATGCCAGCTATTTCAGCACCTAGTGGTAAGATCATGATTAACCTGTTAAATTTTTTTTATTTAAGATGCTTTGCCAACAATAGTATATTTGATAATCACTTTTACAGCATCTCAAGCAAAATGGCCTGGTTCGTGTAATACATTTAATATGAATATTTGCTCTACATCAAACATTATAGGTCATTGAAATAATGCTTCTGCTCTTTGACATAATGCTATGCAAAGCTGGAGATAAGGTTTTTGTCTCAACAAGAAGACTTTACATAGCAGGTAAGAATGCTAATCTAGTTTGTTTTAGAATGTATTATGTGATGCTCTCAGTTTTCTTTTTATTACTTGATGTCTATATGTTTGTTTGTGTACTGTACGTGTGTGAAGTCTGCACTATAGGATTACCAGAAATAAACTCCATGTATAATCAGAAACACTTGGCCAATAAAGCTGATTCAAATACTGAAACATCTTAGGGTCTTTAAGCGAACTTGTGACAATTTCAAATTATTAAACAAATTACACTGCATGCAAAATGCATTGGGTTCCAGCTGTATTATAGACTTGTTAAGACATTGTTTAGATGACTAGTTTTTGATGTAGTTTGTGTCACAGTGTGATGTTCAATTTTACAATGGATACTACTACTACTACTACTACTACTACAATAAAGTATTTGGATCTGGAACTCGGCTTATTGTCAGAGGTATAAGCACATTTTTTGTTTTCGCTTTTTTGTCTCATGAACTGATAATATGTTTAATGTAAATTATGCCAAACAGTAAATAAAATAGGATCACAAGCAGTACAGTAACAAAAACAAACACAAAAAATGTGATTGAAAGTAAATCTTTTCAAAGAGAAATGTTTATAACAAAGTCAGTTTTCTAAATCTAAAAATTCCAAGATTCACACAATCAATTATTAAATGCAAAGTGACAAAAAGGTCACAGACAAATAAATCAAATAATACATAAAAATGGAAACAAATTATTTTTTTCTATTTACAAATACAAATATTAAATGCTTTGAAACCTAAAATATTTTTTGTAAGTTTAAATATGATATTTATTATTTATTATATATTTATTTTGATACATGGTAATAATTATAGACATTGTCTAATGAAGACTTGTTTCTTGTGTTGTGTGTTGTGTAAAGATCCATCAGAAACAGTACTCAAAAGGTTTTAACGCTCAATATTTTGGATTTGACCCTTTGTCATGTTGTCTTGTAACTTGCATACACAAGTTTAAATTGTTTTAATTAGGCGCGCGCACGCACACACACACACACACACACACACACACACACACACACACACACACACACACACACACACACACACACACATTCCATATATACTTCCCCTTTGCTTTGCTTTTATAATAACATCTAATCTTTGGGGAAGGTTTTTGCTAGAATTTGGAGGGTGTCTATAGTGGCATTAGAACATAAACAAATAGTGAGTTTGGGTGCACGCAAGGAAGCCTGGAGGCAGTTAGCATTCCAGTTAAGTCCAAAGGTCTAGTTAACTCAGGGCAGGCCAATAATGTTCTACCACTCCAACTTTGGCAAACCATGTCTTGATAGGTTTTACTGTATAAGTAGCTACAGTGGTTTGCTTTTCAGTTTGTCCCTATTTGGGGAAGAACCTTATATGTGTGTAAGGGCAAAGGTGCCCACATACTTTGGGCCATGCATATTGTAGAACTTATTTTTGCTTTTACATAAAAACATACGTCTTTAATAATCAACATGTCCCTGTTGAGCCCTGGATAACTTCAGTCTCATTTGTAATCAAATAATCTGAACAAACGTTGTCTGAAATTTAAAATTTACATAATTACATAGTTCTCATTCATTAGGCATAAAAGAATTGATGGATTATGCAAAATGATTGATCTATAGACTGTTACATGCTGCAACATTTGCATTTCTTCATTATGATACAGACACTGAAAAGGACCAAGTTAAAAAACCGTGTGTGTCCGTCTACGCATTGTCCAAACAACAATCAAATGGAAAGCGTGTGATGCTGTGCCAGGCAAGATCCATGTTCCCGAACATGGTGAGATTCATATGGCAAGCAGAAGATTGGGGCAGAAGAAAAGTGGAGCTGATCGATGACGAGCAGCTGGAGCAGAGAGATGTGGATCAAGTCCAAATAACCAGCATGCTCATCTTAGACCAGCATAAAGCAAAAAACAAACAATTCACCTGCATTGTTCAACACGACAGCAGCTTTGATGACCAGATTAATGTGATTCCATGGGGTAACAACAAAGTTTATTTTTTTTCATATGTCCTCAGTAGTGGCAAATGTTAAACTTCATAAAGTCCTTATTCACAGCTTGATGCATAGATAAAAAAAAATACCCATTAACATGTACATTCATATTACCTTAATACATATTTCAGCCTAACTTTCATTTCAGTTTTTGTATTACATTAACCCAAAAGACAAACTTTTTCTTTTTGATAAATGTATTCTTTAACCTCTTTAAAGTCTATTTTTAAATACCAGAGGAGGTAGGGAAAAGGAATTTGTACCTTCGGTTAGAGTAACAAAAAAACAGTATTGAGAGTATTGCATTTGGGAAATTGAGAGTATTGCATTTGGGAAATGTTTTCTACTGATGTACAAATTCCTGTTAATGAATTTTAAAGCGAATGTTGTAATGCAAAGGCTGTAACACTTTCTGATGTTGATTTTGATTATTTTTTTTTGTTTCTCTTGTGCAGGTGAGTTCGAACTTATCCACAATCTGTACCTGTTGAATGTGTTGTATGTGATACTGCTGGAGAAAAATGTGCTGTATTTCTGCACCGTCTGTGTCATACTGTACAAGAGAAACAGTGCGAACCAGGAGATGTTCAGCAGCAAAGCTCACTGATTCGCCCATCGACCAAACAGCAAGACTTTACATGCCACGAGTATCCATTTCATGTTACGCATGAATTCTATCTGAAGTAGAATTTTAATTACTTTTTAATATCCTCTTTTTATACAAAAGTACTAAAAACTTGAGTACGTTTAATTACAAAAGTGAGTACACCCCTCACATTTCAGCAACCATTTTATTATATGTGACAAAACTATAGAAAAGAAAATTTGATATACTTTAGAGTAATTTACAGATTACAGATTATAGCCATACAGATTTACTGTCCTCTAAAAATAACTAAATATACAGCCTTTGTTGAGTACGCTACTAAAGTGAGTATACTAAAACGGTTGCTGAAATGTGAAGGATGTACTCACTTTTGTGAGATACTGTATTATGGTATTTCAAATGTCAAATCTGTCTATATGTTTTAAATTTTTATATCATCTTCACCAGTGCTTTTTATTTTCAATAGTCTTGTTTTCTGCACTGATACAATAATGCCTGTTTGAGACTATCTTATAGCAAATAAAGTTAAACTAGATGTATAAAGATAATGCGTCATAGAGTTTTATTTATTAAATATCCATACGGTGTTGATTAGCTATAACTAAGCTGTCTTTTTAAACAGGGACAGCAGGTTTTTACACGTTTGCAGAAAGATAGTAAAATGTTACAAGTAATATAGACTTTGATGTTTTACCTGATGTAATGACCGTGTATCTAATGCAGTTGCTCACTGTGCTTATCAATACATTAACACCTGTACAGCTGCAGATCATTCATTTATCTATTAAGCCAATCATGTGGCAGCAGCACAATGCATAAAAAGAGTTACGATTTACATCAAACATTATAATGGGAAAGTATGATCTATAAGACTTTATTTGTGGCTTGTTGTACAAGACGGGCTGGATTAAGAATCTGAGACTCCTAATCTTACTCCTAATCTTATTCCTAACTCCTAACCTTCTAGGACTTTTATGCAGTCAACAGTCTATAGAGTTTACACAGAATTATTTGTTTGGGGGCACATTTTTAGATGAAATATTTTAGTTTAAAAAGGTCACTCTAATGTGAATCAGTTTTGTTCAAACAAATAGGATGGAAACAGCTGTGGACTGTGTGGTGGGGTTTTTTTTTCCACTGCAACTGAATGTTTACTGGAAGTAAAACACAGCAGCTTCACCACATTTTTCACTGTAAGCTAGCTGTTGAGGGTGTGTGTGAGATTTATTTGTGTAGAGTTTGCTCACAACAGACCTTATTGTAGCTTTTAATAAAGTGTGTGTGCTATATGTATATTTGTATATGTATAAAACAGTAATAATGATAATGATAAATATAGATGATAAAATATCCTTTGCAGAAGCAGACTTGCAACAAGTAAAGGTTTAAAAAAAAGCTTCCTTTTTAGAAGTTTAGTTCAGAGCATTAATACAGCCATATCCGATAAAGTTGATCACTGATACTCTAATATCAGTTACAGAAGTTATACCAAAAGACATATAGGAAACCAAACTAAAGATGTAATCTGTGGCACTATGAAAACTATTCAAATTGAGGCCCTGTCAAAATAAAACACGATATCAACAAACAAACTTGTAAACAATTTGTATCAAGTCTAACACTAAAAACTCCAAAAAAGAAGATTTAGGTTGTGAGGCAAAATGAAAGGCAAAGGAAGCAGACCAAAATTACAGCATGTCAGACATCGATGAGCTCTTCTTACCACAAAACATGAAATGGCAAACAAGTGAGCAGAGACATTCAAAAAATACTCAAAACTGCCTCCTGAAATCTAATTTGGAGATTCACTATTAGTTTAGACTAGAGCTTCTGCATAAAGTTCTAGCTCTGCTTCCTAAATATATTCTGGACATCAGGACTTATAAACACACTACTGGTTAGAAGCAATGATAATACCTATACATAGACCAGGTAAAGACTTTAATGACCCCAACAATTACCACCCTGACTTGTTTTCTTTGTAAAATTGTTGAGAGGAGAGTAAATGAATGCCTAGTCTGGAAACTAGAAACTTAGAACCAAATAATTAGCCTTTATTGTTGCTTAAGAAAGGGTGACACCGTATTAGCTTATTTAATAAATAAATAAGCTAAAATAAATGATTTCTTCATCATACCATCTCTTGGAGTTTATCCTTTGCACTGACACCACTGGATTTCTCATTAGGGATAAATTACTGTGACTAATTTATGATTCTAAACTGTATATTCTTATATCTATTCTTATCTGTCCATTGATAAAACGCTACACAAATAAAACTGATTTGGATATGCTCTTGTATGCATGATGCTTTGTTGCATGTGAATTTGCATAAACATATTCCAGTTTTCCAATTCCATGAGCTAAGAAATGTCCATGGGATTGTTTTAAACAAAAAAAATAAGTCTCATCTCATTTTGACTAATAAAATCCAATGATGCTCAGAGTAATTAAATAAATGACATTAAACTTTTATGTTAAGCTAATATTTAAGGATCATGCACCTAACTAAGAAGAATATTGAATGAGTATACAGAACACTTAACCCAGCCATTAGGGTTGCACAAGCCAGTGCACTCTTAGTGCCAGGCCCAAGCTCCAGCGAAAAATAGTGGAGCAATATCAGAAAGGAGTTTCTCAGAGAAAAATTGCAAAGAGTTTGAAGTTATCATCATCTACAGTGCATAATATCATCCAAAGACTCAGAGAATCTGGAACAATCTCTGTGTGTAAGGGTCAAAGCCAGAAAACCATACTAGATGCCAGTGATCTTCGGGCCCTTAGACAGCACTGCATCAAATACAGGAATGCTACTGTAATGGAAATCACAACATGGGCTCAGGAATACTTCCAGAAAACATTGTCGGTGAATACAATCCACGTGCCATTCGCCGTTGCTGACTAAAACTCTATAGGTCAAAAAAGAAGCCATATCTAAACATGATCCAAAAGCGCAGGCGTTTTCTCTGGGCCAAGGCTCATTTAAAATGGATTGTGGCAAAGTGGAAAACTGTTCTGTGGCCAGACGAATCAAAATTTTAAGTTCTTTTTGGAAAACCGGGAGGCCATGTCATCCGGACTAAAGAGGACCAGGACAACCCAAGTTGTTATCAGTTCAGAAGCCTGCATCTCTGATGATATGGGGTTGCTTGAGTGCATGTGGCATGGGCAGCTTACACATCTGGAAAGGCACCATCAATGCTGAAAGGTATATCCAAGTTCTATAACAACATATGCTCCCATCCAGACGTTGTCTATTTCAGGAAAGACTTTGCATTTTCCAACATGACAATGCCAGACCACATACTGCATCGATTACAACATCATGGCTGCGTAGAAGAGGGATCCGGGTACTGAAATGGCCAGCCTGCAGTCCAGATCTTTCACCCATAGAAAACATTTGGCGCATCATAAAGAGGAAGATGTGACAAAGAACACCTAAGACAGTTGAGCAACTAGAAGCCTGTATTAGACAAGAATGAGACAACATTCCTATTGCTAAACTTGAGCAACTTGTCTCCTCAGTCCCCAGACATTTGCAGACTGTTATAAAAAGAAGAGGGGATGCCACACAGTGGTAAACATGGCCTTGTCCCAACTTTTTTGAGATGTGTTGATGCCATGAAATTTAAAATCAACTTATTTTCCCCTTAAAATGATACATTTTCTCAGTTTAAACATTTGATATGCCATCTATGTTGTATTATCAAATAAATATTGAAATTTGAAACTTCCACATCATTGCATTCTGTTTTTATTCACAATTTAAACAGTGTCCCAACTTGTTTGGAACCGGGTTTGTAGATTGAAAGAGAAATGGTGTAGGGGTGATTCTGAAGGAAGAATACAGTAAGAGTGTAGTGGAGGTAAAAAGAGTTTCTGATAGGGTGATGAATGTGAAGCTGGAAGTTGAAGGGGTGATGATAAACGTCATCAGTGCTTATGCTCCACAAGTGGGTTGTGAGATGGAGGAGAAGGAATTCTGGAGTGAGTTTAATGGAGTGGTACAAGGTGTACTTAGGAAATGAAAGATTAGTGATTGGAGCAAATTTTATTGGGCATGTAGGATGGAAATGGCAGTGGTGAACACTTATTTTAAGAAGGAGGATCATAGGGTGACGTATAAGAGTGGAGGAAGGTGCACACAGGTGGACTATGTTCTATGTAGGAGATGCAACCTGAAGGAGATTGGTCTGTAGGATGGTTTTGAATGTGAAGAAGAAGAGGAGGAGAGCGAGGACTGAAAAAAGAATAAGATGGTGGATACTGAAGGAGGAAGTCTGTAGTGTGAAATTTAGGGAAGAGGTCAGACAGGGGCTCGGTGGTGGTGAAGAGGTGCTGGATGATTGGGCAACTACTGCAGAAGTGATAAGTGAGACAGCTAGGAAGGTACTTGGTGGGATATCTGGAAATAGAAAGGAAGACAAAGAAACGTGGTGGTGGAATAAGGAAGTTCAGGAGAGCATAAGGAGAAAGAGGTTGGCAAAACAGAAGTGGGATCGACAGAGTGATGAGAAAAGTAGGCAGGAGTACAAAGAGATGCGGCAGCAGGTAAAGAGGGATGTGGCGAAAGCCAAGGAAAAGGCATATGAAGAGCTGTATGTGAAGTTGGACAATAAGGAAGGAGGAAAAGGATTTGTACCGATTGGCCAGGCAGAGGGACCGAGCTGGGAAGGATGTGCTGCAAGTTAGAGCAATAAAGGATGGAGATGGAAATGTGTTGACTAGTGAGGAGAGTGTGTTGAGAAGATGGAGGAAGTATTTTGAGCAGCTGATGAACGAGGAAAATGAGAGTGAGACAAGGTTGGATGGTGTGGAGATGGTGAAGCAGGAAGTGGATAGGATTAGTAAGGAGGAAGTGAGAGCAGCGATTAAGAGGATGAAAAGTATAAGTCGATTGGACCAGATGACATATCGGTAGAAGCATTGAGATGTTTAGGAGAGAGGGCAGTGGAGTTTTTAACCAGGTTGTTCAACTAGATTTTGGAAGGTGGAGGATGCCTGAGGAATAGAAGAGAAGAGCCTGGAGAGGTGGAGATATGCGCTGGAGAAAGGGGGGATGAAAGTCAGTAGGAGTAAGACAGAGTACATTTGTGTGAATGAGAGGGCAGTGGAGTGGTGCAGTTGTAGGGAGAAGAGGTGGAGAAGGTGGAGGAGTTCAGGTACCTGAGAGAGTGTGTTAGAGAAGTGAAGAAAAGAGTGCAGGCAGAGTGGAGTGGGTGGAGAAGAGTGGCAGGAGTGATTTGTGATAGAAGGGTATCTGCGAGAGTAAAAGGGAAAGTTTATAGGACGGTGGTGAGACCTGAGATGTTGTATGGTTTAGAGACAGTGGCATTGAGTAAAAGACAGGAGGCGGAGCTGGAGGTAGCAGAGCTGAAGATGTTGAGGTTTTCGTTGGGAGTGACGAGGATGGACAGGATTAGAAATTCGTTTATTAGCGGGACAGCGTATGTAGGACGTTTTGGAGACAAGGTGAGGGAGGTGAGATTGAGATGGTTTGGACATGTACAGAGGAGGGACATGGGGTATATCGGTAGGAGAATGCTGAGGATGGAAGGAGGAAAAGAGGAAGACCAAGGAGGCGGTTTATGGATGTGATGAGGGAAGACATGCAGGTAGTTGGTTTGAAAGAGGCAGATGTAGAGGACAGTGGGGGTATGGAGACGGATGATCCTCTGCGACCCTTAATGGGAGAAGCCAAAAGAAGTAGAAGAAGAAGATACAGAACACTTTCAATTATTTGATATTATACATTGAGCAGATATAACAATATGCCATTTTAAGATTATGACCAGAAAAAGTGAATAAAACTGATTATCTCTTCAGCACCTGTTAGTGAGTGGTATATATTAGGCAGCGAGTGAAAATGTTATGCTTAAAGTTAATGTGTAAAAAGCAGAAAAAAATAGGAAAGGATTTGAGTGAGTTTGACAAGGGCCAAATTGTGATCGTTAGACAACTGGGTCAGAGAATCTCTAAAAATCTTTCAAAAGTGGGCCAAGGAAGGAAAAGTGGTGAACCGGTGACAGGGTCATGGGCGGCAGAGGTTAATTAATGCACGTGGGGAGCAAAGGTTAGCCTGTGTGGTCCGATCCAACAGACGAGCTCCTGTAGGTCTAATTGCTGAAGAAATTAATGCTGTTAATGTTCAAAGCAAAAGGGGGACCAACACAATATTAGGCAGGTGGTCATAATGTTATGCCTGATCAGTATATAACGAAAAGGTTTTTTTTGTTTATCAATGAACACGACTGAACGCAATCTGAAATAACCAGAAACTTTAATTAAAACAAACAATTTTTCATTTACTATGGAAAAAAAAATGGCACAAAATAATTTTCAAATTTTAATGACTGAGGGTTTTACACAATCCCCACATACAGAAAGTCTCGCCTAAAATATAAACGTAAAAATCAAACAACCAAAAAGTCTCTTGCGAATGAATGCACACGTGGTATTTAGTAATGTCTAATAACAGACAACATGCATATTTTATAGTGAACAGTTTATGATCATGCAGAATCATGTAAGCCCTTTTATGGTGCATGTTAGTCTGTGGGTTAGCAAACACTTCCAAACATGTTATAAGTGAAATATATAATTTCCTATATGTGAAAGTCTGTTTCATATAGAAGAACTGGCAACAAACATGTTAAAATGGTGACTGATTTAAACAGCATTAGGAACAATGTAAATAAATGTGATTTCTCTGTAATCTGGAACTCTGCAACTCAACAGAATGAACAATGAGATGTTTTGGATTTTTAAAAAAAATATAAATACAAGAAGTTTTAACTGCTCTTGTAATGTATGATACCTCCGGAGTCAAGATTGCAACAGTTTGCTACAATAGGGTCTTAAAAAACCGAACAAGAAAATATCACAGTGCGGCACATGTTGAATAGCAGTTCTTCGGTTTTAACCTTGATATCTGTTCATGAGCAAATCAAAAACAATGTGGAAACTCTGCAGTGTCTGGGAAAGTATTAATTAAAACAGTGGAACATGGTTCTGATTGTTTGCAGTTGTGGAACCAGAGTGGATGTCAATATCATTTGCTCAAGCCTCAAGATCTTAGTGCTGGCACAGTACTGATTACTCTTGAGTAACCCAGTGACACTCATACATACACACACCATTTACATGAAGCAAAATCGGACATTCCAACAAATGTGCAGCTTGAAACTCCTCCTAGACAATGGGTTTTTCAAGGTCATGCTTGTCATCAAGTTCTTCATCAGAATCTGAAAGGTCCAAACAGATTTTTTCATAAAAAATAAAAAACACAGGGATAATATGAATTGTTTTAGAACAGTTTCTTCTCACTTGAGAATTGTATATTTATAAGTAAAAATTATACTATATATTATTGACCACTAACAGGTGAAGTGAATATCATTGATTATCTCATTATCATGGCACCTTTTAGTGGGTGGGATATATTAAGTAGCAAATGAACATTTTGTCCTCAAAGTTTCCTCAAAGAAATCTTGAAAGTGATTGGTCAGGTTTAAGGCTGTTACATGTTATAGTGTATGATCAGATGGTTACCAACTGAAAAAATATGGATGATTTTATACCCACTTCACCATCACCCTACTCAACTCTACACAATACAATAATTTTTTTACTTTACTGCCTCTAATCATGCAGAACTGCTCCACTCTGTGTACACTCTGTATTATCTTGTATAACTGTAATTGTACATTCATAGAATATACTCGTTTATATATATATATATATATATATATATATATATATATATATACACACTGTGTACATACAAACATACATACATGTACACACATACATACTGTATATGCATATATTCTTACTGTTTTTTTTAACAGCTTCTGCACATTTTCATTGCCCATGGCCTATTTAGTTATTGTTATACATACATTTACATATGCAAATGTACTTTGCAAATTTGCAAAATGCTCGCTCTCTCTCTCTCTCTCTCTCTCTCTCTCTCTCTCTCTCTCTCTTTCTCTCTCTCTCTCTCTCTCTCTCTCCGTATCTATCTGCAAAGCTTGGAAGGAGGCTTAAGTGTCAGTGCTTTGTAACAATCTCAAAAACATCAAATCACACAAAATATAATGCATAAGAATTATAACAGGAACTATCTTGTTTTGGTTCACAAATTTTTTATGTAACTATGAATGGTTAAAAACGGTCTTTTGACAATTGTGTGTCAACAAATAAATAAATAAATAAATGATGGTCAACACACTGCTGTGAAGTAAGAAATGTGACTGGATTAAAAGAAAATGACATTTTAACAGTACATTATAATCCCAATTTCATTATTAAATTAATAAAATAAATTGAGTTTGCAACACACATATGGCTGAGGTTTTATTCTTATGTACCATGTGGTTTCATTTATTTAAATGTATCTGAATTAATGCTGGTGCACCTGGGCTCTGATGGTATTACTTTCCAGGAAACGAGCTCTGTGGTTCAACAGCCACTTAATAACCTCATGTGTACTCGCTCACAAGTATTGTTCGCTCACATTATGTCTAATTCTTATGTAAACACCACAGAATGACTTTCTTACTATACCTTTTATAATGTCACATTGTGCATTTGTGATCTCTTACCTGCTACAGACTCTGGTGGTGAATAGAACTGTCCGTCTGAGACAGGCCCTGGTAGCAAGAGTGGAGCTCTGTCTGAGATACTCTGTATTGTTAGATACCCTGTCAAATATATATGCAATTGTTAGTTATTTTTTCCACCAATAAAAAAAAAAAAAAATACTAAATACAATTAAACACAATATACTCTATATGGTAAGTACTGGGACACATGACTTTTCTAGCCACTATATTTCTTCCCTAAAAAAGCACATATGGATCTTATGGTCAGGAGTGCACAAACTTGTATACAATGTAGTGTACATTACCATCAGTCATGGTACAAACTCACTGTTTTCATCAATGGCTTCCTGTGGCAGAACTTTGAAGTCTAGGAGCCACGTCTCTATCCAGACCAGGATAAATGAGGCGATGGGTAGCAGGTATCCGAATGCCCCCTGAGACAGCAGCTAGACAAGGACAAGGAGCATTAAGCATTTAAAATGTTAATGCTTTGTTTTACAGTTTGTGATGCATTTCATATCAGCCGGCAATAGCCATTACACTGCCAAAATCTACAGCTGGCTAAACAAAGATCATACAAATTTGACAAATAAAGCACTGATAGGGTCTCCCATTCAGGTGGTATTCTGTATAATCTATGCACTATTATATTGATTTTTTCCAGATATTACTTTGCAAGACATTTCAGCAGAGCAGGTTTGTGTAATAGTTTTGGCTTTACAAAGAGAGTGTGTGGTTTATCTAGTAAAAAGAGAAAATATACCTTTGATATAATTACTTTTGCAATTAAGAAACCGCTGGTGATTGCCGTTGTTATCTGCAGAAAAAAAAAAGAACGAAAATAAAAGATTTATAAATAGCACTGGTCATAAATGGCAGGTCTTTTGTTTGCAATGCATTCGATCTTTTATATCCTAGTGAATAAATAATCTTTTTTTTTAAAGATCCTTTACACAAGGACTGAAACTCCAGCGACTCTTATGTCGCACAACATAGAAGGCAGACGCATGACACCCATAAGACAGACCACTAATACCCCCTGGTGTCAATAAGTGGAACATTAAGGTATGTTGTGTGGAATTGGACGTACCGCGATGGGCCACCAGTGGCGCAATCTACATACTGCATAAGCCAATATCAAGGCTGCAAATCGGAAAACAGCCAATAACTAGAGAAGAAGAAAAGAAAGTGAACATGTGCTTTAGAAATATATAATACATCAACTGTTCACTAGGTGAAATAGTTTCTTTGGATAAAATAAAAAACAATACGCAGACAGGGAGCAAGCAAGGGAACACCGAACACTAGCGGTTTCGAACGTCAAAAAGCACTGTAATATAATCTTAATCAGGGGATCAGGCTATTAGCAGATTGTGTCTGAACAATATTTGCACTAAATAGGGTAACATATACAAACACATAATGATAGTTATTGAAAATAACATGCGTCAGCAAGAGTATCACAAAGTAAAAGCAGAATTGAAATAAAAATAGAAGAAAAAAAAAGAAACCCTTACGTACAAAAATGTCAAAAAAAGAATTGTGGTAGTCATATTCTAACACCTCCTTTTTCAGCTGTTCCTGTATTCCTCCATTGACCTGAAACAGAGAACACAAAAAGGAAATCACACACATTAATGCAAAGCACTTCTCTGACATAATAGGATTTATTTTATAAATCCTTTTTTAAATTATGCTAAACAACAAAAAAATTAAAAAAAAAAAGGTCCTTATTTTTTAAAATGTTTTTCCAAATGGACTTTTTCTCTTTCTATTTCTTTTCAATATTAAAGGTTTAATGGAAATGAGAAACTGAATGATGGGAAAAGCCCAAATCAGTTTTGGTGACCCAATTTTGTATGAGAGCCCTGTTTTTAGTTGACAGGAGTGAAACCCAATGTTGATTTCTGCTGTTGTAGCCTTTCTGCCTCAAGGTTTGTCATGTTGTGCATTCTGCAATGCTTTCCTACTCACCACAGCTGTTAATGGTAGTACCAGTCTGGCCATTCTCATTCTTTCTAGCAACTGAACTATTTAGCTTTTTCCTGTTAATAGTTAGGAAATACTAACTATATAATCCCAACTATATAAACCTAAGAATCTCTGTGTTAGTGACTTTTAGTCATCTGTCAGCGCTAGCATGGTTTAAGCTTTGTTGTCCAACATGTGCAAACCTACATTGAGCTCAATGATCCAGAGCAGAGTGATAAAGAGTAGGTCAAATGTCACAAAGAGGCAGAAGGTTCTTCGGAGGTCAGAGATGCACTTCTTTTCCACCCCTTCATAGGAATCGATGCGGGCACACACAGAAGTGGAGTTGATGGAGCCCACAGCCCTTGCTGTGGCTCTCGAGTCCACGCTGCTGCACTGACTGGCCATGACCTGAGAAGGACACCAGGATAGACCCACTGCTTTCTCTCACCAGCCAAGGAAGCGGCACTTTGCAGCCATGTCTGGTCAAGCTAAACCACAGAGACACAAAAAGCAAAAACATTTCACACTACTGAAGCAGGCTTCTTTCAGGAAGTGGCCAAGAACAAGTGCAACTGCTCTTATAGTGGCAAGACGTGCCTGACAGGGGAAACTTCTTGCTTTGCATTATTGGTTTAAAACAAAAGACAAACAAAATGAGTAGTCAAGTTAACAAGAATATAAATGCACATGCACACACACAAATCAAATCTATTTTGGCTCTCTGCTTCAGTGAATGTGTTATTCCTAAAGACTGGTTTTAGGTTTAAAATACTATATTAAAAAATGTTAAAGACCATAGAGAGGCTGATACTGGCTCATCTCTAACCCGCAATTAAAAGAGCCCAAGACATGCTTCAGTGTATAACTGAGAGAAAACAAGCAGGACTGAGTACTACTTTATTGCATTTAATTCCACACTGCCTGTGTGTTTGGGGGCAGATACATCCATGATTAATGCACTTCTATATTCAGGATACCAAACAATGAACAATGCTGCCTGCCCTCCCTGTTTTCCCTGTATATCTCCAACATTAGATGCTGCATAACACTGAAAAGACATCATACAATTATTACATTGGATGTAGTGGGCTCTTTAAGGCATATGCCAAAGAAAAAATGCAGGGCCTTGATCAATATCTTTTCTGTATAGTGCGAACTGAACCATCAAAATAGAAGTGATGGGGAATTTCAGACAAACCGGGTTTCCTTTCATACCTATTAATATTGATCATGTGAAAAAGAAAAGCACTGATAGGCTTATTTGGGCCAAGGTTGTTTGATAAGACACAATCTTTAATTCTGTATCTAGCTAACCTAGCCTGCCAACTTACAAGCACAGTTAGGTGCAGTTATTCATTATTACATACAACCTAGAAAAAATATGTCTATTGAAGTCTTGGACAATAGGAATCCAGAAACTGCTAGCTTCCAATAAATCATATAGCAGATATAAACCAGGAATTAAATTATGGCTACCTGTCTAATATTGTGTTGGTCCTCTTTTTGCTGCTAAAACAGTCCCGACCCTTCGAGCATTATAGCATTAACTTCTTAAGCAGTTTGAGCTACAGCAGCCTGTTTGTTGGATCGGACCTCACGGGCCAGCCTTCGCTCCTCACGTGCATCAATAAGCCTCGGCTGCCCATGACCCTGTCGCCACTTTCCACTCAAAGGTTGTGTGCCACCTGTGTCGCCAATTCCCCTTCTCGCCTTCTGCGGTTCCACGTTTTGCGTACACAGGGCTCAGAGTTTCCTTACAGGTGTGTAAATAACAACCTTTGCGTAAAAAGTGTCCAGGGGTCTCATTTATAAAGGTGGTGTACGCACAAAACGAGACTGAAAATGCCACATTTATGAATGAGACCCCTGGACAGGTAAACACAGAAGACGCTGCAGAATGAAAAATAGAGGATCGAGGATTCAGGCCAAAGAACACAACAGAAAGTTTGGGATCATTTCAAAATAAAACAAAGAAAACACTGTATCGTGCGTTTACCTTTTTATTTTTATTTTTATATTTTTTTTAAGACATTTGAAATTGATTTTTTTTTAAAAAAAACCTTCTTATTTTCTCTTGAATATTTATCGGATTACTCGATTAATCGATGGACTTATACTCGATTACTAAAATAATCGATAACTGCAGCCCTAGTTATCATGTCATAATGTTATTCCTGGTCAGTGTATACATTGTGTTTTATTGAGAGAATTTCTACATGTCATGATTTGGAGATCTTTTAAAGAGGTAGAACCAATAAACAACTGCGAATCACTGAAATTTACATAAACATAAACAACATCTTAAACTGAATAATATCAGTGAGTGTCACAGAACTCTAACAGGTGCAGGGGTCTGTCAGTAGTCCATAACAGCTGCAATCAGTTACAACTGTAAATATATTGCATACTTTCTAGCTGTCATTATATGACATAACTTTGTTGAACTGATTCTGATTTTTGATACTATTACTTATGATGGAAGATTAAATGATTGGGAGGCCAGACCAATAAATAAAATACCATATAAATAAGATCAAATGAAACAAAGAGATATACAAATATGTGTCTATCACACCAATATGAGGTTCTTTAACAGACCGTTGCCACAAATTAGGAACTGTAACACAATAGAAAGTCTTTGTATGCTTGTAGCATTCCAATCTCCCTTCTCTAAAACCAAGAAGCCCATTCCTCTTCTACCTTGACAGTAACTCTTTGTGCATAGTGAGCTCCACAAGGGCCTTTTGCCAACAACTTAAGTGTCCTGCACAGATCCCTGACCTCAACCCCACTGAACAGCTTTGGTATCAACCTAACTCTGACTATGTGCCATGTCACCTCACCCAACATCATTGTCTAAACTTAATAATGCTCTTGTGGCTAAATTCTCAAAAGAACAGCAAACAGGGAACTATATCTGGAATGGGATGTTCAAAAAGTACATATGGGTGTGATGGTCAGGTGTACACAAACCTTTAGCTATACAGTGTAGATACCTAAATAAACAGACACTTCCATTATTGGAAAAAAACACAAGCTGCCACTGACCTATGAACAAACTATGATCCAGGCCAAAAAGATTATAAAATGTGTGGAATAATATGACCATGAATCATCTGATTCTGATAAAAAGATCATTTAATGGCATGTCAATTTACTGTAATATCCTTGAGATAGATAAGTGTCCCATCAAGGGTGTTTTGTCACCTCATACCCAGTGTTACTAGAACAGACTGCATATCCACCACAAGCCTGACCTGGGTACAGTGATTACTAAAAATGTCTGAAAGAATTAATGAATCTGGAGGAACGCATTTGTAAATAACATCCAACTGCATAAAGTAACTTACTTAGCATAATCCCTATTCAGTTTTAAATATTTAGACACAAAAACCAGTAGTTAAAATGTTCTTGTCAATTTCCAAACTACTTATAAACTTTATTCAATGCTCTGTTTCTTCTCTGTTTCTCTATTTGATGTTCTGTTTCTATTATAACTTCTGGTATCTTATCTAATTCTGTAGTATTTCCTCTAGCATTTCAATTCTAGGTTTGTGTCATATACACACACACAATCAGGTAATCATTAAAAAGCACCTTAATCAGACCGAGATTCCTTGTAAATTATTTACCTATGCTTCAGCTCTAGAAAATGTTCTTCAGCTCTAGAAAGTTGCACTTCCTCGCCATAAAACAAGCACAGCGAGGATATCGGTAAGGAAGGCGTAAAACCAGTCTGTTCGCATGACACAAAGCGAAATAACACATTCAGCAGGGACTTTCAGCATGCCTGAAAACACAGGTTATATTATTGGCAGAATATGAAGCACAACATGTAGATCCCAGAGACTCTCCAGAATGTGTTTGGGTGTTTGGCAAAGTTGTAAAGTCGCCTTTAACCCTCTCTCTCCATCTCTCCATCTCTCTCTCTCTCTCTCTCTCTCTCTCTCTCTCTCTCTCAATCTATCTATCTATCTATCTATCTATCTATCTATACACACTTTATAATTTGTGATTGTGACAAGCTGTCATACCCCATCATGACGCCCTACTTAAGGTAGCACTTCTGCGCATGCGCACTTCGTATTCGCTAGCTGCAGGCATTCTGTAATCACAAGACAGTCTATCAAAATGCAGTGCGGTTTTATGTAGGAGGCATTTTTGTTGTTATCAGATCGTTAGTGTTGTGTTGTAATAACAATAATCGCGGAAACCAGGAAAGCTTTATAAGCGGTGACAATGACAAAAACTGCCCGTTTGTGAATCACAAAAATAACCACAATCACAACAACCATTACAGGAAGTTTTGTCGTTAGTAATGTAGAGTAAACTGAGATGTTGGTGTACTAAATGTACTAAATATGATTGTACAATAAATTTATTAAAATAAAAAAAAAAATACAAAAATTCTTCTGCTTTTGGTGCACGTTAGAAGATTGTTCCTTAATGTACATCCTGAAAAATAAATGCGTTATCACAAGGAAACCAACTCATATACAAGTCTAATAGTATCCTAGTGCACACAGATATCTGATCACTACATTACTATATATAAATTACAAAACTAGGGACATCAATGCTGAATAACGAGCCTCTAACCAGGTCTGATTAGGTGGTCATTATCATCTATTTCATCGTCGCCAGATCAAATGACACTGTGTTTTATATTGAGAAAAGCTGCAGTGTTTACTTACCTTACACTACTGTTAGTCAGCTGTACAGCTAGTTCAGGTTCCAGCCCTTCATCTAACCCTTCGAATAAACCTGCTGAATGCCAGTGTAATAATGTGAATGTTATTGTAAGTGGACACGGGGCTGCGCCGTCTGCTCGCCCATGCTGGGTTGCCGGGATGCTGATCCCAGGTCAGTTCTTAGTTTCTGGTGCAGGGGCTGAGCGCAGGTTAAAGTCGCGCACCGCAGTTCTGGAGTCAGCATCAAATCGAAACTTCTTTCTGGCACATCGGTCACGTGACCAACCCGGAAGTAACCTAGCGTCGTTTCGGCCTAGGGCTTTGTTGGACGTGTAGTTCCCCGTCAATTGCAGTTAGTCAGTTATTTATTTCCGTACAATCCATTTTTTGAGGAATATTTACCCAAAAAAATACGAATTTTCTTTCTAATTTAAGTTCGTTTGGTTTAAATAATGAATATTATTATTGAATATTATTATGAATATTAATGTTCCATATATACATACATACATACATACACACACAAGTCTAATATATATATATATATATATATATATATATATATATATATAAAGATAAATAAATTTTTTAAATGTATTGCCTCATATGTTTACCTATAGTAAATCAGTGGTAGTTCATCTACAGAACCAGATAGGCCCTGTTTAAAAAAAAAAAGGTTCATCATATCTTCATTCGTACCTCCATTCAGTTTTAATCGTTTATATTACATGGGCTTTCAAGTAACTATTTGACAGACCAAAGCAGAGGTTTCATCATTTTGCTCCCTTTTTAAAGTTGCTATTAAAATGGGAACTGCAGTAAGTGTTAGATGAGGCTTAATGGGGCAGAAATCCCTCTGCTCCATACTGGAGGAAAAAGCCAAGGACAGTACAGTTAACAGGGTTGCCAGATGTGGGCTAGTTACAAAGACTGAGCAGTCACCAAGATCTTGTTCATAGCAAATAATAGCTATTACATAGCAAAATCATAGCAATTAAATCTAATAATGTTGACGGTGTAAATAAATCAAAGCTTGTGAAAGGAAAAGTTGGATTATGTCTCTACATTAGAAATGTGTTACCAAAGTGGCCTGGTTTCTCATGCAAAGGTTGTTGAGAAAGAGAGCGAGTGAGAACATACTTCAGACATTTTTTTGTTTTTTGTGTCATCATCCAAAGCAAAATCTATGGCCATAAGCCCTTACTAACAATGATGCTTAATTAAAAATTAAAAAAAAGTTGCAAACTTGCATCTCTTAACATGTACAAAAAAAACCCCTGCATTCCATTGAGGTTCGTTCAAAACAATTTAAATACAGATGTGACATAATTGGTACTTGAATTAAATTGTTTGTTATTAACTAAACCTTCATACATGTAATTCTAAATGTTTTTCGTTTCCATAGTTGTACTGCATATGTATTATAAACAAAAGACAAAATGTGCATAATTCCTTTGGTAACATTGGTTTATTAATGTCTTAGTGTTATGGATTTTAGCATGAAGCAATGATTACTGAAGCGGTCATATTATATAAGTTAAATGGATCAAATTAAACAAGTACGAGTGTCAGTTGAACAAACCGGCGCACAATTAATCTTTTGCACCTCATAAAATAAATATAAGTTAAATTAACTGTTAAAACAGATGTAGAAGCACAGTGCAAAAATAACAAAATTAGAAGGAGGTAGTAAAGTGTACTAAAGTCAACATTCTGACTGTTTTAAATTACTAACGTTAGAGTTAAAGAACGAGCAATGGCATGCACCCTCTTATTTGAGCCCAAATATGAGGTCCTTGGTGCATAAAGATACAGATGTGCTTCTCTGGTAGTTAAGCCTACACTTTATTCTGTCTCAATGACTTCAGCCCAGAAGCAGTTTTCCACCTAGAAAATCTACTGTGTACAGGTTACTCCTTTCCTTTACTTGTGCAGACTGCAGAAACCTGATTACTGAGAATAAAAGCTTCAGCAGTCAGAGGCCATACGTTCAGGCAGAGCGGACATGCAGGTGCTGGGTGGGGTGAACACTTCAGGGTCACTGATGCCTAGTTCAAGGTCAAAGAAGCGAGTGGTCGTGGTCACGCTGCTGTTCTTGGTGTATGACTCATGCACAGGGTAGCAGTCTTTCAAGGTGTAAACTCCCACCCAGGTCTCATCTGTGAGGAAGACACAAATAGATGCACTGTGGTAATATTTAGAAAGATATACATGATGTGACATTTCTGGGTCAATAACCAAACTCCACCAAAACTAGATTTAATGCAACAATGACATTATCAATGTCTATACAGACATATCCATTAACAAGTCTAATCCTAGTCACTAACTTATACACCTTAATGTAAAGCATTAAAGTAAATTTTAATCATAAAAAAGGCTATTGGCGAAAAACAATTTCAGACATTTGACCTCGCTGTGACCCCGTTTGTATTCTGAAATTTATTCCGCAGGATGGACAAAGTAATAACTTATTATTCTGGACTAACCTTTGCGAGCATGTTTTCGGTCGGACCACTCTTGGACCTCAATCATATCTCCAGGCCCACCAATGAAATACTGATCCTCATATGTGGAGTTCATTGGGATGTCATAGGGGTCCCAGACCTCAGTCAAATTGAGCTTAGAGCACGCCTTGGTGAGTTGCTCAATCTGGAAATACACGCCACTCGTGTACAAGTAGATGTATTCAAAGAACCTTTGGAAAGAGTGACAACGTTAATACAAGCTTATGTGAACTGCAGGACGGGTATTATGAGAAGATTTTGAGAGGAAAAGATAACGCATTGGAGGAAAATGTGAAATACTCTACACTAACAGTTTTCATTTGTGCCTTGAACACAACATGACACAGTGAAAAGCAAAACTTATACTATACTGCGTTTGTGTCAATAGTGAAAAACAAAAGAAAGCTGAATTAATGCCTGAACTCAATGTAATTCACAATTGCACATCAGTTCATTTTTTTTGCAGGGGAGAAACAATCATTCAATCACAGTTCTTGGGCTGTACTCAAGGGTTTAGTTGTAATGGGAGAAGTGCATGAAAGCATCATTTTCTAGAAAGCATTGCTAATTAACATTAACATCTAATTAACACCTAATTAATGTTATTGTGGATCATAAATAATTGTGCTTGCTGGGTCTGAACACCATTTAAAACATTTATCCTGATCAATGATGGCCCTCTTTAATACCTGACAGCAGATTTAAGATCCTGCCTGTCATACAGCTACTCCATATATACACAATGATTTGCGTCACACACGTTAGAGTTAGAGAGTATTTACATAAAAAAAAAAGTCCTAATAAAAATATACTACAAAAAAAAAAAAAAAAAAAAAAAAAAAAATATAAAAAAAAAAAAAAAAAAAAAAAAAACGACTTATATGAACGAGTCAATTCTCAGGGTTCGGTTCACTATATAGAGCCGACTCAAAGAGTCGATTCAAAGAGCCGACTCGTTGACATAACGGGATTAGGCTTTTTTTTGTGTATAGTGAAATTGCTTGTTAAACGTTTAGGGAGACTAAAACACTAATATTTCATTTCCAAAAATAAAACATGATAATACATCTTGTATTGTTGTGTTGAGTGTTAAACAAGACGCTTCAGAGTAGTAATGATGAGAAGGTGAAATCGGATGTACGTACTTCTTACACGGTGTGTGTCCCGTCTTCTGTTCTAACACTCGTATGCGTTGGTTTTGTGCATCGTACGCCACAGCGGCGCGCGTGTTCCTCCCGGTGCTGTGGTCATACTGCACGGTGCGGCCCTCCCACTGCAGCGGGGCGACACACGGCTGCTCAGGGAGCCCGAGCGAGCTCACCCCTACCGCCCACACACACACCGCTAACACATGCACCGAGCCGATCCGCATTCTGCAACGTAAATACCTGGGAAAAGCAATACAGCAATAAAACAACTGCGATTAGATGCGTAGTACAGACAGCGCCTGCGCAGGTGCAGGGAAAGCGCGAGCGATGTAACTAGGAGCGCGAGACCGACAGGGAGGAGCTTAGTCCGAGCAGCGCGTGCCAGCGGCAAATCGGAATTTGATTGGTCAAATAAAATGGAGTCACTGAAACATGCTCCAGAACGTGCACTTTTTTTTTTTTTTTTTTTGCGACACACAAAAACAGATTAGATTAGATTAGAGAAGTGAAGAAAAGAGTGCAGGCAGGGTGGAGTGGATGGAGAAGTGTGACAGGAGTGATTTGTGATAGAAGGGTATCTGTATGAGTGAAAGGGAAAGTTTATAGGACTGTAGTGAGACCTGAGATGTTGTATGGTTTAGAGACAGTGGCATTGAGTAGAAGACAGGAGGTGGAGCTGGAGGTAGCAGAGCTGAAGATGTTGAGGTTTTCATTGGGAGTGATGAGGATGGACAGGATTAGAAATGAGTTTATTAGAGGGACAGCGCATGTAGGACGTTTTGGAGACAAGGTGAGGGAGGTGAGATTGAGATGGTTTGGACATGTGCAGAGGAGGGACATGGGGTATATCGGTAGGAGAATGCTGAGGATGGAGCCACCAGGAAGGAGGAAAAGAGGAAGACCAAGGAGGAGGTTTATGGATGTGGTGAGGGAAGACATGCAGGTAGTTGGTTTGAAAGAAGCAGATGTAGAGGACAGGGTGGTATGGAGACGGATGATCCGCTGTGCCGACCCCTAATGGGAGCAGCCGAAAGAAGAAGAAGATTAGATTAGATTAATAGATAGATAGATAGATAGATAGATAGATAGATAGATAGATAGATA
>JAAIIK010000072.1:1015034-1091441 GCA_014706435.1 Silurus glanis | reverse complement strand
ACACATACATATATTAGAGCACTATGAGTATGTGTGAACCTTTTTGTAAGAAACTCTTAGTTGTGAGTGCTGAGAGACACTGCATTCGGATTGCAGCTACAGTGCACACCTCTTACAGTGCATCTGGAAATTATTTACAGCGCTTCACTTTTTCACTTCCTTATTCCAAAATAATAAAGAAAAAAATTTAAAGAATTGAGCTCAGGTGCATCCTGTTTCCACTGATCATCCTTGAGATGTTTCTACAACTTGTTCGGAGTCCACCTGTGGTAAATTCAGTTGATTGAATGTGATTTGGAAAGGGACACACCTGTCTATATCATGTCCCACAGTTAACAGTGCAGGTCAGAGGGAAGGGTACAGAAAAAATTGTGTAGCATTGGAGGTCCCAATGAGCAGAGTGGCCTCATCTGTAAATGAAAAGTTTGGAACCACAAGGACTTTTCCTAAAGGGGGCCGCCCGGCCAAACTGAGCAATCAGGGGAGAAGGACCTTAATCAGGGAGGTGACCAAGAACCCGATCATCACTGTGAAAGAGCTCCAGCATTTCTCTTGACAGAAGAACAACCATCTCTGCAGCATTGCATCAATCAGGCCTGTATAGTGGAAGCCACTCCTCAGTAAAAGGCACATGACCGCTCGCCTGGATTTTACCAAAAGGCACCTGAAGGACACTCGGACCATGATAAACAAAATTGAACTCTTTGGCCTGAATGCCAAGCATCATGTCTGGAGGAAACCAGGCACCGCGCATCACCTGGCCAATACCATCCCTACAGTGAAGCATAGTGGTGGCAGCATTATGCTGTGGGGATGTTTTTCAGCGGCAGGAACTGGGAGACTAGTCAGCTTCGAGGGAATGATAAATGCAGCATTGTACAGAGACATTCTAGATAAAAAGCTGCTCCAGAGCGCTCTGGACCTCAGACTTGGCTGAGGGTTCATCTTCCAACAGGATAATGACCCTAAGCACACAGCAAAGATAACAAAGGAGTGGCTACAGGAGAACTCCGAGTGTCCTTGAGTGGCCCAGCCAGAGCCCAGACTTGAACCTGATTGAACATCTCTGGAAAGATCTGAAAATGGCTGTGCACTGATGCTCCCCATCCAACCTGATGGAGCTTGAGAGGTTCTGCAAAGAATAATGGGGGAAAAACTGCCCAAAAATAGGTGTGCCCAGCTTGTAGCATCATACTCAAAAAGACTGTAATTGGTGCCAAAGTTGCTTTAACAAGCTTTCAAACATACTTCTTTCATTCTTTTACATTGTCATTATGGGCTATTGTTTGTAGAATTTTGAGCAAAATAATTAATTTAATCCATTTTTTAATAAGGCTGCAACATAACATAAAATCTGGGGAAAAAGTGGAGAGCTGCGAATATTTTCCGGATGCACTGTATTTACAGTTTGTAATGTGGCCATCATAAGAATCCCAGCTCATGATTCGTGTGAAATGTGCTAGTCATCTGGTTATTGTTATTTGCTTACTATTTAGTGTCTTTTTCAGATGCTGAACTTCTCTCTCTACAAAAGAAACGAGGACCCAATCAAGGAGCTGCAGTGCAGTTTGTGGATAAGAAATGGGGTAAGTTTAAACATGGAATGCTCATCTCTCAAAAATCAGCAAAAGCTAAAGGCTCTTTCTCAAGAATATCTCGGACCTCATACTTAATAGTAACAGTTCAAGGCTACACAACATTCAGAGTCTGATCCATTGATGTCTCATCTTCGTGAATGACCGAAGGGTGTAACATGTTGGATGGTGAAAGTTTTGTTTGACGAGAAAAGTGTGTAAAATATTTTCGCATAAAATTTTAATGTATATTTGAAAATTTGCCAATTATTTGAGAAAAAATTAAAAGATTACTATAAATTAGACCAAGTTTTCATGATTATTACTTAAAAGATGACATTTTTAAAGATAGATCCATGAATACAAAAGTGAACCAGGATTATCAAGACAATGGAATTATATAATCAGGATTTAGCTCTTGTTATAACAATAGATGAGTGCTCAAATAAGAGCATTGTGTGCTATGTATAGTAAGGCATATTAAAGAGATTTCTTTCCATTATTACAATTCAACAATCTGTTCAAAGACCAATAACCTTAAGAATCGTGCCAAAGCGATTCTTCTATCGCTTTTTGTTGTTTAGGTGAGTGATAGAAATGCTCTCACATGAGATTTAAACCCAAAGAGTCTTGACACTGCCAGACCCTGCATTCAGCTCGAGGGAATTCTCAACTATACAAGCGAATGAACCAGCCACCAGTGAACACATCACATTATCATCTAAGGCTGTCAATCTGAATTCGCAGCCAAATAATTACAGGTTTATTGGCTGCTACTGCAAAATTAGACAGTGTAAAGCCAGCATTTAAAAAAAAAAGATTTTTCCCAGTTCATTACATGAGGTTTCCTCAGATAGCATTTATCACTCAGAATTTACATTTCCAGAATCCAAGAGGAGTGATCAATAGTTATGATGCAAGTATGCCATGTAGACAAAGGTTTGTGGATGCCTGACCATAAGATTCTTATGTGCTTTTTAAGCATCCCAATCCATATTTTCATACTTCTCTTCTGGGAAGAAGTTCCACTAGATGTTGGAGTGCGCTTATGGAGATTTTTGCTCATTCAGCCACAAGGGCGTTCGTAAAGTCAGGTACTGATGTAGTTGAGGTGAGGAGGCCTGGGGTGCAGTTAGTGTTATAATTCATCCCACAGGTGTTCAATAGGGTTGATGTCAGAGCTTATAAAGCAGGCTACTCACTTCCACTCCAACCAAACTTAACCATATCTTCATGGCGCTGGCTTTGTGCACAGGGCTTATTGTGAAGCTGGAACAGGTTTGGCTCGCCTAGTTTAGGTAAAGGAAATTTGTAATTCTACAGCATCCAAAGACATCCTATTTGGATCAATTGTGTGCCTCCAACTTTGTGTTAACAGTTTAGAGACGAATCACATATGGCTGGAAAAGTCAGGTGTCCAACAAATTTTTGTCCATATAGCATAAATGATGATCATGTATAAAAAAGGGGGAGGGAGAAAGTGTTTGTGTGAACAGAGACTGCAAAAGACATTTGCTGAAAAAGTTTTGTTTGTACATTTGGAATTATGCTGTTTTTAACCATTAAACTTTCCTGTGCAGGAGCTGAACAGAAGGCCAAGGCAGTAAAGTCCAACGAGAGGTTTATTCACAGACAGAAGCTCCTCTAAAGCTGAGACGCTTTTGATTTATTTTTTTTTTTTCTTTTGGTGCAGCAACATGACAACGACTGCCTGCTCAGATTTCCGCTGTTTCAGTCAGCGTTGTTACACGCTGCTGTATAGACCAAACTGAGACACACTGCTGTGAAACACTGTCTCATTGATTTGTGTCTGGAAGCAGCTTGTCGCTAAACGAATCATTAAGCATTGGCATCACAAACCTTGAACAGACTTGTTTTCGTTATTGTTAGCATTCTTTGGAGTATTCTTAAAAAAAAAAAAAAAAAAAAAGTTATTGAACATGATATTGAAAATAACTTTGTTTCACTGAATTTTTTTGTTTAAATGGCTTTTATTTACATGTTGGTAAATAGTATCCTACTTTATACGCAATTGCCATTTGACTACCTGATGATTGTCGGAACGTGCCTTTGCTTCTTCTGCAATTGGAGAAAGCGATGCTGTAGTGTTTACATTGCCATCTGGCCAGCTCTCTCATCCAGATGTTCTGCTGGAACAGATCAGTTCCCAAAGCTTTTTCAATCCCACTGTTTTTCTCATTGGACTTCTCATAGTGTGCTGCATACACTACAGCATATTAGAGACCTATGTATATCTCCACCAGTTTTACTTTGAATTTTTCTTGACTATAAAAATGGGGAGTGTAGAAAACCTTTCCTCTTTTGCTTTTGGGATCTAACAGTGAATCTGGAATCGGATATATGTTGGAGGATTTTTCCCCCCATTAACCACCAGTTAAATGTCTCCCTGTACTGTATATATTGTCACCATATTAGAAATATACAGTAACTTATTAGCACCAAAATTGTGTGTTTTATGGTGGATTTTTTTCTTTTGCAAAGGCCATGGGAATATGTAAAAGTACAATCTTTATAGCAAGTGCTGCTAGAGACCAGGTCAAATGCTTTGTTTTTTCTGTTTGTTTTTTTCAGGCTGAATGTAAATACTTCATTTCATGAGTGAATAAAAGAGTTTGAACAACCCAATGCAGTGTTTCTACAGAAATTGTGGGATGATAAATATTTGAGATTGGATGGATTCGGTTAGGACAGCTGTGTCAGTCACAATTTTAATATGCATAGACTGTAAGAGTAATTTACAACATGAGGTCATCACTTCCAGTGGATTATTGTTGATGATGAGGTTCATGCATCCACACACAAAAAAATATCATCCACAATCGAAGACATGCATCTGATTACTACAAGCGTGATGAGTGTCTAGAAGAACGCAGTCCGTACACAAGTCTTGTCCACCTGGGTATTTGTATTTTATTACTGAAAATGATAAGACAGTGCTGTTGACAATACTGTATCATTCTCCTTGCTTTTGTAACGTAGTGATGGTCAATAAGGGCTGGCTGGTGAAACACAGGAGAAAACCAGGAACAGGCTTTCCTATTTTTTAGCCAGGGCTTGTATATATCAAGCAATGAGCAATAAACAGTTCAGACTTTTTTTCTTTTCTTTCAATCTTCAAATGTTTTTGTTGCTATGCACAATGGAGGTTTATCCAAAACTAGGGGGCCGATCGATAAATACAAGCCTAGGCATATTTCAGAGAGCTGCACTGTACAGAAACGTGAGTGTGTTGAGCGTCAGCCTGGATGAAAACAGTTCGGAGACAGACTTCGGGACAGCCGTAGACATCCACACGGTTACAAGTCCAAGTGTCCAAACGTGAATCAAACCTGCTGTGCAGACTCGGCAGAGGGAGGGCACGCTTGCACAAAGAAGGGCTTAACTCAAAATACAGCTCACACTAACTCTCTATACTAAATACCACCACTAAGAAGGAGTCCAGATTTGTTGGACTGCATTTTTTTTTTTTTTTCCTTTAGATAACTAAAATATTCCACTCTGCATGTTAATATAGCTTTCAAAAAAAAAAATTAAAATAGGTGTAGGAGTGAAGTGGGGGTGTAACAAATACACAAGCAGACACCTTAAAAAAACAGCTAGGTGTTAACTGTAAAGAGGGTGGGGGGCCTTGGTGCTCACTTTAGCCAGCTTTCAATCGAGAACAAATAGAATCTTATATGCAAGTTTAATTATAACATTAATTAGAATCAGAATAAATTTGTCTCATGCCTCAAACTAGGAAACAAACGATCGGAGCCTGCAACAAACATACACACACACACACCCCTCCCCTATCCCAAATTAAAAATCAAAATCAAAAAGGTGTGATGGTTCAGAAATTGTTTGGTTCGGGGGATCCTTCGAAATGTTGTCCTACAGACTCGAGATGCCCTGCAGGAAATAGGATCCAGTCTCTTAGAGGAGAGCGAGAGTCAGGATTTGGAATGGGTCCGGCTTATGAGGCGCTCCGGGTCGCGATTAGAGACGGGCCCGATGTTTCTGGAGACCAGGTTGAGTCAAGGTGATGCAGATTGTGCTGCATGGCCATTTGTAAAGGGTTACTTCTTCTCTACGGGCTAGTGCAGGTAATCGTCCACTGAAGCGAAAGCGCAGGAGCCGATGCCTGTGCGAGCCATAAGTGCCAGACATTGAGTCGCCTGACCCACGGCCTGAGCCAGAGGGGGCTGCTTGGGCAGGTTATGAGTCTCTGCAACACACACATTCAGAGAACAGACATCAGATCACTGTAATCATTCAGATCACTCTTCGGATATACTTTTGTGGACCAGTTTTTTTTTTTAGGAGCATTCCAAATTACACTACACCATCCCAACTCATGATTGACCAAAATTTTCTCTTGGGACAAGAAGGCCACTCCTTGCACAGTAGTACATTCAGCCATAATGGTTGCATGAACTTTTTTTTTTTTTTTACTGCTGCAGGATGATGACATAACTTATTCTCAGTTTTCCATGAGATATGAACTGCTTACAAAGTTGACCAAGAACACTATTTGAAATTAAATTGAGGATCTCGGGCACATTAAAAACTAAAAATAAAAAAAATTGACCTTGGTCTTGTAGTTTAGTTTACATTTAATCTACTCATGGAGCTCAGGGTGTACCATTGCCAATGGTAATGCATCTTAAAGCATCGGTTTATTTCATCTGGGCAGCCATCCCAGGCTTTTTGAAGTCAATAGGCTGGCAAAATCAAAGGCAGTTTTTATTATATCATTATCAGTTGTTTGTAAAAACCTTTTTAAACACTAAAGCCATGTACAAAGTCTAAATGATTGGCATGTCAAGGTCTACAGGTACTCGCTTACCTTTCAGTGTTATGTAGGTAGACATAATGCTTGGTAAATGATGTACAAGGATTTCCACTCACTGATCTTATGGCTAATGTTCATAGTCTTTCCCATATTTATTGAAACCAACTTAACCATATCTCTGACATACAGTAGACGCCTGAGCATAGAACTGTCTACTAAAAATATGATCACCTATGACATTCAAAATGGACTGTTCCTAAAAGTAATTGGTTGCTGTTAACTTTTGTACTACGATGTGCAATAATAATAAACCTGAGGACAAAGTTGAAACCAGAAATGAAGGTTTTATTAGCTGTTTTAATTTGTTTTATTTTTAAGTCTATGAATAAAGGCAAAACTTGAAAATGAGCAAACTGCTGTTTAGCTTTACATTACATTTTATCTTGCAAGGGCTTGCAAACATGAATTTCAGATCTCCTCTGTTGTCGCTTTTCACAGTAAACTCGTAGATGATGTTCTCATTCCTACAAAAGCTTTTTCTATAATAGCACAGTGGCTTTGAATGGCCTTTCCAGGTCTAAGCCAAGCTAACCTTCACTATAATTGACACTTGTGTACATGGTTTATCCTGTTGCAAGTTTACTATACTTTTTTTGAGGGTGGCAAGTTTGCCTGCTTTTAACTTCTAAAAACCACTGTCTAAAAATGTTCTTGCTCTAAATATGTATTGCAGTCTTACCTAATATTGCACTGTTGAGTGTGGAGCAGACTGGCTCTCTCTGGATGGAGTCCAACTGGTAGCCCACAGGACTGTTCCAAGGATCTGAGTATGCCAACAAACTAAAAGCATCCTGCACACACACACACACACACACACACATATATACACAAACACACAAGGTTAAAGCTGCAAGGATAATTTGAACAACCAAAACCGGCAGAAAAGTTACTATTCTATTAATTCAAACTGGGGTACTTTGTGTTCCCTTTTCATCCTAGTTTCGCTTTAAATCCAAGCATAGCTGCACAACGGGTACGTTACATTTATAACACATAGTTGGCATTGCTACCTTGAGCATCTTTTTGTTGGCTGAGTTTTTGCCACGTTCACGGCGAAGGTGTTCGCTCATGCTCTGCAGCTCTCTGCCAAAATGGATCATCCTCTCAATGGCGGCCTGGCTCCCCCCGCAGAGCTGCCTCTTGGACTGAGCCGACTCCACTTCTGCGTGCAAGGCATCGATGTGATTATCTAATGATGGTTATGGAATTTATCCCCAAATTTTTTACACGCCATTTCTTTATGTTTGTAATGGATCTTGAGAAATTTCTGAGAAAGATATTTATTCTATAAAAACTATTAGCAGTCTCACCCATTTCCCCTTCACAGTCCTCGATGTCTGCCGAGTGCGTTGTGCTCCCATTCAAGAAGCCGTTCGAGGAGGACTCGGACACTCCGTTAGAGATGTGGTCCACCTCCATGTCTACATCATTACTGCATAAAACCAAGCGTTTAAAACTTTACAATATTAATAAAGTTTTACTATATTAATAAATACTTTGGGGGAAAAAAATGATAGAGGTATTTTGGGCAAAAACCTTTAGTCTGGAATCAGGCAAAACCTGAGTTTTCAAACATGCAGTATTACATAGCAATGGCTGACATTTTCATCCTTGATGAGGCTAAATGTTTGCACCTTTTTTTTCCAAAAAACTGCTATAAACCATTTAATGTGGCATACCTATTAAATATAGTTAAATGATGCTATATTTACACTCGACTTATGTTAGCAGTATTGAACCTACACTATATGGACAAAGGTTTGTGGACACCTGACCATATTCTTTATATACACTTTTTAAACATACTATATCACATTCAGTCCCAGTTTGCCTCCACTCTTCTGGGAAGGTATTCCAATAGATTTTGGAGTGTAGTTGTGAAGATATTTGCTCATTCTACCATAAGGATATTGGTAAAGTCAGGTACTGATGTAGGGTGAGAAGGCTTGGGGTGCAATCAATGTTCTGAAACATCCCAAAGGGGTTCTATTGAGGTCTGACATCAACCCTACTGCAGAACACCCAAGATCTTCCTGTTCAACCAATGTAAAGAATATCATTATGGAGCTGGCTTTGTGCACAGAGACATTGCCAAATTTTATTCTCCAAAGACATCCTATACAATTATGTGCCTCCATTTTTGTGGTAACAGCTTGGAAGAACTACATATTCCCAATAGCTTTGTCAATATAGTGTACTACTACTACTTCTTTTGGCTGCTCCCATTAGGGGTCACCACAGTAGACCATCCGTCTCCATACAACCCTGTCCTCTACATCTGTCTCTTTTAAACCAACTACCTGCATGTCTAGGGTATCATCCATAAACCTCCTCCTTTGCCGTCCTGTTTTCCTCCTGCCTGACAGATCCATCCTCAGCATTCTTCTACCGATATACCCCATGTCGCTCCTCTACACATGACCAAACCTTCTCAATTGCGCCTCTATCACCAGGTCTCCAAAACGTCCTACATGCGCTGTCCCCTCTAATAAACTAATTTCTAATCGTTTCCATCCTCGTCACTCGCAACGAACACCTCAACATTTTCAGCTCTGCCACCTCCAGCTCCACCTCCTGTCTTTTACTCAATGCCACTGTCTCTAAACCATACAACATCGCAGGTCTCACCACAGTCCTATAAACTTTTCCTTTCATTCTTCTACCACAACTTTTCCTTTTCATTCTTCTACCACAAATCACTCCTGCCACTCTTCTCCACCCACTTCACCCTGCCTGCACTCTTTTCTTCACTTCTCTAACACAATTACTTTGCACTGTTGACCCCAGGTACTTAAACTCATCCACCTTCTTCACCTCTTCTCCCTGCAACCACACCACTCCACTTCCCTCTTTCTAATTTACACACATGTACTCTGTCTTACTCCTACTGACTTTCATTCCCCTTCTCTCCAGCACGTACCTCCACCTCTCCAGGCTCTTCTCAACCTGCTCACTACTCTCAACACAAATCACAATATCATCCGCAAACATCATAGTCCATGGAGACTCCTGTCTGACCTCGTCCGTTAACCTGTCCATTGCAAGCAGGAAAGGGCTCAGAGCCGATCCTTGATGGAATCCCACCTCAACCTATATTGTCAATATAGTGTACATTAACAGATTTTGTTCAACATGAATAAACTCACTCCCCATTTTCTGAACATTCTTAATTACTGAAAGCGACTACAGCACTAAAAATGAGCAAGTGGGCAAATAAACTTAACCCCATTCCAAATTTATGTTTATATCCTGTGTTGCTGGGACTAAAAGACTGATCTTTTGGCAGGTTTTTGAGTGGTAACTAGTGTGCAGGGATCCTACACAAAGCGTGTGAAGGCTGGCATGTCTGGTAATATAAAAATTGTAAATCAGTAGAAACATCACTGAATATCGTGATAATGTAACATCATGCTGAGATGATAATATTGTTATATAGCACAAGCCACGAATCTGGGGGTGGTTTAACAGTGGCATACACCAATGCGAGGTGTAAAAACCAGTTTACAGATTGCATTGCTAATAATTGCGAAGCTTTTTAGGATGAAAATACATTTAAGTGCAAAATTAATATTACTATCATTTCTAGAATTATGCTTTAAAGGTAAACGATTATAAATTATAAGAGCATCAAGTTGTTCTGTGTGGCATTATTGATAAATACCTTATGCTGGTCTGCTGTGTGCGGCTGCCGTTCAGAACTCCCAGCTCACTGCTGCTCGTGGTTACGGGACATGGTTTGTGGCTGTGTGCTGAGGAGTGAGCTTTACTGGATGACACTCCATTACAGCAGTTACTTTCAAAACCTGGAAATAAAAATCATCACAAAGACATTGATCCAGAACATATGATGATACTCATACAGTTATCAAAATTCATTTCAAGCAATAGATATGTTGGGAATACATACCTGACTGGTAGGCCTGAGAGCCAGTGGCTTTGTGGGTGGGGCTACTGAAAAGGCGGGGAGAACCAGGGTAGCTATCCTGGGACTTAGGACTCCGCCCACCGAGACAGCGTACCTCACTGTCAGTGCCATTCACCATTTCAATGAACTGTCTCACTCTATGTGTGCAAAAATGAGGAGTCATGCCTACTCGTTCGTAAAACATTTAACCAACAATGTAATTTAGAAGCACGTACTTTAGCATGAATAACAGGTCAGGGTTCCTTTCGAGCAGACTAGGGTAGAGCTGCTGAGTGGTCTCGATGGCCTCTCCCATTCGACCAGACAGAACCAGCTTCTGGATTTCTGAGATTACAGATGAATTGGGAAAGAAAGAAAGAAAATCCGTAATAAAGTTGGTTCTAAGTTGTGTTAGAGTTAACAAATCATAAATTCATCATAAAATGAAAGTGAAAAAGTCTGGTGTTTTGTTCCATCTAAACAAATTGTCTAAGCTGAAAATGCAATTGGATAGTTAAGTGCATGAACAGTGCCTGTAAAAAGTTTGGAAACCCCAAGTTTCATTTGTTTATATGCAACAAACTAGGGAAAAGGCAACAACACAATAATTAGACAGGGCATGAATAGAGGAAAATTCTGTGTTTGACATTTTACATTTTTGGCTCTAACAGATGGAAAACATAAAAGGTAAGTCAGCAAACTGCCTCACACCCATAGTCAAACACTGAAGTGGAGGCTTAATGGTTTGAGCAAGGTTGGAGACCTATTCAGGTTAAAAGGAATATTGAACCAACATGGCTCCCATTCCATACTTCACGGCATTGCAATTGTGTCTGGAGTGTGGATAAATGCAACCAACTTCTCCATACAAAAAGAAAAAAAAAACAAAAGCATATGTACAAGCTCTGTAAGAGTTAATTAGACAGCAAACAGTCAGCTGGAGTGTTATCCATTATAGAACGGCCTAACCAGTCACCACACCTAAATCCCATTGAACTGCTCTAATAACTAACTAGAACTAGAACACCTTTGGCAAGTTTTACAAAAGGCATGGCTGTCTAAATGTCTGGAGAAACTGCCAAGAGTGTGAAAAGATTAATGGTAATGGAGGATTTTTCAAAGAAAATAAAAGTTTAATATCTGTATATTCATATATTTGTTTGGTCAAAGTAAATCTTCATACCGTTAAATTACCTAGTTTCTTGCGCATAAACAAAAGAAAATTTAACGTCTTTCTAAAGTGCTAGGACTAGGTGTTTCCCAACTTTTGACAAGCACCATACACAACCTTTATAATTCTAACAATTTTTTTTAATGTAGCATATTGAGTTTGAGCATTAGTTAAATCAGGTAGTGATGTAGGGTGAGGAGGCCCAGGTACAATCGCAGGGATACAGTCATGCTGAAACAGGTTTGAGTCTCCTAATTTACTTGAAGGTAAAAATGCTTAATGATGCTACCACATCCAACGAAATCCTATACATTTGTGTACCTCCAGCTTTGTTGTAACAGTTTGGGTAAGGGTTGGAAATACATTATGTTTGTCCATATATAGTGTATGTAGCATAGTAAAGTTATTGTCAAACTCGTGTTTAATTGCGAGGTGGCTGTGTGTACTCAGCAAGAGTTTTACATGACAGTTATGTTTTAACTCCGGTTTAACATTTTCCACATTCCCATGTGCTCCTGATTCCAAAAAGATCTGGCATCCATGCATGCTAATTAACACAGCTAATCAATGGTTGATTGTTCTAAAAATCGAGCACACTATGCATCTGCTAATGTGTCTAGTTCGGCAGGTGGTGGGATTCAAAAACAATAAGGTGTATTGCACCATAGTGAATAAAACCGAACGAATTTTTCTTCTTTTGCAAAAGGATGGGCTGTTAAATCTACCTGCATGCCAAACAACTGCAAAAACAAACAAAACCCAAACACAAAATTTGCTTTTCCTGATATGTCCTGATTTACCCACCCCAGATGTGTGCTGTTTATTCTCCTTTCAATGAGCATTTCATGACTAAAAATGTACCCAGTCTCCTCCAAAAGTATTGGAACAAGGCAGAAGCTTTTATTTTTGCATTACATAGAGGACATTGAGGGTTAAGCTCAACAGACAAATATAAAACAATTGATCATAATTTCACTTTTAATTTCCTGATATTTAAATCTTGATGTGTTAACGTTAGAACATGGTACATTTTTTTTGAGCCCACTAAATTTTTTTTTAAGTGAACAAAAATACTGGAACCAAAAATTCTGGCAGGTGTTTGAAAAGTCTGAAACGATAGATTGACTGTTTAAGCAATTAATAGGATCTGAATGTCTAATTTCAGTTTGAGCACTGGCTTTCAGAACCTGTGAAGAATGCATTTGTTGTTAAAGGATTAAGCAGAGAGATGATGAAGTCATTTTGAAGCTGACAAAAGAAAGAAATATTGATCAGAGCCACTGCACTGGGCATAGCCACTAAAACAATGTCCCGGAGAAATTAAAAAATACTGTTGTACTAGCGACCATACATCAAAACATTGGCCCTGGAAAACAGCAGTAGATGACAACTACACTGTGAGGTCTGTGAAGAAACAACACTCAGTGACTTCTCCAACATCCTTCTGGGGTGAAGATGTCACAATTTACTGCATGAAGTAGGCGTCAAGACGACTAACTCCTACCCCCTAAAAAACTAATAACAAAAAGATACTGTGGTCCAAGCCTGGAAAAGCACCACAACAGGACAATGTAACAGTTGGCTCATATCAGTGGGTTGTCAAATGTATTAAATATTGCAGGCAACAGATATGAATACTTTTGCAAACCTAAAAATAAGGTAGTCTGCCACCAGAGGTACCATGTTCTTAGTTTTCTTTTTTTAACACAGTTGAATATTTCAAGCAAAAAAAATGAAGGCTAAAATTCTGATGTATAAACTCATATTTATCATACTGGTGTTCCAATACTTCTGCATAGGACTGATACTAAAGAAATCAGTACTTTGGATCATATGACTGATTTGAGCAGACTCACTCTGTCTGTTTTTGATTGAAGCAAGCTCCTCGTGCACGGCCTGGTCGGTGGACTTGGCGAAAGCTTCAGCCGTGGCACAGTAACTATGATGGACCAAGTAAGAGGCCACCATTCTGTGAACAAAGAGCAGAGCTCAATGCCTGTGTCCATGCAATACTGCAGCATTTAGTAACATTTGACAGACTGTGCTTTAATACAAATATAATACCCGGTAGAGGGTCATGTAATTCCTGACATCCATAAACAAATTGTACCATTTTTGTGCAACAGATTTGCGGGTGTTTTTCTGCTTACATCGCAACATTTTGCCATAGATTAAAATGTATCATTTATTAACGAACAACACATTGCTAATTTCAACAGTCTATTTTTAGATTAAAAAGGTGTGGAACAGACAATAATCAATTTAGCTCCTGTTTTCTAACTGTTTCTCTTACATACAGAGACCTAATCAATAAGTGACAATGAAATGTTCCTGAAATGCAAAACTTCATTACATTGACAATTATTTAGACAAAACAACCTGGTTTTAAATCAGCTTATTAAATGTCTTAATACATTTAAATAATTACATTTAAATGTATTAAATATTAACTGTTCGCTGTACAAGTCTACATGTATAAGCTGTTACTATAGTTTGAATAATTGAATTAATATTAATGTCTATGTTACAGCCAGGACAACCTGTGCAGTTATACTAAAATGATGCACGCCTTCTGACCAATCAAATTCAAGCACTTGAATGCATTGTAGTATAATATACATTCAAATGCAGTTTTTCAATTTAAAAGATGCTTTTTTTTTTTTTTTTTTTGCCCAATTAGGTTTTCTAAGTGGTGTTTTGTTGCAATACCAACACTACAAACATGGCTGCTATTAAAAATGTGAACTGTAAGAAAATCAACCTAATTTCATTGGCTACACATTATAAAGAAGTAAAAACAATGCAAGCCACTTACTTCTGAATCATTGCCTGCCACTCGCCCTCTCGCTCGCCAATAGGACAACGCTCAATCTGAGCCTGGATCTTGGTTCTCCACTCACGCATGTAGTCCTCTATGTCAAATACAAATGGATGCTGCCCAAAATTTGCATCCACCACCTCTCCTGGGGTCTGAAGACCCACCGTCGGGTACAGGTTGGGCTGGAGATAGACAACATTTTATTGTTAAATAATTCCTCTGTTATCTGCAAGGTTTCAGTGTCCAAAATGCCTCTACATTAAATGGTTTCTGGGAAATGAAAATGCATATGGTTCAATCACTTGGTTGTAAAATATATAAGGAGAACTAAAGAGAAATAACTAAAATGAAGCAACAGTTTTTCATGATCCAATAAAACGAAAGGTCACAGCAGAAAAGCCAACGCACTTCACAGCATAATCAGAGAAACATGAATGCTGAAGTTAGACTGACTTTGTTTTCTCCTCAATGGCTGATTGTTTTAGGTGCAAAAAGACATTTGTTTTGCAGTAAAAAGTAAAAAGCCATGCAGTCCAACCGTTTTATCAAAAGTCTCTTAAAAAATATGTCGAATGCGCAAGTTAACATACAAGTAATATTTACAACAGACACTACTATTCATGCCAACATTATGGATGAAAAAAAATAATTATACAGCTAAACATTTTAAGAAAGAAAGATACTTACTGGTAAATCTGTAAAAGCTATACCTAGAAAAGAAAACAAAAAACATTAATAAAATTAATGTAAATGTTAATTTGTGTCACTAACAATTCATACATAAAGTACAAACCATAGCATTAAATTCCAATAATGGTTTACAACCATTGCAAATGTATTTATTAAAGGACAAGATCTTATCCGTTCACGATTATGTTTTGGAAGGTCCATTAGACAAGTTCCTGTTTCACTTCCTGTGTACAGCTACTAGCAGTCGTTCCTCCACCAGTCTCTTTTTCTACTTATGTTTGAAGTTAATAAAACAAAACAAAAAAGTTTCTTTTCTTTAAAGAAAAACACACACAAGAAACCACAAGGCACAAAATCTGTTCTAAAAAAAAAAAAAAAAAAAATAGGCTTCCTGGAACCTCTGACAGTTACAAAGCACTGACAATGAAGCCCTATTGTCAAAACAGCTCTACACTAAGCTTCACCATATCAATGATTATTGGTTCTTTTTTTTATTAGTTTTACTATAGAAGCAAGATTCTATCTGGACCATCACATTAACAAAGAGAAGCGAATAATTGTCAAAGGCATATTGTTAATGGAAATTAATAAACACTGTTAAAGTTAGCTTTATTAGAAATCTACAGGCTAAAAACCCAGAACCACGTGCAATAATGTTTCTTAAGAGCCAGAAATACAATAGTACTTGTGGAGTGTCTTATTTCTATTTGAATTTCCTCATTAATATCAGCGTGTTGGAAATTAATATACATGTTATAAAGGACAGTACACTTGCCATTATTTTGAGTCTTATAATTATAATAATTTGGGCACTGTCTGTGATTTAAATACTTAACATCTGCAAAGATATAAGTGTAAAATATATTATGTAACAGCATTAAGAAAAAAAATTAAAATTCTCTTACAAAAATATTAGAAAATGAAAAGATTCTATACTGAATATTATTGTTGTATGTTTGTGTTCATTTTTTCCACTCAACTGGATAGCTGTTTTTGGGGTGCACACTGTGGTGAGGTGATAAACATTTGTTTATATATAAAGAAATAAAAAAAAAAAACACACTCCAATGGAGAAAATCAGCACTTCAAATAAATTGTAGAATTCTATATAAAATGCTTACATAAAGCTAGACAGAAGTGTGGAAAGGAGTTGATATATAGAATGGTGAATGTTAATACTCAGTAAGACACCACACAACTGGTTCTGTACCTAGACTGTGGCCGTTCTTTGTGTAAAAGCAGGTGTTGTTGATAAGGTTAACGCAGCAGCCAACGACGTCGCCCGTGGTGAACGTAGGGCCGTACGGTTGCCCTGTGCCTGAAGAGCAGAAACTGTGCCCGTCATCTCCATGATAGCCATACGAGTGCTTGTCCCAGCCTGAGAGAACAAATGTAAAGTAAATCAGCAAGAGCACATGCTGGGACAAAATTCACCTTTTTGGCTGCATATAATTTTGACAAAGAACATAATTTAAAAAAAGGCACCCGGACACCCTAATTCTTGCATCAGTTCCAGTGAATGTTTCTTCTGACCACAATCGTTTTTAGCTCTGCACTATGGACAGTAAAAAACGTCATTCATCATGGCTGTCTACTCACCGAAACGTCTGGATAGAGCTGATATATTTGGCACGTTCACAAAAAAAAAAAGATTATCAGGAATTGAGATGCACCCAATTATGGAAACGTGCCTACCAGAGAGTAGGAACGTGTGCAGTTAAGTCTTATCTCTCAAGCAAGCCACAAATGATCCTCCTCGCCTACCGGATATACCCTGGGTGTCAGCGCAAAACACCGACATCACATATGAACATTACATAATTGTCCCTTTAAAGCGAAGAATGAGTTTCTATACAACACACCATTACGGTCACAAAGCATTCACACATTCTGAACAGCATCAAGACGCCCACTGTCAAACATCACAGAGACAAACACACAAATGTACTAATGGCACCACAGAGAAAAAGAGAACACTCAGGTGTCAATTTTATAGTTTAAAAAAAAAAAAAAAAAAAAAGATGTTTCCCAAGAAGTGAAATTTCCATAAAATTTGAATTCTTAAAATGTCATACTTAAGGACAGACATTAACAGTGGGTGAAGCGAAGAGTATTTTATATTCTTTCACATACCTACATAACACATTTGTGAAATAATGAAAAAAATGCATTTCAAAGTTGTTTTCAGCTGAGAGATTGACACATCTACACTTATACACAGAAAAGTTTTGGGACACCAGACTTTTTCAGCCATATGTGGCTCTTCCACAAACAGTTACTACAAAGTTGGAGGCACACAATTCTGTTTGGATGTGAATTTTCCCTTCATCTGAACTAAGAGACCCTGTTCCAGCAGGACAATCCCACAAAAACCAGCTCCATGAAGATATGGTTTACATGGGTCAGAATGGAAGCTCTTGAGTGGCCTGCTATAAAGCTCTGACCATATTAAACAACTCTGGGATGTATTGGAACGCTGACTGCACCCCCCCTTGCCTTCTCACCCTACATCAGTACCTGACTTTACTAACCCGTTTGTGGCTGAATGAGCGCAGATCTCTACAAGCGCCCTCCAAAATCTAGTGAAATATCTTCGCAGAAGAGTGCCGCCACAGCAAATGGGGACTAAATGGAGATTGGGATGTTCAAAAACCACATACAAGTCTCATGGGCAGGTGTCCAAATTTTTGTCCATATAGTGCATGTCTCAGAAGCTATATACGACAAAGGAGTTTAGGAATTCCAGGGGAGGTGGTAGCTTAGTAGTTAAGGCATTAAGACTTTCGATCTGAAGGTCGTGAGTTCAAATCACATCCACACCAAGATGGCACTTTGGCCCCTGAGCAAGGCCCTGTGTGAATGAGATCATTTTAAGTTGCTCTGGATAGGGGAATCTGCCAAATGCTGTAAATGTCAATTTAAAATCATACATATACTGAAATCCTTGTCCTGAAACAGTGCTCAAAATGCATAATGGCATGCTGACTGAATACATCCAGGAATTCTATATATTTCATGCTTGCTTACAGGATCTTTGTGACTGACTGCATCTGTCACACAATGACAACACTGGCATCTGTCTTTGTTGTACTAGAGGAAGTGCACTGAGTCACATGCAGGAAACATAGAAATAGAAGCACAAGTTTTCAAGTAATGCATTCATTTCAAGCGTTTTGGTTGTTTGTTTTGATTGATTGTGTTTTTAGGTTGTTGACTATCCTCTACTTGTTCACCTACTGATAGCTAAAAGAGAGCTAACTTTGCAACGTCACATCATTATTATTTTACTCTTAACAAAAAGTCTGACCAATTTCCATCGTTCAGTTGACCTATGTTTTATTGTATGTTATGGTATGGCATGCATTACCCCAGTTCATTTAGAATGCAGCTAGATGTCAGTAAGCATATGAAATTTACAACAGAGAAAATGCTATGGCCAACACTTCACTTTACACTTCAATATTTGCCTCAAGACATAAGGAGGTGGCATATCAAGTCAAGAAGGTGAGAAATAATTAGACTTGCATCTTATTTATTTGGCTTTTGTAAAAGCAAAGCGAGTAAAATTTGACTGCTGGGAACCAAACATGTCAGGACTTCACACAGGAACCTCTCCCAGTGATTTAGAACATTCATCTATTGGTCATTGTTCAACGTAGTCGCAGAAATGTTTGTGGAAACAGTAGGACAGAATAATGTGACCTTGCACTCATATAGGGGAAGATGGTCAGCAAAAATATTCTCAACCCATGACAAAAGTGTTTCATAAATGTTAGTAATGTTGTATTATAGTGACATTTTATTGAATTTGGCCCTGGTAAAGGAGATCCGTAGCAGTTAGAAATGATAAAAAAAAAATTCTACTTTTTTTTTTTAAGTATATTTTAACCTGTGACCTTCCAATCCAAAGCCCAATGCCTCAACCACTGAGCTACCACCTCCACTAATCAGAAAAATAAACGACATATCAATCAACAAATTGTAGTTATCACCATTTTTTTTACATAGGTCCTTTTTATAAGTATGGCACAAAGTCTTGACACATTATTAATAATCACACCTGCACTACTTTGCTCAGTCAATTGACTGATACGATCAGTAAATAAATTACATTTTCCCTCAGGCTACAACTTGCTGGAGTTTTACAGTGGAAATATGATACCAATTTTGAATGAATGGAAACAATTTGGTATTCAAATTCTTATAGCTTGGGAATATTGGTAGTGGCAGGAAAACAATCAAGACTGCAGTAGATTGTTTGGTGTTAATAATTTCAAAACTGAATCAGGATAGCTTGATGACAAATGGTAAGGCACTACTGAGAATCTAGACATCGATTAAAGTCATAATTCTATGCCTATAATGACATTTTCTGTGAAAATGGAGTGTAAGAGCAAGATTGTCTTTTTCCAAGCATCCCAGTTTATCCAAAATGTGAAAGCATCTGTCTTTCCACTAAACTTAACAAACACACATCTGGCTTTTCTTGTGTGATGCAGTCATTTACATTTATGGCATTTGGCAGAAAACTACCAACTTACCGTATTTTCCGGACTATAAGCCGCTACTTTTTTCCCACGTTTTGAACCCCGCGGCTTAAACAACGAACCGGCTAATTAATGGGTTTTTCCTGGGTTTTTCCCGGTTTCACAAACTTCAAGCCAAAAAACTGAGCGACATAACATTAGACCAATGAAATTTCCAAATGAAACGAAATGAAAAAAAAAAACGCACCTCACCTGTGTCCTGAGATGCACGGCATCGGGAGAAAAGCTTCACCGATGGAGATTTTTAAACGCACGATGATGCCAAAAGATAAACTCTCGAGAGAAATTGTTGTGAAAGGAAGGAGGAAGACAGTGAACAATGACTTTCTTGGTAGGCTACTGTTTAGATACAAGCCGTTGTAACGCGTTGAGTCAGGGTCAAGGGAGAGCTCGCTAACTCCAGTTGCAACAGAAATCATATAAGCACAGACAGGTTTCCAAAACTCGTGCTTTTTTATTTTTCTTGGCAACAGCGTTACGGGTTAGTCAAAGAAACTTACAAATGAGCATCAGAAAATAATAAGGACATATTCCTCGGTCTTGCACACATGCAGTAATACCGGAAAAAATGCGGCGGCAGGCTATTCCCAAAATGCCGCTCTGCTCTTAAAGGAGCCACAACATATTTCACCCGTTACACCGTGTAACAGGCACTGTCTTTCGTTAAAGCCTGTGTAAAGTTCATTAGTTTCAGTGTAGACACCTGCGGCTTATAGATAGGTGCGGCTTACTTATGTTCAAAATAAAAATATTTGTCAAATTCAGTGGGTGCGGCTTATATATGGGTGCGCTTAATAGTCCGGAAATTACGGTAAATTTATCTCATTTATACAACTTGACAGGTGAAGGTTAAGGGCCTTGCTCAAGCACCGGCAGCATGGTAGTGCAGAGATTTCAACGAATGATATTCCAATCAGACTTCACACATCTTAACCACTGAGCTAACATGTCAGCTCACAGACTGTTTTAGACAGACAATTTCCTCATCCAATCTAATTAAATAGTAGATTTTTATTTAGTTTTTTTTTTACCTGGAAGTCTGTTCATATTGACACCCTGGGCAGACAGACCAATCCCCATGTACCTGATATGAAAGAGAAAGAAAGAAAATTACATGCATGAGGTTTATGTCTTTAAATATTCTGGATTGTGCTAAATAAATGTTGATCAGCTTATTTACCCATCTCGTCCTTTACTGATGATTTTCACCTCAAAGTAATAGACGCCACAGGCAGCTGGAATAGGGTGAGTCGCACGAACAGATGCAGCATCCTTAGGTGTCTTTCCATGCCCTGAAAATCAGACAAATATACAATCAAAGCCATAGTAAATGGATTGGGTTTCAAATAAATACAAGGTAATCCAATAAAATAGAAAACTTTTGATATTAAATGTTCCTATAATACATCCAAAATCAAGACGTAAAAAGACTACTTACATAAAAAAGAAAATACAACTGATGAATCACTTTACAAATGATAAATAAACAGATATAATGTGGCTTTTTTAGTTGGTGACCTTTTGTGCCATTCAGAGATCAGCCAAGTTCAAACACCTGAAGATCAACAGTTCGAACATAAGGTCAGTCATGTGGACATTAGACAACCAACAAGGAAAAGGATTCCATCAAAAATGTACTGCTATGAAATCACCTAAAAAATCCATCTTCCAACTGATTCTGTGTGATTGCCACTGCCAGCCAACAGTTACTGACTATGATATTCATGAACCAGACATCCAATTCTCTTCAGAAACCTAAAATAATGAAAATGCTTGTTCGCCTTTTTAATTCATTGGTTCTAGATGGGTAAACAGAAATGTAAATTATATTATATGATAATTTCCTATATTTTAATTACAGATTGTGATTCCTTGACCAAAGATGACTTGTTTCCATAAGAAATGTTAACATATATATTTTTTTGTAATGATAAACTCTACATTTCCACACCACATGTCTTGAGACGATCTTCCTTCTTCATTTAGTGTTTTGATGTGCAAATAAGAGCGACTCAATTCAAATAATAACAATATATGTTTATGATGTCATTGTGCAAATCATAGCAACTTCTCTGAGCAAGCATTAGCTACTAGCCCCTTAAAAAGAGGCAACACCGTGCTTTAGTTTCGCACCCATATCATATCTCTTCATCTCTACACTCTAAACCAGAGATGCCCAAACTTGGGCCCCATGCAATTTATGAGAAGAGAGAGGAAAATTGGGGTGCAACCGACACAGATCTTCATTTCTAACATTTTGTGCTTCATATTTCAGCTGTACAATCTTGGCAGCACCTTCCTCTATAAGCAGGCTTTCAGTTTGATACAACAAAACAAGTGTAAACTGAAAAGCAAACTAACTGACTCTAACCTACATAATATCCTGACTTTGTCAGCTACATCAAAATTTGGAAAAACTAAAAAATAATGACCAGTTTCATATCTCTTATTTATAAGATGCTATCTATAGAAGCCTATCATTGTATTGCCTCAAGGATTCTTTCTCATACCATCATACCATCTCAGGGAGTTTTTCCTTGCCACTGTCTCCATTAGGTATAAATTATAAACTTATATGGACTGATTTATGGAAGCTACTTTGGGACAATGTCCATTGTTAAAACAGTTATACAAATACAAGTGAATTGAATTATAGCTTGAATTGCTGTGTACAATAGAGTTCAGTGCCTAATATAATGGGATCTATTGTACTCTATTATAATGGGATTGTTTCTGTTTTCATTGTATTATCGTTTCATTCAACTAGAAAACTGAATGCAAGTATCTGCTGAAACACAGATGAATTTCCTTCTGAAGCTGTGAGTTCAGGTCTTGTCATAAATTTGAAATGTTTTATAAATATGAAATATGATATGTAACACGACTGAGAAATTATATTTAAAAAAATTTAACTCTTGCGTCTTTTTTTTTTTTTTTTTTTTTTTTTTTTTTTTTTTTTTTTAGGTCTAGCAGTGAAATCCGACTATTTGGCCTGAAATTAGGGATGACTTCATTTTTTCTATTATATATACACCACTGAAAATTCCCTGGTAAAGTGTGGTTACTAGAGTTACTAGCGAGTTCCTGTCAGCTGTGCCTGGTCTGATCTTACATTAACAAGGTCTTTCACCCTACAGTACCCCTCAATTACAGGATGTCTTTTGTTTTTTCACACCAACATGGGGAGGCTCTACAGACTGTTGGGTGTGAAAATCCCAGGAGATCAGCAGGTTCTGAAATACTTCAAGCAGCCCATTTGGTACCATTAACTGAACCTTTTGACCTCAAGTGTGATCCATTGCCTCATTCTTATGTTACACTCATAAGTAAACCAGAGACAAAGAGATTTGCCTTTCGAAAGCCAATAATGTTACACACATACATATGTATACATGTTTTCTCTCCTATAAATCATGTGCATGTATGTATGTATGTATGTATGTATGTATGTATGTATGTATGTATATTTGTGTTTGTATGAATATTTGTGCGTGTGTGTATATTAGATAGATAGATAGATAGATAGATAGATAGATAGATAGATAGATACACACATACACTGCACTTGCTCAACAGCTTCTGCACATTTTTCATAGCCCACAGCCTTTATACTTAATTGTTGTACATATATTTACATATTTATTTGCACTTGTCAGTTTGCACAAATCTCCTATATGCAATTCTGGTAGATCCTCGACTGCATTTCGTTGCTGTGTTCCTGTACTTTGCAATGAAAACCGTATATATCTCTATACGTACGTGTGTGTGTGTGTGTGTGTGTGTGTGTATATATATATATAAGTCTACAGCACATCTCAATTCTGCACTAATTTGTGAGAAATTGTTGAACTTGTGGAACAAACAGGACTGGAGCGAGATGTTCACCAGCATCATGTTCATTACTGCTGCTTTCTGACTACCAAGGAAATAAGCAGCATTATCGAGCAGGCCTTGGTGAGCTAATGCTATTAGCCTACAGGCTTCACTTAGCATATCCGACATGATTCTTATAGTCAAAAGATCTGACACGTTCATTTAACACGGCTAACTCTAATAAACGTATCTGACTCTTTCAACAACCGCGCACAATTTCAGGATTTCAATGGTTTGGCTCGCTATCAAACTGCAAAACAGGTTAGCTAAAAATACACCTTAATTTATCTAAACGCTACTTCCGGGTTTCAGTAAGAAAGATCTCTGATGCAATTTTTCTCTACCCGTTTTGCGTAAAATTCGGTGTTCTGATTGGCTAAGCGAAAAGCCTCGTCAACTATTAAACCACGTAACATGGACGGGTTTAGCCAATGAGCTGCCAAAGATTAGAAATAAGGCGGGGTTTTTCCCGGAATACGGGTGTAGAAAAACAGCTTGCTAGTTCTAAAAATAAAAAAAAAAACTTGGGCTGTCGAAAACTAGCCACTGTCGTAGCAATTAAATCGTTAACTGATTAAACAAATGGGGGATCGCGAAAATAAGACTTAAAAATAACGTACGCCTGAATATTTGGAGATATCCCGTCATTTAACAAAGCTGTCAAACGTGTAGAGATAGCATTATAATGTGACGTGCGTACAATAAGTGCTAAAAGTAATCGCGGCTTAATTTCTGCCCCTTTTGGTAGATAACAGATGGTAAAGCCATTTATTTAGCTGTTCGAACTCATAACTGATTACTGTGAATAACATGTACAGCTCCCAGCTGTCTCCGTATACAGTACATGCACTGGGGGTTAGCTAGCTTTGTTTGCTAATCAGCCCGGTTACCTTTATAATGCACCCGTAGGTTGTTCTGTGACAGGCCGATATAGCTGAATTTGTCCTTTGGGCTCCAGGATCTGGGGAGCGGAGTTTCTTGTTCGTTGACGGCCGGGTAAAGGCGTCTGAGCCTCTGGTTGAGCTCTTTTTCTTGCTCGTTTAGAGCGGAGTCTCCGTGAACAACAACCGACATCAGAAAGCCGCAGCCCGATGACGGTCCGGACATTGCGATCGGATTCGTCCCTCTAATATTCACAGCTAACCAGCTACTTCTAGCTGGACAGCCCTCTGGAAGACTCCAGCGATGTCCTCTATATGATGTCACAAAACGCCAACTGATCCTGTTTTTTTTTTTTTTTAATTTTTCGCTTTTTATCGAATGGGGCTTAGCTAGCTGGCTAGCTTTTTCGAGATCAAGGCGCAAACAGCTCTCCTACTAGAAGACTAGGTTAGTGAAGCGAAGACGATGCACAAAGGTGAACAAACGAAACCCCCAAACCACGATCTCCCGCTATCTCTATCTACAATATAATTCCGAGACATCGACAGAAGAAGTCCGATCTTTTGTTTGTTGTTGGTGAGAAATGCGGCGATCTGATTGGCTGAGGCGGAGTCCAGTCACACTTCTCCAGGAGTTGATGCATGCCCAGACACACACACACACACACACACACAACCTATCAATAACATGTCCTCTGTGCACCTTGTGCCACAGCATGAGCTTACATGGAAACACAATCACTTAATCACTTATTTTAGGAACGTCTCGGCTAAATAGATCTTTCATCTTAGTCATGAGCATATTAAGAGATATGTGCAGAGCTACAACAAGGCACATGGTGGACAGGATTATCCTGAATCTTGCTCAGCTTATGAAACTGTCCAATATACCAATTGGGGTTTTTTTTCTTGAAATTTTGTGCAGTGCCACTATGTAACCTGTTTATAAACTAACAGGGACATTTGGGTTGAACTGTTTGTAGCATGCCAGCAACAGTGATATGGCATTTTACAGGGTGTTGAGGCTGATAGGTTCAGTTGTGCTTAGCTTATAGAACAGGTCCAGTAAACTCCATTTCTCAGTTATAGAGGAACAAATTAGCATGTTTAAACATGAAGGTGATAGTGACAAGAGACAATTTTTTGTTTGTTTGTTTTTTTTGGCCACTTTGCAGAAATAAAGAGGCCGAACTAAGCCACTCACGAGCAGTGAGAATTGGAATTCACCATGAAGAGATGAGCCAAGCTGTGAAACTGTGATTAAACTCTAGCAAAGTGATAAGGTGTGTGCAGAAAGAAAGAACAGATCTGCTCATGATCTAAAACATGCAAGCTTATTCGTTCAGGCGCATTGGAGCTATTGGTACGGTTTGAGTGGCAGAATGAATGATAGTAGCGTGGCATTTTACAGAGAATGCATCCAATCTAATTGCGAGAAACTTCATCATTGAGCAAGAACATGACATTGAACACTGCCAACAGAGCAAAGTGCTTCATCAGGTTAGAAAGTGGTTATAGAGGTTATAGAGAGGCCATGACAATCACCAGACATTAACCATAGTAAACATGAATTTTACCTCCTGAAAAGGAGACTAAAGGGAGAACCCCCCCAGAAACAAACAACATATGAATAAAGCTACAAGTACAAGCCTGAAAAAGGAACACAAACTAAGAAAGTGGTTTGGTGTTGTCAAAGGTGAAGCAGGTGTTGTAAGCAAGGGATATGCAATCAAATAGTAAGTGTTATTTACTTTGATACTAATTGTTCCAATACTTTTGCTTACCAAAGGTGCCAGATTACTTAGTTGTTTAACATAAGGAAATCTTCTTCTATCGGCTGCTCCTATTAGGGGTCACCACAGCAGATCATCTTTCTCCATACTCCCTTGTCCTCTACATCTGCCTCTTTCAAACCAACTACCTGCATGTCTTCCCTCACCACATCCATAAACCTCCTTCTTGGCCTTCCTCTTTTCCTCCTTCCTGGTGGCCCAATACTTAGCATTTTCCTACCAATATACCCCATGTCCTTCCTCTGCACATGTCCAAACCATTTCAATTTTGCCTCTCTCACCTTGTCTCCAACATTCGCTGTTCTTTTAATAAACTCATTTCTAATCTTGTCCATCGTCGTCACTCCTAATGAAAATCTCAACATCTTCAGCTCTGCTACCTCCAGCTCCACCTCCTGTCTTTTACTCAATGCCACTGTCTTTAAACCATACAACAGCGCAGGTCCCACCACAGTCCTATAAACTTTCCCTTTCACTCATGCAGATATCCTTCTACCACAAATCACTCCTTCCGCTCTTCTTCACCCACTCCACCCTGCCTGCACCCTTTTCTTCACTTCTCTAACACACTGTCCATTACTTTGCACTGTTGACCCCAGGTACTTAAACTTATACACCTTCACCACCTCTTCTCTGCAACTGCACCACTCCACTGCCCTCCCTCTCATTCACACACATGTACTCTGTCTTACTCCTACTGACTTTTATTCCCCTTCTCTCCAGCACACACCTCCACCTCTCCAGGCTTTTCTCCACCTGCTCCATACTCTCACTACAAATCACAATATCATCCGCAAACATCATAGTTTATGGATACTCGTGTCTGACCTCGTCAGTCAACCTGTCCATCACCACTGCAAACAGGAAAGGACTCAGAGCCGACCCTTGATGTCTCACTTCCACCTTGAACCAGTCTGTCGTTCCTACTGCACACTTCACTGCTGTCACACTGTCCTGATACATGTCCTGCACCACCCTCACATACTTCTCTTACACACCTGACTTCCTCATACAATACCACAACTCCTCTCTCAGCACCCTGTCATACACTTTCTCTAAATCCATAAACAAACAATGCAACTCCTTCTGACCTTCTCTATACTTCTCCATCAACATTCTCAAAGAAAATATTGCGTCCGTAATTTGACATAAGGAAATAAAAGATGAAATTCTGACATACTGTGTACTATTAAACTGTAATCTAAAAATAAATGTCAAGTGTAAAGCAAAAAAAACAAATGAATTGGCTTTTGCTGTTCCAATACTTTTGGAGGAGACTATGTGTCTCTCTAGATTGATACTTATGATACTTAAGTTGAACTTATGTATGTTATGTGAGAAGTTAAAAGTGTCAGCTCTCTCTTTTTTTTACATTTTATAATCAAATAATGAGACATTGAAGTGTGCAGCTTGTAGGCCTAAATGAAATCAAACCCATCTCATTCATGTATTTGCCTATTTTATACTCCCACAAACAAGCCAAAAACATCAATATTGAAGGCTAGAGAAAAGGGTGACCACCAGTGGTTACAATGCCATATTTTGAGGACCTCAAATGAAATTATTAATGAAATTAGTGCTATATATTCCATAATAAACATAAGAAGGAAAGGCATCCCACAGACAAACTACTGTTGTACCAAAAATTCATGAACATTTATTATGAAGACTATAATAGAAGATCTCTGAGCTCTGGGAAATGTTCTGCTGGAAAATCTTGGGTCCTTTCAGTCATATGGATGTTACTTTGACACATAGCAGCTATCGAAACATTGCAGGTTAAGTATACCCTTTCCTGGTAACAGTATTACAAAATGACAGTGGGGATATTAATTGGCCCCTAAATTTCCCAGATGTCAGTTTAAATGAGCATATGTGGGGTATGTTGGAAAAAACAAGTCAGTCCCCACATTTCCTCTAAAAAAAGAACTTAAACAATCTAATGCTAATATCTTGATGCCAGACACCACAGTACACCTTCAGATGTCTTCTTGAGTCCAGCCTTGATGGGTTTTCATTGTTTTTGAGCTTGTTTGCATTTAACATCATGGTGTACATACAGTATATTGGTAGCTCAGTAAAGTATAGAATATACCAGGGCAGGATGTGCTGGTAGAGAAAATGATCCATTATTCTTATGAAAAGGATAGCATACTATACCACTTTTTGAATTAGTTTATTATTATTTCCAATTATCTGCAGTATTAATTGCATTTGCTATACAAGTTGTGTATGAGCGATAACGATAGTGATGATAAATAAAAGTAAATGTAGAGCTGTAAACTGCTCTGTCAACAACTGTTAAAAATGTACGCACCTTCATGTTTGAGAATTCAACAATACAGTGGTATAAAAATACATACATTCTAGAGGTTAACTTCATAGTTAGAAAATATATTCTGAAATAAAACTATATTCTCTATGATTAACATATATCTATGTTCAGTCATTTTGATAACTAATAACTGATTTTCAAAGACCTGTCAATCTGCTGTCATATCCAAAGTGTGCTGAAATCGCTTAGAAGGTATCCAGGTTCTGATCCTTAAGGTGGCATACAGTCCCAAAACTCATGGCACATACACCGGCAAATCCCATATACCATGATCATGAAAAGACTGGCAGGCACTAGACTGATTAGCAGACCTCCCAGAATAGTCTTTTTCATTATAAGTAAGTAGACACCAGTTGGTAAAGAGCTGAAGTACAAAAGCCCCAGGATCCACACCAGAACTCTGGCCAAGGCTTGGCAGAGCAACATCATACAGTTCCACACTGTGCAGCGGTGCATCACTAAGGCCATAGAGTCCAGGCTGGAGGAGTGATGATCTGCTGAAATTTCATGCTCTTGTGCTGGTTCCATAATGGTGATGACCACGTAGTTGGAGCATAATGATGAAGGCGTTGCCGATGCTGAGTGACCTACGAGAGAATTTAGGCGCCCTGGATTGAGCACAATCTCACCCTGGCTCCCCTTTACATTTAGATATTCGTTTTGGAGGGACAGCACAGTCAACAAGTTGTAGTCGTCTGGTAGACTGCCACAAGCTTCTCTTGGTAGTCGAGTAACGCAGCGGCAGAAAGGGCAGACCACTGAGTTTTGGGGTGACTCACCCAGATTGAGGATTTTTGCCAGGCATTTAGAGCACAAACGATGCTGGCAGTCAAGCATTTTGGGTCGCCTACTGGACAGATTATAAACACAATAGCAGATTTTACACTCCAGCTCCTCAGTGCTGAAACCATCCACCACTTCCTCTGATAGTTGACTCATCATCCTTCACTGGTCATATCGCTCTTGCATTAAAGAAGAAAAGGCTTGTAAACATGGTCTCAAGGTAGCTAGTATGCTACATCTATGACAGGCAGACAGGCTGTCCCGAAACTTTCACCAGCTCAGGATCACATGCAAAATTGAGAGTTTTTTCATACTGTAGTTTAAAGTAGGGAAAGTTTCAAGCTCTGTGTGAGCTGGGGAGGGAGGCTGTCACAATTACTGTTAACACAGCACTAGAGAACAAACACAGAAGCAACAAAGCAGGTTCTGTAAAACCAGGCCTGGCATTTTCTCGCTAGGTCTTTTGTTGTCTGCAAATTTCAGTCCAATTAGGGTCATTCTGGTACACTATTAATACTGCTGTGATCTGCTTCCTTCAGTCCATCCTTCTTTGTTGTAACACTCACACAAAAAAAACACATGTATTTTCATTTTTTAAATATTTCATTATGTCCCATGTTGCATAATTATGACCAAAAGTATAAGTGAGAAATATATTTTTTTTCCATTTAGAGTAGAGCTGGAGTCTACAATGAAAACAGCCCTAGATGTTTAGCCAAACTGCAATTTGCTATAAAAAAAAAGGGTCATGTCTCTCTTGTTTTGTTTTCTCTGCTCAACTGGAAGACATTGTTTTAGCATGCATGATGGTTTTTTTAAATACTAGCTGTAAGCATTAAAAATGCAAAAAAAAAAAAAAGAAATCACAAAAGTTTATACAAACAAAGCCAAATTTCCATAAAATATTATATATTTAGAGATAATTCTAAATATAATGAAATGTAATTAGAAAAATTACGACAATTCAGGCAAAAAGACAATTCAGTCTAAATAAGCAATGGATAAAAATTTTATATGGATCACCTGAAAGTGTAAGTCAGTGTTTTTAAACCTTACAAATTTTACTTATGACTGTAAATATCAGCAATTGAGTACTGATTGTAGGCATTTTGAGTGTATTGTTCCTTAGTGTTCCAGTATTTTTTTTTATATACAATGAACAGGCATAACTTTATGACCACCTGGCTAATATTGTGTTGGTCCCCTTATTGCTGCCCAAACAGTCCTGAACGGTCAAGCATTAACAGTATTAACTTCTTCATCAATTTGAGCTACAAAAGCTTGTCTGTTGGATCGGAACGCACAGGTCAGCCTTCGCTCCCCACGTGCATCATGAGCCTCGGCCGCCCATGACCATGTTGCCAGTTCACCACTGTTCCTTCCTTAGACCACTTTTGATATATACTGACCACTGCAGACCAGGAACATCCCACAAAAGCTGCAGTTTTGGAGATGCTCTGACCAGGTCATCTAGCCATCACAATTTGGTCCTTGTCAAACTCGCTCAAATCCTTATACTTGCTTATTTTTCCTGTTTCTAACACATTAACTTTGAAGACAAACTGTTTACTTGCATTAAAACTACTGACAGGTGAAGTAAATAATTTTGATAATCTGGCTTAAGTAGTAGTACATGTTATGGGGTTGATTTATTAGGAAGCTTTGTGTTGAAAGCCAAAAAATTCATTTTTATTTGTATAGAGATTTTAACAATAAACATTGTCTCAAAGCAGCTTTACACAGATAATGCGGTGATAAAAATGAATAAGGAAGTTCTTTATAAGTGTAAGTTTGTCCCTGCTGGGTGAGCTGGTGGCGACTGTTTCAAGGAAAAACTCCCCGAGATGGCATAAGGAAGAAACCTTGAGAGGAACCACATTCAAGAGGGAACCCATCCTCTTCGGGGTGGCACCAAATGTCTATTTATTACAGATAAACAATGTTGAGGTGTGCAGTGATGGTGATCAGATGCCAACTGTAGTCCAGTGTCAGTGTAGCAGACTGTTGACATAAACTACAGTCCGAATTGAAATCCATATCCTCAAAGCTCCTGTTCTTATTCCGTAATTTCATGAATCCCCAGGCCGTTGATGAGAAACCATCCCCAGCTGCACAGAGTGGCCTCCAAACGAAGAAAACACCATCCAGAGGCAGGTCAGGACGAAGCAGGCAGATCCGAGGATAGGAGAGGGGCAGAAATAGTGGTCACTGGAACCTCTGGAGCATGTTTAACTTGACAGAGAGAGAGAGAGAGAGAGAGAGAGAGAGAGAGAGAGAGAGAGAGATGGGGGACAGGGAGAGAAGGATATGGATTATTAAGTATCCTTATTGCTGTATGAAAGTTAAGGACACTGCACTTGGGGACTCCAGCAAGACTCGCTATGGGATCTCTAGGAAAAGAGACGCCACCACACCACCGTCAATAAACCTGAGTGAACATGTGAGAGTGAGAGGATGACAGCATACAAATATCCCAGTTCACCAAACACTCTATATCCATGATCCCTCCAGATCTGCGCCTTTATTTAAGAAAGAATCTACTGATAAAAGGCTTGACTTACCGTATTTTTCGGACTATAAGCCGCTACTTTTTTCCCACGTTTTGAACCCCGCGGCTTAAACAACGAAGCGGCTAATTTATGGATTTTTCCTGGGTTTTTCCCGGTTTCACAAGCTTCAAGAAAAAAAACTGAGCAACATAACATTAGACCAATGAAATTTCCGAACGGAAACGAAAAAACGCACCTCACCTGTGTTCTGAGCTGCACTTGTAAAAGAAAGGAGGAAGACAGTGAACAATGACTTTCTTGGTAGGCTACTGTTTAGATACAAGCCGTTGTAACGCGTTGAGTCAGGGTCAAGGGAGAGCTCACTAACTCCAGTTGCAACAGAAATCATATAAGCACAGACAGGTTTCCAAAACTCGTGCTTTTTTATTTTTCTTGGCAACAGCGTTATGGGTTAGTCAAAGAAACTTAGAAATGAGCATCAGAAAATAATAAGGACATATTCCTCGGTCTTGCACACATGCAGTAATACCGGAAAAAATGCGGCGGCAAGCTATTCCCAAAATGCCGCTCTGCTCTTAAAGGAGCCACAACATATTTCACCCGTTACACCGTGTAACAGACACTGTCTTTCGTTAAAGCCTGTGTAAAGTTCATTAGTCAAGTCAAGTCAAGTCAAGTTTATTTGTATAGCGCTTTTCACAACAGACATTGTCTCAAAGCAGCTTTACAGAAATCAACAGTCAAGGTGAATGGTGTGCATTTGTCCCTGATGAGCAAGCCGTGGCGACTGTGGCAAGGAAAAACTCCCTTAGATGTAATGAGGAAGAAATCTTGAGAGGAACCAGACTCAAAAGGGGAACCCATCCTCACCTGGGTGACATCAGAGTTTGATCATAAATCTTTCAACAATACAGAACACTGGAGAGTGAGAACTAACATGAGTACTGGAGTATAAGATTATAAGTAAATGTTCTTTCTACAGTCTTTGGTATAAAATTAGGAGCTACTGAGCTCAACATTTGTGATCATCATAGATCCAGCATCAGCTTCTCCATGCCAGAGCCTTTAAACAATCCAGGAGGTCCAATGCCACACATGTAGTGGGATCCAATTGGCACTCATACGTCTGTAGATGGTTCGGGATGTTTGCGAGTTCGGCATCTACTTCTCCATGATCATCCATAGGTCCATAATCTTCACGAGGTGGGACGTGACTGGAGCTGGCCAAACCTCAGAAAGCCTCGGGATGGGGAGAGAAAGAGAAGCAGTGGAGAGCAATTAGCGTAGCTGCTGTTCATGATATTAACAGCACAAGTTGATAATGTGCATGTGATCAGATGTTCTGGAGCACAAGGTTATGATGTGATGTGTGTTATGTGTAGACTTTGCTAAAAAGATACGTTTTTAATCTGCACTTAAACTGGGTGAGTGTGTCTGAGCCCCGAACACTGTCAGGAAGACTATTCCAGAGTTTAGGAGCTAAATGTGAGAATGATCTACCGCCTTTAGTGGACTTTGCTATTCTAGGAACTACTAGAAGTCCAGAGTTTTGAGATCTCAGGGAGCGTGACGGATTGTAGCGTGTTAAAAGACTGGAGAGATACATGGGTGCCAAACCATTTAGGGCTTTATAAGTGAGAAGCAGTAGTTTGAAGTCTATTCGAAACTTAGTAACATTAGTTTCAGTGTAGACACTGCGGCTTATAGACAGGTGCGGCTTATTTATGTTCAAAATAAAAATATTTGTCAAATTCAGTGGGTGCGGCTTATATATGGGTGCGCTTAATAGTCCGGAAATTATAGTAATAAATATGTTTTCAGCTTCGACTTTAACACTGAGACTGTGTCTGAGTTGCGAACACTAATTGGAAGGCTGTTCCATAACTATGGGACAGGCTTTATAAGAGAAAGATCTGCCTCCTGCTGTAGTCTTTATTATTTGAGGTACCAACAAATAGCCTGCACCTTTTGATCTAAGTAGGCGTGGGTAATCATAATGGTACAGAGGTTAATTTAGATATTTTGGCACAAGACTGTTAAGTGCTTTATATGTCAGTAGTAGTATTTTATAATCAATTGTATAATATGTGCAATGCGATTTAATTGGGAGCCAGTGTACACTGATTAAAGCAGGGGTGAGACGGTCATATTTTCTAGAACTAGTAAGGACCCTTGCTGCTGAATTTATGCATTCGAACACCCAGACAGTAAAGAATTACAGGAGTCTAATCGCAATGTAAAAAAAAGCATGAACTGGTTCTTCTGCATCCTGTAACGACATCATGTTTCTAGTTTTAACAATATTTCTAAGGTGAAAGAAAGCGATCCTGGTAATGTTATTCACGTGAGCCTTAAAGGAAAGACTAGGGTCAATAATCACCCCAAGGTCTTTGACTGCTGTACACACTGACACAAAGACACCATCCAGAGATGCTACATAATCGAAAAGTTTACTTCTAGCTGCATGTTGTTCTAGTAAAAGTACTTCCGTCTTATCAGAGTTGAGCAGAAGGAAGTTATCAAACATCCACTGTCTAATGTATTTTACACACTACTCAACATTTCTAAGCTGATCTCACTCATCTGGCTTTGCTGAAATATACAAGGGTGTATCATCAGCATAGCAATGGAAGCGAATACCATGTTTATGTTTAATTTCACCCAGAGGCAGCATACATAAAGAGAAAAGCAGTAGGCCTAAGACAGATCCTTGCAGAACACCAAACTCTTTAAATGTGGAGAACTCACCATTTACGTCAACAAACTGATAGCAATCAGTCAGATAAGACCTAAGCCAGGAGAGAGCTCTCCCTTTATTCCAACAACATTCTCTAGTCTAGCAAGGAGGATAGTATGATCAATGGTGTCAAAAGCTGAGATCGAGATCGATCAAAACAAGATCAAAACAAGTAAAGAGACACAACCCTGATCAGAGGCCAATAACAGGTCATTTACCACCTTAACTAGTGCTGTCTCTGTGCTATAATGAGGCCCAAATCCTGACTAATATATTTCAAAGATTTTATTCCTAAGTAGATGTGAGTGCCCGCTTTGATCAAGAGTCGGAAACCAGAATATGAATAGGACGTTTATTAGCCTTGGGAAACAAACAGAAGCAAGGAAGCAGCATGTACCGGAAAACGGGTATATTCCGAAACACAGGTAGTCCAGGGATGATCGCCAGAATGAACCGTAGATCGGACGGTAAATGAGTGAGAACGGGGGTCTTATAAAGGGAGGGTGTAGATTGGAGACAGGTGAAGGTGTTTAGTATGAAGGCGAGGCGTTGTGGTTCCCTGACAGTTAGCATAACTGCTGTGCTACAATCTTTTTTAAAATCTTGGAGATAAAGGGGTTTAATATTGGCCTATAGTTGATCAGCTGACAAGGGTCAAGGTCCGGTTATTAGGGGGTTGATAACCTCCAGTTCGAAGGATTTAGACACATAACCTGTGTTGATGGAAAAGTTTATTATTTTTAGAACAGGTTCAATTAATTTCTGGAATTATCTGTTTGAAGAAACTTTTAGGCAAGGGATCGAGAATACAAGTTGATGATTGTGATGAAGAAATAAATGAAATTAAGTCATTCTCTTGGATAGCAGTAAAACTTTGTAAATGATTGTCTGTTATAATTACAGGGCTATCTACAGGGTTATTTATAAAATAGTTTGGATTTATATTAATCATCTGGATTTTTTGCCTGATGTTTTCAACTTTATTATTAAAAAAGTTCATAAAATCATTACTACCTATTGATGGTTTGCATGAAAGATTGTAGTCTGGCCTGATGAATTATGTGTTTCTTTAACATCATGTGGATGGCACAAGAATGCACTATGGAAAGAAGCAAGCCAGTAGAGAGAGAGTGATTCTCTGAACCATGTTCTTTGGGAAACCTTGGGTCCTAGCATTAATCTGCTTTGACCAATACCACCTACCAGTGGTGGGCCATCAGGGCCAGCAAGGCCTTCTCTGCTGGCCTAAAATCTATCAGAATCACAGACTTACGTTTTAATATATTTTTGTCCATGAATATGTATTAAATTATTCTCAATAGTCTATTCTCCTCATTCAAAACGTTTCTCATGGGTGTGAAATGCCACTGAGTGTCTGTATACGTTAAAGTTTTATTCAATCAGATTTCAACCATCACAACATGTATTGCTATAAGGCTAGCAGAGTCAGCGCCTGCAGGCTTTTTTTAAATTATTATCATGAACTCCATTTAGCTTGAAGTTGTTGCTTTAATCAATCGGACTGGACACTCTGAGGCATCCATATAAACACATCAGCATTTTCATGCCCACTGATTTGATGATCAGAGAACTCGCTTGTCAGAGCTCACAACCCGCATCTGCTGCAAACTGCACAAGCTCAAATATAAACGTTTTTTCATTCCACAATGGCTGACAGAGGAGAAGAAATTGATTTGGTCACAGATATATTTACAAGGACATTTACAAGAACATTGTGAGGAAAGGTCGGCCAAAAAGGTCGGTATTTTAATTTGCTGAAGAATTTGCACAAAAACACACAATTTGCCTTCATTTCAAATCCTCAGGAAAACGGTAATGCACAGAAAAATGCATGGAAAATGCATGTTATGAGGTTAATATTGATGCTTCTGCTTGAGATTATGTATGCAGGTGGCTGCAATGAAAGGAGACTGAATTGTGTTCATTGGGTTATTGCATTAGTAATGCCATTCATTCTCACTGCATGACATACCTGTCTATGGTGCAGCCCTCTTTTATATTGTGTTTCTGTATAATGTGGATGCTTTCTATAGCTGTGGCATTATAACAATGGTATTAAGAGTTGGAGTGATTCAGGTAGGACACCACTGAATGCTTAGGTAAAATGCTTGGGCTATACCATCTTTGGATAATGTGGTCTGCTACAAGGCACCTATTTTTCAGGAATTGTTTGACGGATATGACATAAAATCTTAAATGATAACGGTTCTGGTCTCTAATTTCCCAGATCCCTACCCAATCAAGCATTTGTGGAACATGCAGGACAAACAACTGTAAATAAACAACGCTATAGAAGTCACAGCTCTCAGATTACACAAGGTGAAATATCTGCTCGATATCAGATACCACAGGACACCTTCAGAGGTCTTGTGGCGTCCGAACCTTGATGGATCAGAGACGTTTTTGTTGGCAAAATATTATGCAGGTGATTTTAATGGTTAATATGCACCTGCATATATGTTTCTTAACGTGGAAGACATGAAGACTGAATAAACGGCCTTAATGTTATATGTTCATCACTATATTCCTTTGAGAACCTTGTTCTCCGAGGCATGTAGAACCTGGAGCACGAACCCAAATACAAGTGCAAGTGGGAGAGTCTCCGAATGACGTCAGCGGCGGAACAACAACAACAAAGCCGCGGACAGCTGTCGCTGGGAGCACGCGCTCGCGGGGAGGAGCGCGAACTTCAGTCACGGAGCGCGATGGCGGAGAGAGCGGAGCAGGAGGCGACACAAGCGCAGCGACCCTCATCGATAACCCCGCCGCCCCATCCGCCGCAGCCGCCGTCGCCTCCGACAACCGCTCTGGCGAGCTGGAAAGGGCCGATGAAGACATGCGCCACCTTCGCAGCGACGAACGTCGCCTTTTGGTGAGAGCCGTGACGCAGCTGTTTTTCCTCCCACGTGAGATTTACATTCGCGTATGTTGTTGGCAGAATCCGCACTGCTCAGACGCGTGTCAAATGCTGATTGCAAGTGCGTGCTTTTCAATGAAATACATGTATATGTGTCTCATAGATCTAGGCATAGATCCCACCTTCAGGCCTGTCTGTAGCTGCATTAGTGTGTTTCTCCATGTCATGCTACTGAGCTTAAACATATGTATTTAGACAGTCATTTCCTTTAAATTGCAAGACTTTACTTGAGCATGCAGTGCTGGTCAGAAAGCCAAGTCAGAGATCTTGTATTTTTTTTTTCCTATTTGCATCTTCTGCCTTCCTTTGTATAATTAGTGTAAATCAGATTAACCTTGGCGTTTCCTTGTGCATTATTAATAGTTCATATTCAAAAAGGAGCTTCATTCAAATCTGCTCAACCTATTGGGTGACCTATTGAATTTATACCAAATATCTTGCACATGGCATTTCCGCATATAAGTAAGATATGGCCTGAATTGAAAGAACATTGAAGATTGTTTCAATGGAATTGTTTCTGTTCAACAGAACAGGACAAACAGGCACGAAGTGTATGCAACGTTTCATACCTTAAAGGGCTTTAGATATTTCATGCTTAAAATGCATTCAACTTTGCTCTCCCTGCCTAATGAGTTAACTGGAAAAAAAATTGTTTGTTTTCCCCTTATTCAGGCTTGTGTCCTTTAGTCCATTCCGGGTGGTTTGTCTTCTCTGCTTGTGTCTGCTTCTATTGCTGCTGGTACAGTTGATGAGGGATATGGTACATTCCAGGTCAAGAGGTGTGCATTACCGTATTATACAGTTACTAATTGAGAATACTTTTCTAATGTGTAACAATGCCTCATATTCATATATATATATATATATATATATATATATATATATATATATATATATTATTACCTGACCAATATTGGTAATAATGTGTAATTCAGATACAGGGTAATTAATAAAAGTTGCATAATTACAATACTAAGTATGGTTACAATACTAAGTAAGGTCATTTATGAGGGCAGCTGAAATAGGATGCAAAGGCTCACCTGAATAGGTCACTGGTTTATTATGGGTTAAATGCAAGCACTATACTATGATAAAAAATTATATTTGTATATTATTCAGAGCACTTTTGTACATCATTCCGGATAAGGGCGTCTGCTAAATGTAAAAGTATTCATTCAATATGTTGCGGTATTGATTTATTTATTTTTTTCAATGTACATACTGCTAACTTGGTATATTTACAGACTGACCCTAACATCTTGTTCATCTTTTCCCTATTAGGGTCCAGTTTATGGCGAAGTATGACAGGCAGGTATGTTTAAACTAAGAGTGATTTGCATTACTGTAAAATTAGCAATGTTTTCTTTTCCAGTGCATTACCTTTCCGGTTTTTCTTCTGTTTATGGAATATGCAACCAGCTGATTGACCATTAGATGGCACTTCATCACCTAAATTGCATTATTGGTAATAGGCAGCAAGCCATAAGGTCAGCCATGTAAACTCATGACATATATATGATGCTGCTGTGGGTGCTTGAGTTGTTTCCAGGAAGATTCTTACACCACACTTAATAACCACACAACCCATTAACATCCATGCTTTTTTTAGACATGTTACACTGGTGCTCTAATGCTAGTTTTGTTATGCTTATATTGCACGAGTCCCAAGCCAACAGGTGTGAAGGTACTTTGACACATGTAAATGGCAATTAAAAATCAAGATGATTTGAAAATAAACAGATCGACGAAAGATTAAACTGAACCACAAAGAGAAGCAGACATTAAAGTAAATATTAGGCGTGACTTATTTGTATTTGTGGGATTGTAGTTTTCTAGTGTTACAGTTTGTAGGTTGCTCCTAGTAGCTTGTCATGGATCTGGGTTAAGACTTATTAGTGTAGAGGGTGCTGGCATATACACATCAGAAGTCATTCGGATTAGCGGTTTATTACTTTTTGTTAATGTCCGTAAAGACTTACAATAAGCAAGACATCCATACCTGTATCTTAATGTAAATCCAAAGTGAACCTGGCCACATTCTTTCTGTTAATTTTGTCTCATTTCCTAAATCACTTAAATTCATAAGTATAGGGAGGAGTTCAGTACCTTTTTTAAAATGTCGAAATATTTGTTTCTTTGTTTTGTTCGCGACGATACATTCGAAGAAATTTTACTTTACATATGTAGCACTTTATGGTACACAGTATATACACGATATGGTACACAATATCACTAGCTAACCCCTTATATTGATGCGTGTGAGCATGACTGAGCAAGCAACCATGCTATCCAAATGTCTCTATAATTGACCTGAACACACACACACATGCATGGGCTTAAAAGGACGCATAAGTTGGTTAAGATATTTGATTAAGAGGAGGCTTGATGAATTGATTGAATTCTGTTAATGGTAAGCCTTGAGTTCCCTATTATGTATGATTCTGCTCCATACTGTAGACCTTCACACTGACAACTCTTGCCCTGTGATTTGTTTATCTACTTGCAGTAAAAACAAGTCTGGTTACACCATTGTATTGCACTGGTGGGATGCCAGTGTAGTAATCCTCAGCACAGTGTTTATGTATCTGTTAAAGCTAAGCTTTAGCACAGCTGTTCTATTGCTTCAGGCTTCCTGCTGTTTATCCAGACAACTGTTGAGCTCAGTCAGGGCTCAATCTGGTGTCCTCACTCCTAATAGTTCCCCCAAAAGATCCTATTCCTAATCAAGTCCAACACGTGTGCGTTGTATTCCAAGTTCAACGCAAGAATCAAATTTTGATGGATTTTTAAATATCTACATACTATGTCTGTGATTTGTGGGTAAAGGACATAATATAAAAAAACACTCATTAAACATACATATGACTATTATGTTCTATGACCAAGTTGAAAAATTACAAACTGACATTTCATTCTGTATATATTTTCTCCTTAAAAGTAAACCCTAAAAAGTAAACCAAAATTCATCTGTCTAATTCTTTAAAGAAATAATTTGTGTCTATGTGTTCCAATTGAAATGTACAATATTCATAAAGAAATGTAATACCTTTAGAAAAAAAAGTGCTTTTGGCATTTTGGTGTTCTTGTCTGTTTCATGGCAAGTAGAAAGAACATTAGGCATGATCTTGGAGAAGCAAATTTTACCGCCCACCACTCTGGGAAGGTTATATGGCCATCTCCAAACAGTTACAATTTCATCTTTCTACAGAGTGTTTACAAATGAAGAACTTCAAGACAGTTCAAATCTTTACAGGATGCATGTTTTTGCAAGTACAGTTTTAAGGTCAGACTATTAACTGCTCAAAGATGTATAAACACAAGAGCTACATCATGTGACCTTTAATGGAAAAGTGGTTAGAAAAAGAACCTTCTCTCAAAAAAAAAGAACATAGAATCATTATTTCGGTCTGCCAAATTTCATCTGAACAAACCACGAAACTTCTGGACTGCTGAGACTAGGGTGGTCATCATGCACAGCATCATGCTTGACAAACACTGAACACAGAGTATCATTACAAACACCTCTAACCAACTGTTAAGCATGGTGGTAGAAGTGTGATCATTTTTGCTTGTCATCGAAACAGTGATTAACTTCAATGTTTTCCAGAATATTTTTGAGACAAATATGAGGCCATCTGTCTAGCAGCTTAAGCTGAAATTGGAACATGCATAAGAATAACAAGCATAACAGTAAATCAACATTTGAATGACAATTCAGATTCTGGTAATTTAATATGCAACCCAGCAGAAATCATTATTTTTAGTAGTAAATCCAAATAAAATAAAACGTGAAATACATGTCATGTAAAGTGCAAAACCATTTTAAAACATGACCCTGATACAGGTGTGTAGGTTCAAGAATTCTGGGTATTCTCAAAGACCTAGAAGACAAGCTAGAATAATAATAAAAAAAAAAAGCTAATGAGACATTAGCTATATTCATTAAATTACATGTGTGATACATTTATTTACATTTCATTCACATTTATTTACATTTTCTATCCAGTTTTGGTGCAAGTGCTTATTAGCCTCATATACACTGTAATAATCGTATATCAAGATGATTATGAGACAAGTTATCTACAAAAACTTTATTCAGCAGATGTATAAAAGCGTAAGTTAATTGGGTAGTTGTAATAGTAGTATATCAATAATCTTGCCTTTGATGGTGGCTGGCTCTTTCTTTCTTTCTTTCTTTCTTTCTTTCTTTCTTTCTTTCTTTCTTTCTTTCTTTCTTTCTTTCTTTCAAGAAGCAAGCAAGTACTAGAGGAAAATACCTTGCAGCCCCCTCTGTTGGCCAAAGCAGTAATGACTTTTTTTTTTTTAATTCACAGCAAAAATCAAGGACATTTCTGGGGACAGCTCTAGTTGGCTACAAGGTTTTGTAAGATTTAACTGCAACTAAAATAAATATTACTGATTAAATATATATACCTAATAAATCTATTCATCTTTATATTCACACGTGTTGTTTATATTTTAACAAGGTTACAATTGTACTGGTATAAAATTAAAGCAACATTGTCTGGCTTGATGGATCATCTATTACCAGCAATGAAATTTTTTTTTATTATTTCTGGTACCATTGTAGAAATCAATATAATATAAGTAATAAAATATAGGTAATATATGTAAAGTTATTATGTGTAATATTATATTAATTGCTTGTATAGGCAGCTGATTTGACAGTCATGTGGACTGAAAAAGTTTAATCCAATCAACAGTAAATCATGAACAGCAAATAAATAATGTCAGTTTAGACCCTAATGTGCAACGGTATGCATTCGTATCGAAATCTTTCGGTACAGGGGTTTAATACAATCCTTTTTATGTCTGAATCCTAGGTAAAATCCTGAGTTTCCTCAGGAACGTATTAAGTGGCGGTCCGCAAGTTAGTTTAGACTCTGCTTCGCTGTTTGAGTGCATTTTTTTAAAATTAATAAATACCAGTGTATATAAAAAAGAAACTTGAGTTAGCTCAGTGTCACTGTGGCTACTTACCCCGTACCGGAAATAAGATTTTTTTTTTGCGCAAGCTAAATGATCCGTAGCATTAGTACTAGCAGCTAACCAGGAAGTGGCTAGTGATTAACACTAGCGCTATTGATTCTTTAGCATTTTATGTCCAGCTTCAGTAATTTTTCTTAGAAGTAGAAAATCCCGACAATTCCACATATCAAGGGAGTGAATAAATGAAAGATGAAAGGAATGAAGACATTTGCAAAAGTATGCTGAAAGTAGTAGTAGAGTTAAGCAGATCAAATCTTTGTGAATATTAAATATAAAACACACACACACACACACACACACACACACACACACACACACACACACACACACACACACTAAATTACCCAAATGGGGTCTAACAAATTTAAACTATATATAATATAACCAAGCTGGCATATTATTTAGAATTGTTTTAAAATTGTAAACTGTTCAAATGTTGATCACAAATGTTAAGAATAAACTGTGTTAATAAAAAAAAGGACAAGCAATTTAATATTTTGCATTTCTTCCCCCTAACTGTACCGAAATTGAACCGCACCGTGTCTTAAAAACCGAGGTACGTACCGAACCGTGAATTTTGTGTAGTCCTTGTTACACCCCTACATTATATAAATTTACATTTTGAAGCTCATGAAGTATGCACTGAGGGGATCTGTGGAATGTGGAATTAATAGTTTTAGAATTTAATAGTTTTATGGTTTTAATAGTTTGAAGGTAAAACATTAGAATATAAGCCGTCCGTCACATGATCAAAAACACTAAAATGTTGTTGTGTGTTCAAGAATCAGTAGTGTTGTGAAATGTGCGACATGTATTTGCCTGGCAGTCTGTCAGCCTGTATCATGTGTGATGGTTACGATGACACTGCCATTTCTTTGCCCTGGGAACTGCTTGCACTTATTACTAACCATAATTTAGCTGCCTACCAATTCTGCCAATCAAAAGCAAGAATACTATTCAGTAAAGTGGTGTGGCAGTATAACACAGGCCTTGATTTGTGGAAGGATGAGCAAGTAGTGTGTATTAGCTACCAACCAATCGTAATTACAGCAGTTGTCATATGAGTAGATTCTGTCACGTCGATTAAAATACTGAAGCGTTTTTTTTATTTTTTTTCTTCACTTTGTTTTGAGATCATGGTGTGTGCCATGGTGTGACTCATTTGATGAGATATAGTAGTAATTATGGATCTCTTTAAAATGCAAACTAGAATAACCCTTATTTCATTTATAAGAATGGTGTAATATACTAAATATAACAGTTGAGGAGTATGAGCAACACCACACAGAGTCATAAACATATACAAGACCGGAGTTGTGTGGATACAGAAAAGTGGCATCTTTAATGCAATTTTTCCGCAAATCTTATACATTGGTGTATGTTTGGGGGGGGATGGGTGTGTTTGTGTGTTACATGATAACCAGCACGTCTTCCTCTGTGTGATGGTTATGGAACGCTGTGTAGCTGTGGTATTTTTAGACCAGCCTAGTAGAAAAAGTGAAGCTGGGGTCTGCATAAACAGAGGCTTGGATTGGCATGTAAAGTATCAGAGTGGGTCACAGTGCCCTGAACATTAAACTTAGCTTCGGTTTGAACTCAAAGGCTGGAGCGTAGAACCATTTCTTCACAACTTGATGGTCATATTCTGGAAGATGATGGAGAAAAATCTTGGATCAGGGTTAAGGTAAACCTACTGTATTCAGTCTATTAGTAATAAAAAAGGTAAAAAGGGTTAAGGAGGAAAGAATAATTGAGGTGCTAAGTTGGTGAAGTTAAATGTGTGTGGATATATTTTGTAATAGCAAATGTTTTTGAAGGTAGTCTACGCAACGTTTTTTAAGCCACCTGTTCTAAAACGTTATAATTTCTATAGTAAATCATTCACAGATATAAGAACTACTCACACAAGGTTTCTGTAAGATGTGTACAGTTGTTCTAAAATGTTCCCGTTTTATAGTAACTTACTAATATGTAAGTTACTATATGTATAATGTTTCTATTTAATAATATGTGTTACTATACAAACTTCATTACATCCAGCCCATGTTATAGCAAGCTACACAACATCAACAAGAGACAGTACTCTTTCCGTCACATGCCTTTGATGAAATGACTTGCATCAACGTATAAGTGAGTGTAGTTTAGGTTTTATATACTTTTTCATGACTCATGTAGCCAGGAAGCCATATGTAAGTAAAATCTTTCAGAATCAGCTTTAGTTTGTGTGCTGTTTGCGTTGGACTAAGGAAATTTTCTATTGTGATTATAGATAACAATGTCCTCTGTGAGCTGAGAGGTAGGCAAGGGTTCTAGTGTTTTCACATTGGTCAGCTGTTGCTTTCAGGCTATTTTTGCCTTCTGTCACTAGGCTTGTTAGATTCTCAGATGTGTTGCTTTCAATGTTGATGTAAAGATTAGTACATGAGACAAAACAAGCAGCTGCTTGTATTTTCGTCTCTTGGATCAACAGTTGTCAGATTTAAACAAGCTAAATTGAAAGTTATAATGGAAATGGTTTAATGTGGAATGTTACAGTTGTTTGTGTGATATATATTTTGTGGTGTGTTGATTTATACATCAGCACATGGCAGCAGAGGACAGCCAGGTTTCTCCAACTGCCATTTCCTCGTACCGAAACTTGACCCCTCCTAACGCTTTTACAAGCCGCTTTGGATCATGTGGGAATCACACCTCATTGAAGCTTGGCCACCCATCCTGCCCTCTGTTGGGCAAGCCACCTTCTCTGGCACCAGACCTAATGTATTGCTGCTTGAGCCTCCCAGTGGATGGTGAAATGCTAATGTGAGCCACATTGCTTCATAGTCACACATGCCATTTCACCCCATGTGATCAGTTTCTTAGTAAATTGTGTCTGTTTGGTGGTATGGCCTGGAAAGTGATAGGTGACACTTGGAGTGTTATGGGGAAAGCCATAGCTACTAGGAGTCTGCAACTACACTGAAATAAATAGAGCATGTATTTAGAAAAGCAAGGAATACTTCATCTCATCTTACAGATGGGTTCTGGGAGTCTAGAAGGTGCAATTGTTTACCTAGAAATCTAGCATTAAGTTGCTATTTTCTTGATCAATCTTTTAGGTGAGCTTGGGTCATTAAATAATTATTATTATTTTTATTTATTCAGTGTGCTAAGCCTGGTAAGTTCTTATTCTGTATATCAATCCAAGTTCACTGATATGATATAATAGCTAGATAGGTAAAGATTAAATGGGCTATTCAAAGAGTATCTGACTTGATACTGAATGGTAAAAAGAAATCTGTCTCCACTTTCCCTATTTTGACACCCAATAATAAAAAATGACATTTTAGAAAACAAACACTGGCTTGAACTTTAACCATTTTGTTTTGTGTCTAGGAGTTGTGGTTGATGTCATAGTAATGTGCATCACTCAGGGATCTGTTCATCTCAAACTTTATATTTGTCATGGGCGCTCTAGTGGTTAGGGCCTCTGAGCATGTTCCCAGTAGGCATTCCACCATTTTTGTTGGAGCGAAGCCGTAGCAGTGTAGCACAGAATTTGCTTATAAGGACCAAAAAAAGAGCTCGTTTTGCCTGCAAACCTGTAACAGGATCTGATTTAGGATCCAGGACATCTGTAGAAAAATTACACATCTACTTTAACCATAATCATAGTTTATTGTTCTTTTCATTATATGAGCAAAATGATGTGGATACCTGACTATCATACATACTCATGTGTACATGGTGAACTTCCCATTTCAATATTCATCCTCACTTTGCTGCTGATTATTTAATCTATACAATTGGATGCTTTCAATGTTGTGGCAACAGTTTGGGGAGGCTCCACACAAGGGAATTGATGGTTATATCCATGAACCTTTGGGCATATGAATGTTATACTATAAACTGTTTGTAAACAGGAATAGTAACAATCTGTGACAATCTTGTTTCCAGAAAAGCTGGCCATTTCCAATAGAAGTATATTTCATTAACTGACATTAACTTTTTTCAGCTCCCACAACCCCAGAGGCAGTTTCTTTGCAGAGCTAATGTAGGACACTTGTCTGAAATGTCCAGTTTTGCTATTTATTGTTATAACAAACATGCGGTTCATGCTGTCAATCTCCTCCTACAACCTGCTTTATTGGATTTGGTGACTGGGAAGGCCACTGAAGTTCACAGAATTCATTGTAATGTTCCGGTATAAAAATGAGATGGCTTTTGCTTGGTGACATGGTGGATTATCATTATGGAAGTATCCATTAGAAGATGGGTAAAATTGTGGCCATAAGGGGATGCACACGATCAGCAACAATACTCGGATAGGTTATGGTCTTCAATGCTCAACAATGTTAAATTAGTGTTAAATCTGCCAAGAAAACACAAGTAAGCACAAACTAATAAAAAATAAACAGATGAAGGTTAGAAGAGAAAGCCTGTTTGTGATTGTTGCCTATCTTCATAAAATCTTGATGTGGTTTCTGAGATTTGTTTTTTGCTCATCACAGTTGTGTACAGTGGTTATTTAAGGTTAAGCCACTGAATTGGAACCATTTTTGTTTTCTTGCACCATTCAGTATAATCTCTAGGGATTGTTATGCAAAGGAATTCCTTGGAGATCAGCAATTTCTGAAGTATACAAACCAAACAGAAACTGAAACACATTCTAATGAAGCCGATGGATAGCAACAGTATTAGATAGTTATAAATGCAAAGGTAGCAGAAGTGCTTAATCAATTTAGTAGTTTTTTTAATAGTTTTTACACACACACTATCAGTTACTCACCATGAAAGTTTATACCTTAATTTGTTGCTCCCAGTAGTGTTTGAAAGGTAAAAGGAAAGGAAGTACATCTTACAGTGTATCCTGAAATTATTCACAGCGCTTTACTTTTTCCACATTTTATGTTACAGCCTTATTCCAAAATGGATTAAATTCATTATCTTCGTCAAAAATCTACAAACAATACCCCATAATGACAAATCACATGTACATAAGTATTCACAGCCTTTGCCATGACACTCAAAATTAAACTCAGGTGCATCCTGTTTCCACTGATCATCCTTGAGATGTTTCTACAACTTGATTGGAGTCGACCTGTGGTAGATTCAGGTGATTGGATATGATTTGGAAAGGCATACACTTGTTTACAGTATATAAGGTCCCACAGTTAACAGTGCATGTCAGAGCACAAACCAAGCCATTAATTCCAAGAAATTGTCTGTAGACCTCTGAGACAGGATTGTATCGAGGCACTGATCTGGGGAAGGGTACAAAACATTTTCTACAGCATTGACGGTCCCAATGAGCACAGTGGCCTTCATCTTCCGTAAATGGATTGGAAAAGTTTGGAACCACCAGGACTCTTCCTAGAGCGGGCCGTCCGGCCAAACTGAGTGATCAGGGGAGAATGGTTTTAGTCATAAATATATAAACCTTATAGTCACTTTAAAAGAGCTCCAGCGTTTTTCTGTGGAGAGAGGCAACCCTTCCAGAAAAACAACCATCTCTGCAGCACTCCACCAATCAGGCCTGCATGGTGGAGTGGCCAGACGGAAGCCACTGCTCAGTAAAAGGCACATGACAGCTCGCCTGGAGTTTGGCAAAAGGCACCAGAAGGACTCAGAGACCATGAGAAACATGAATGACCTGAATGGCAAGCATCTTGTGTAGAGGAAACCAGGCACTGCTCATCACCTCGCCAATACCATCCCTACAGTGGAGCATGGTGGTGGCAGTATCATGCTGTGGGGATGTTTTTCAATGGTTGGAGCTGGAAGACTAGTCAGGATCGAGGGAAAGATGAATGCTGCAATGTGCAGAGACATCCTTGATTAAAACCTGCTCCAGAGTGCTCTGGACCTCAGACTGGGCTGAGGGTTCATCTTCCAACAGGACAATGACCCTAAGCACACAGCCAAAATAACAAAGGAGTGGCTAGAAGTGGACTCTTTGAATGTCCTCAAGTGGCCAAGCCAGAGCCCAGACTTGAACCGAATTGGAGAGATCTGAAAATGGCTGTGCAGTGACACTCCCCATCCAACCTGATGGAGCTTCAGAGGTTCTGCAAAGAAGAATGTGAGAAACTGCCCAAAAATAGGTGTGCCCAGCTTGTAGCATTATATTTAAAAAGACTTGAGGCTCGAATTGGTGCCAAAGTTGCTTCAGCAGAGTATTGAGCAAAGACTGTGAATACTTATGTACATGATGTTTTTTATTTTGTATTAATTTGAACAGATTTGAAACTACTTTCGTGTTGTCATTATGGGGTATTGTTTGAAGAATTTTGAGGAGAATAATGAATTTAATCCATTTTGGAAGAAGAATATAATATAATAAAATGTGGAGAAAGTGAAGCGCTGTGAATACTTTCCAGATGCTCTGTAGTTCCTGTTTCTGTGATGAGACTGTTAATTAACGCCCAGTTTTTCTGACTGCAGCTGGGAGCTGGTGGACTCGGGTCAGGAGAGCAGGTCTGGAGCAGAAGCTCAGCTTACAGACTGCTGGATGAGCATCAAACTGTTCCTTGAGGAGACATCTTCTTTCAAAAAGCAGAATCCAGGAAAGGTGACGGCATGCCCAATACTGAACTATGTGTATATTTATGTTAAGCAGTAGGAATGTAGTATTTTTGTAACTTGCATATTTTTTTTTTCTGGTTGCAGTTTTGTCTTCTGGTATGCAGCTTGTGTTTTTTCTTGGCTATACTGGGCAATTACATTCCAGGAGTTGTTATTTCATATATTATAGGTAAAGTGATGGATTCTTGCAAAAAACATTTCTATTGATGAATTCCCTGACAGCATTAATCACGTTATCTGCAGTTTCCACAGTTTGCTTAAAGACTGTGATGTGCGTTAATGTGCTGTTCATCTATTTGCCTCAGTGCTAGGAATTTTCCTGTGGCCTCTAGTGTCATCACATGAGTTTGGGATGTGGCTGGAACCGGTTCTGCAGAAGCTGAACTTGGGCATTGGGAACGTCATACAAAAGATTAAAGAGAATCATGGTAATCATGTTTGTTCTATCTGATTAGCCAGAACAACCCAACATGCACAACAGATTTAAAATTAATTAGTAACTGATTATTACAAATGAGAATTGCAATTCCCTGTCTTTCTTTAACCTAGCAAAAAGATTGCTCCAAGCAGAAGTTGAGAAAGAAAACATCGAAGCTGATCTGTCTTCAATGTTCCCTAAGGTGGGCAAACTTTTTTTTTCTTTACTTTTGGCATCCTTTTGAATGTAAATCAAGATGGGAACTGATGCAGATGCTTTATTTTAGCTGGACTCCACGGTGTGTAGGGAGCTGTCTGTATCAGACACAGAAGTCTCTGAAGTAACATGGACTGATAATGGAACCTTTAACTTATCAGAAGGACACACACCTCAGACAGAGGACTCAGAAGGTAAGCTAGCCTGTCCTTCCAGTTTCATATATCAATTTGCTCTTTGATTGTGGGTTTACACCAGTGGAGGACAAAGTACACAAAGCATGTACTTGAGTAAACGTAGAGATACACTAGGTAAAATATAAGTCCTGTCAAAGTAAAAGTGCTCCTTTTAAACGTTCACTTGAGTAAAAGTGCAAAAGTATTTGCCTTCAAAGTTACTTAAATATCCAAAGTACTCTTGCTTCAACTCAGTTTATGTGAACAGACTAATGTTACTCTTAGCACACCAAAGGGCACGGGTGATGAGGCACGTTTGTGTCAGGAGTTTCTTCCATCATTTATTACTCTCAAAATATACTGCTTGATGTTGAACTGATGCTGAACTGTATGCTTGTGCTAAGTAGATACCACCAAGCAGCAATCAAAACCAGTTACCAGTTATCTGCTCATAAATTAAAAGAAACGACTGATTTCGCACAATGTAGTTGATTAAAAAGTTGACATGTAGTAAAGTTAAAGTCTCCCAAGATGGAAATACTACAGTATAGTACAAATACACAAAAAAGCTACTTAATTACAGTAACTAATTACATTTACTTCGTTACTGTCCACCACTGGTTTACAATATTTCACACCAACATTCTGTTGCAGCTGCATAAATTTCCTTGCTTTCAAACGTCACAACAGATGGCTGAATAATTAGTGGTGACTAGTGGATGGGGTGAACCATGTGAGCAGATTTTAACTGTATGGAACCCGCATGCAATGCAATCTGTCAGCTACATGTGTGGTACTTGTGTGGTACATGTTTTCCTTCACCCACTCCATGTGTTTGGATGATGTTTCTTCCTAGTCACCGAACTAACCAGTAAAACATGCAGTGGTAGACAGAAATGTATATATTTGTTCATTACTGTGCTTTAGTTACAGTTATTTTAAAGTAACTGTAATTAGCTGAGCATTGTATTTATTTTGGTACATTTTTATGGCAGTACATTCTAATGTGTAATATCTTACTTTTCACTCCACTACATTTCATGCCAATCATAGCTCATTTGACTTAAATATATAAATTGCATTTAATGATCTGTTGGTAGACCATATACGTTACCCCATGGTTCTCTGGAGGCTCCCCATGCTGCCTAATTTCTCAAAGTGATTGACACATCCAGCAAAGAACAAAATCACTTTATACATAATAAATTTACCGGTGTAGTTTTTTTAATTTATGTACTTTTGATTTATGGATATACATCTATTTTTGAGGGAGGACATCTGATTTGTGGTCAGATTCATGATTTTACTATAACAAAAGAATGTCCACTATAAATAATCCTAGATTGATGTGTACATGCGGTGTGAGACTTGATTAACTCAATCTTGCATTTGGAAAGGAAACATTCTCCTCTGATTTAGATTTAGATCATCGCAGTGAGGAGGAGGTGTTCTCTGGTGGCCTCACTGACTTCCCCTCCCTGGATAATGGTGTAGGGACGAATGGGGATGATGAGGATCTGAGCATTGGCCTGCCGATCACATACATCACCCAGCAAAGAGATGCTCAAGGGACAGGTGTAAGGGATGAGGCTGCAGTGTCTCAAGCTTTGGGACTTCTACAGAGGACGGCCGAGAACGCCATCACAGCAGCAGTTACTGCTGCTATACAAGAGCGACTGGAGTCAGCGATTGCTGACAATACAGACAGTGAGGCTGAGGACTTTGAGTTGCTCGAGCAGTCTGAGCTTGAACATCTGGATGGCGAGCTAAAGCTGGAAAAAGGAAGTGGTGAGCCTCGTTCCAAAGATGCCAAAAACGCAGGTTTTTTCTCCAAACTACTGGGGCACCAGTAATCTTTACAACTGGGCAAAAGCATGGGCAGAAAACAGTCCTAGAGACTGGGGAAGGTCCAGATTAATGACGGTATTCCATTGTTTTTTTTTTTTTTTTTAAATCAATGTTTTAATTAAATCATCTTGCAGTAAATTCCAAAACCATAGAGAAAAGATGCTTCTTGTACAATCATGTGAGATGATGGGAAGCAGGGTTTAATATTTTCATTTTTTTAAATATATATTCTACATAGTGAAGTGATTTCAGAACTGGTCCCCATTTTAAAAGAATTGTGTTCTATGAGACCTCTTTCATGTGTATGTGTGAATTGGTAATGTAAAACATTTGTGATATATATATTTTTTTTCATTTTTAAGGAAATGATAATGATAATATTTCAAACTACAAATACAGCCAAAAGTAACTTTGCAAAACACCATTTAGCTCAAACCAAACCCCTATGTAAACAAAATGGTGTCAAATGATTGTATTATAAAAGCAGTTTTTTGCATTCAATTCACATTCAGTTAACAGTGATATCGCTCTTCGACTTGTATTCGTAGATAGTACTGTAATATCTCCAAAACCAATACAACATACACAATACAACATAAATATTTTTCTCAACACAAACTTGTTCAACATGTGACATTTTTATTTCTTTTTCTTGCGGATGCCAACTTAATAGAATCGTTTCAGTTGTTTATATTAGATTTATATTATATGCCGCCAACTTTTTTTATTTTTTTTTTATTAAAGTATGTAAACCATGTGCAGATCATCTCCTCTCAGCACCTTCCTACCTAATAATATACACGGCACCAAAGCCAAAGAGACAAATCCTCTAAAAAGACGACAATCAAGATGACAAAAGTAGGGTTTCAACATGAATTTTAACTATATCATAACTATAAAATTGTATACATCTGTAACTCAAGCAGATAATCATGAGATATCTACATCTTATCTTACCTAATTTGTGTTTTGGGCTTTGTGTTCTTTTTTAATTAACCATTGTTTTAGAGTTGGATGTCCCAGTACAAGACTGTGCATGAATAATCCATTAATTTGTATTTGCACCTTATTTATACAGCAATGCAACTAGGCATGAGAGCACGCTGACACTGAGCTGAAATTTTAGTTTTTAATAGTTTTATTTGGAAAAATTATATTATCTTTGCCCCATCTATCTATCTATCTATCTATCTATCTATCTATCTATCTATCTATCTATCTATCTATCTATCTATCTATCTATCTATCTATCCATCCATCCATCCATCCATCCATCCATCCAGATATAGTCAGGAGACTGAACAAACATGGTGGTTGGTGGCAAGAAACCCCTTATTCATAAGAGAGGTCAGAGGAAAATGGTCAGGTTGGTTCAACCTACCAGTCAAGATATAGAAACTCTTTTAATCACACATCCATGTAGAACATCATATTGGGTTTCTTTTCTCTCAGCCAATAACAAGAATCTATTGTGAAGGATATCATGGGCAAAGGTCCACCAAACTAGACAAATTAAGATTGTTCTTTTTCTAGTCTTGCCACTATTGACCTGTATCTGCAAGGTCCATTTATATCTTCTGGTCCAGTTTTAGACAGTTATGGACAATTGTAAACAGATTTGGTTGCATTTTGTTACAAAAAGAAATTTAAACGGATTAAAGGAAAAAGGATGGTTGATAAATAGCCCCATTTGACTCCTCTTTATATCCACAATACTGATAATTCTATACGTTTAAAACCTCTCGTAATTCTGTAAGGTACTTTATCTCTTTCTTTCTTTAAATTCAATTTCTAAATGTACTATGACTAGTACTATGAAGTAATGTAAGCTACCTAAACTCTTCTAGTAACACAATGACTTAACATGGACTTTTCTAATGTTCTTATTATTATGAACACTATACAAAAGAGAGAGATTTGTTTCAGTGTCGGTGTGATTCCAAATGCATCTGAATGTACTATTTATTCCTTTTTTCACTCATGATAGATTACTTCACATACATATGATTGCCTGATTGCCTTATATGCCTGTGTGAATTGTGTGTCAGAATGAAAGAATATAAAAAATATTGTAACGTGTATGTAAATATTCTTAAAATGTGATTAAAATATGAATATTTAAAGTCATTGTTTGTGAGATTCGATCAAACTGGAAGTTCATGAAAGACCTGGATTTTGAATCTACCCCAATAAGCAGATTTTTTCCTATTTTGCATTTCTGATGTTTGGCAGGTAGGGGGCGATACAAGCTTCTGGGTGCACCTGACTTTGTACCTGTATTTAACCTATGCCACTAAAATTCATGAATATTTCATAAAAAAAAAGATTTCTGTGTTTTAGCGAGATGTCAGTCTGTTAAGATATAATGAATGGGCAGTGAAAGACTGATGTATGTTGGTTAAACTGGTGTTAAACTCCTGACAAATAAAAAAAAATGTGCCTATGATTCAAGCTTACATTAGCCTTGTTCAATCTTAGGATTTCTAGTTTTTTATCAGAGAATATGCACCGAATTTCATGGCATCCTCTGGTGTCCTGGTGTACCCTAAATCCATGTTGTATTCCCACATTGCACTCCGCATTGTTGCACTCTGCATTATCCTGAGTGGATACAGTGGTTACTGGTAAATAATTTTAGACTACACCAAAGGGCAGAGTCTATCTATTCTCGTATTAGGACATTCCACAGACATGTTCATGAGCTGTGAAGCTTTGACCTTTGTTAAATAAACTGCAGTTTGTATCTATCTATTAAATCTATCTATCTATTTGACCTACCACCCCCCACCCCACCCCACCCAATCTGTACGGAGAAAAGTATTCAAGGTGCCTCACTTTTCCATACATCTTTGTTTCTTCCCTAAACTGTTACCACAAAGTTGGAGGCACACAATTGTATAGTACGTCATTTGATATGGTAGCTGGTAGCGTGAAATTTTCCAGGCGCAAATCATTTTTGACATGATCATGCCCCTGCTGAAAAACCAAGCTCTACGCAGATGGTTTACTTAGTTTGGAATAAAATCTCTTACCTCAACCCTATTGAACTTCTTTGGGATGAACTGGGAAAATGACTGCACCCCAGGCCTCCTCAGTCTACATTCATACCTGACGTCACTACAGCTGAATTAGCATAAATCTCCCCAAGCACACTCCAAATTCTAGTGGAACTTCTTCCCAGAAGAGTGGAGATTATAACAGCAAATGGGGACTAAATGTGGAATTGGGTGCTCAAAAAGTAAATACGAATCTTGATGACAGGTGGTCAGAAACCTTTGTCAATATGGCGTATATATCTATCTCTTTACTTAGTTACTAAAACAAGCCCTTTAATGGTACAGCCCAGCAATAGTATAGTTTGGGCCCTTATGTAATGTATGAAAATGATAGATGTTGTTTACTTAAGATATTAAACTATTGTCAGCATTGAAGTCATGTTTATTGGTGTGTTCCTGATGATCCATTAATTGAAAGTAATGTTTTTTTACATTGTGGTATACAACTTCTAACAACTAATATCCAGATAAGTGATAGTATTTGTATTTTATATTTAGTTGTTTAGCATGTCCATGAATGCCAGTAGCCACACAACACACTGAATCAATTATGGAGCGTATGGATGCTCTTAAAGAAAACCTGTTGCCATTGTTAGCCCTTTAAAATCCAAAATGTTGCTTCAGACACAGCGGGAATTGTTTTTATTGGGCTCGAAACCATTGCATCCTTTTGCTAAATGAGACTTGCAATATAGTGCGGTAACTGGCCTGAGGCCAAAACCGCAGCAGAAACACACCATGTGCAACACAGATTCAGCACAGGCCTTCCCAGCATGAGGTTCTGGATTTCTGGGTTTGGTGTAGCAGACAGATAGGCGATATGTTTAAAATGTCAATTAGGCAGTTGTTGCATATTTATTCTAAAATAATGATAGATTGAAATTTTCCTAACTGTGAAATTCTACATGATTTTTTAGGTAATGGTTGTTTAGCGAATCCACTAGTGAATCTTGAACTAAAAAGTCCCACTCCAAATAATGCATTTTTAGCATGTGAAAATACAACTATTCTTATCAATCAGTTATTCAAAAACATTTCTGATAAAAAAAGAGAACTAAAAGCTTAAGTCTACAAAATATATAGTGACAGGTTTACCAGTTTTCACTACTAGAAAATGTAAAAGTTTCTATTTATAAATCACTCAGAATCACACTTTATACAGTTATACTGTATAACAATTCAACATATCCCAAACACAAAGAGTATGCCTGAATGCTTACACACTGACGTGGCTCAATATGATGTGTTCCATATACTTACCAGAAACTTTAAAACAAACTCCTGCCCTCCCGCACCTTTAAATAGTGATCCAATCAGCCAATAATGCAGCAGCAGCACAATTCATAAACCCATACAAATTGCAGTCCTAGACAGGCTGGTTTAAGTATTTCTGAAACTAGTTGTCTTCTGAGAATTTTTGCTGTCTGCAGAGTTTCATAAAAGCACCAGTAAGTGGAAATTCTTTGGGCAGAAAATGCCTCGTACATGAGAGAGGTCAAAGGAAAATGTCAGACTGGCTTGAAAACTGTTGTGCAGGAAAATCCCTGGACATCAGCAGTTTCTGAAATACTACTTCCAGCCTGTCTGGCACCAACAATCATGCCTGCAAATTATGAGAGACAGGAGGGGGAAGGATAAAGTATGAATGAGCTTGTCTTGTTATAATATCAAGAGATACACATTGTGATCAAAGTGTAAACAGGGCCTCAGAACTACAGAGTAGGATGGTCAGAAATCAACACAGGCATTGGGGCATGCTGTGATAATTTTTCGAAAGCATCTGATAATCTGAGTCTTTATCAAAAAGAAAAGCTTTTTTTTTTTTTTTACAATACTGTGTCTGAGCCCTTAGCACTAATTGGGTGGCTGTTCCATAGCTGGGAGGGCTTTTTAGGTTAAAGCTCTGCCTCCTGCTGTAGTCTTAATTATGCAAGATTCTATTAAACACCCTACACCTTTTGATCGATGCAGGTATGGCGGATCATAATTGAACAAAATTTCACCTACAAAATCTGATGTTAGATCATTTAGTGCTTTATAGGTCATTAGTGGTATTTTATTATCATAGTAAACTTTTACTGGGAGCAAGTGCTATGAGGTTAAGATATGCATGATATGATCATTTTAAATATTTGACTCTTTGAATTGCTAAAATATGTGGTGCATTTTTATATTTTTTATTGAGACATTTTATTGCTGCATTTTTAATGACATTTAATGGAAGTCAGTGGCAGGCCGTCAGGGCCAGCACTCTTCTCTGGCCTAAAAGCTATCATAATCTCTGACTTCCATTTTTATATTTTTTGTCCATCAATATGTGTTGAATTACTCCCAAGTCTCTTCTCTTCATTTCATAGCATTTCTCTCGGATGCACTGTTGCAAGTGGTGTCTGTTTTCTAAATCAGATCACAGTCATCACATCATGTGTTTCAAGGGTCAAAGGTATCTGCCGTAAGCCCTTCACAGTCAGCACTAGGGGCACCTATAGCATAAAATCCATGTTGCTTTAAGATGATGCTTTAACTAATAAGATTGTGAGCTGGAGTCACTGAGGCCAATTAGAAGGTGTCAAATAATGCATTTTCACATACCTTAATTGGATGGTGGGAGAGTGCACTAGTCAGAGAGCACACGTCTCACAAACTGCATTGCAAATATACTTTCTTTTTTTCATTTAAGTTTTTTTGCAAAGAGACACAATTCACATCATCTGTTTATGGCATTTGTTACAGTATTTTTTTTACAAGATTTCTGACTTAAATATACTCCCTAATCAAGGGGTAAAAGAAGAAAAACCAAAACAAACAAACAAAAAAAAACGTGAAGTTCTTCATGACAATAACAGATCAATATCTCTTTAAATTATCTTCCGTTTATATGGAAACTATTTACAAAAGAAAGGGAATATAGACACAATTTCTATAACTAAACATAAAACATAGGTTCTATAACAAAAAAAAAAAGATTTGGTTTAATAGGAGTTATATACTCAATCCATTTAGACCAAAAGTCATCAAATATTTCTTTTTTGGTTATTCACACAAAATGTAATTTTCTCTATAGTAAATATACTTTTCACAACGTCAATCCAATCCTGTATTTGTGGCGGATTAGGTTTATACCAGCATCCAGTAACGGCTTTTTTACTTGAAGCAAGAATATTAGTTCTTCCTTTTCTCAGAAATCCATTGACACCTTACCCATATAAAGTACTTCAAAGCTGTATTCAACTGAAACGTTTAAAATCTTCTTTAATACATGTTTATCTTTCCAAAAACTCCTGATATAAGGGCATCCCCAAAATATGTGAAAGTGGTTTGCATCTTGTGAGCCACAACGTCTTCAACAATTTGAGTTGCCTAGAAATTTATTTGTCTGTTTCAGAGTAAGGAAAAACCGAACAATATTTTTCCAGCAAAATTCTCTCCAAAATGAGGAGCGGGAAGTTGCCCATTGTAGTTTACTAATATTTTCCAAATCCTCAGTTGAGATGGTAATACCGCTTTCTTTCTACCATTTCTACTTAATACAGAGATGAATCTCTGTAAATCCATCTATATAATTCAGTGGAGGGCCGTGCCACCAATATTTGTCTAATAACATGACAAAAACATTAAAATGTAAATAAAATACAACATACTCACCAGAGACGCATACGCTTAATTTGCACCGCTCCTCAGAGGCTGTAAGCTTGTAGTCACTGGTCTGGAAGTGGTGAACAAACCGTTTCCCATGCTGAGACAAGCTAGCTAGATTCGGGGTTGGCCGACCTCTTTTCCCAATGTCTAGCTTTTCTTGAAAATGTATTTTTAAGTATGTCCGAGACCAAATCCATTTCTCTTCCTCCGTAGGCATAAAAAAGCCTAACTCAGATGTATTAATGTGTGCGGCATGCTACAGACGTGTTTTGCCAGTCAAACTTGGCTGTAACAGTTTCCCTCCGACCAACCAATCAGAGGACGGAAAAATGCTGACGCTATTCTGTGAGGTGAATTTGAAAACAGTAGGCAGTGATCCCTTTCTTAGCCTATATTCTAAATTCTTGCTCGCGCTCTGAATCACGTGTGAAGTCCGGCCAACGGCAAGCTACAAAATGCGCGAGCAATGGAGCAACGCTAGTTTTAGTTTGTTCAGGAAAGCGCTTTGTGTGTGAATTTGTGCAAGCAATGGCTAAAGCAAAAAGAAAAGCCGTAGCCGTATGGCTATGCACACGCTCCGCTCCGGTGTCCAGGTCCTGGGAGACCCCATAAGGGTTTCAGCTATGGGGTTGACGATATTAAGGAGTTACGTCATGCAGCCGACCTAACCATTAGGGGCCAACAAGGAAAAGGCGCGGCCCATTGGCCGGTCCATCTCAGCCTTAGTAGCCACAGAAAGGCATCTCCGACAGGGACAGGGCTTTTCTGCTAAATTCTGCTACTGCTGGCCTGTTCAGCAAGGCGGTTGGTGCGGTCGTCGACAAGTTTCAGGCGTTGACAAAGCAATCGGTGGCGTTTCAGTGGTACCTTCCTCGCCGCTCTCATGGGGCTGCTCAGTGGGCGCAGCCCCAGCCCGGTAGGGCATCGCAAAGCCCAAAAACAGAGCGTTGCCACCCGGACGCTCTAAGCCCCGATCGAAGGAGCAGGCTGACCTGAGGGTGGTCCTCTCCTCGAACAAACGGGCAGTGGTGCAGCGGCCCAGACAATCAGAGTGCCCTACATCGAGGAGGGCGGTGTACACCTCATTACACGGTGCCTGTACCTTCTGCAGGGCATTTCTCCAGCCGCTCTGAAAGGGTCAGAGAGATTTCCTGGCCACTTGGGAAGGCCTGCCGGATGTATCTCGGTGGGTCCTGCATACAATAGAGAGGGGTTACTCGATTAAATTCAGGTCCTCTCCTCCCCGGTTCAACGGGATGTGTCCCACCCTGGTGGGACCCAAGCAGGCTCTGGTCCTGGAACAGGAAGTGCGCACCCTTCTAAGGAAAGGGGCCATCAAAGTGGTTCCTCCCTTAGTCAGAGATTCAGGCTTTACAGCCAGTACTTCGTTGTTCCGAAGAAGGATGGCGGATTGCGGCCGATCCTAGATCTGTGCTCCTTGAACCGCTCACTCATGAGGCTCACGTTCAGGATGCTCACCCTCAAGGAGGTCATTTCTCAGATCAAGTCCTCGGACTGGTTTGTCATGATAGATCTAAGGGACGCCTATTTCCACATAGCCATCCTTCCCGCTCACATTAGTTTCCTAAGGTTTGCTTTCGGGGGCGAAGCTTACTAATATCGGGTCCTCCCATTCGGCTTAGCACTCTCACCCTGCACCTTCAAAAGATCATTTTCACATTTAGCTCCTAAACTCTGGAATAGTCTTCCTGACAGTGTTAGGGGCTCAGACACACTCTCCCAGTTTAAGTGCAGATTAAAAACATATCTTTTTAGCAAAGCCTACACATAACATACGTCTCACATCATAACCTTGTGCTCCAGAACATCTGATCACATGCACATTATCAACTTGTGCTGTTAATATCATGAACAGCAGCTACGCTAATTCCTCTCTACTGCTTCTCTTTCTCTCCCCATCCCGAGGCATCCTGAGGTTGGCCAGCTCCAGTCACATCCCACCTCATGAGGATTATGGACCTTTGGAGAAGTAGATGCCGAACTCGCAAACATCTCGAACCATCTAGAGACGTACCAGTGCCAATTGGATCCCGCTACATGTGTGGTTTTGACATTGGACCTCCTGGAGTGTTTAAAGGCTCTGGCATGGAGAAGCTGATGCTGGATCTGTGATGATCACAAATGTTGAGCTCATAAAACTAGGAGCTACTAAAGACTGTATAAGACTGTAGAAAGAACATTACTTATAATCTTATACTCCAGTACTCATGTTAGTTCTCACTCTCCAGTGTTCTGTATTGTTGAAAGATTTATGATCAAACTCTTGATGTCACCCAAATGAGGATGGGTTCCCCTTTTGAGTCTGGTTCCTCTCAAGGTTTCTTCCTCATTACATCTAAGGGAGTTTTTCCTTGCCACAGTCGCCACGGCTTGCTCATCAGGGATAAATGCACGCCATTCACCTTGACTGTTGATTTCTGTAAAGCTGCTTTGAGACAATGTCTGTTGTGAAAAGCGCTATAGAAATAAACTTGACTTGACTTGACTTGGAAGAGTGTGCTTTCTCCAGTACAGAGAACCATCTTCTTGAGCATAGTGTGGGACTCGACCGTGATGCGGGCACAACTGTCTCCCGCCCGGATCGAAGCTATCCTCACAGCAGTCAGGAGAGTAAGAGAAGGCCAATCACTCACTGTGCAAAAGTTCCAGAGGCTGCTGGGTCTCATGGTGGCAGCGTCCAATGTTATCCCACTTTGCCTCCTCCATATGAGACCCCTCCAGTGGTGGCTCAGAGACAGAGGGCTCTCCCAAAAGGGCAGTCCACTCCATACTGTCAAGGTCTCGCGGCGAGCCCTTCGAGCCTTAGATATGTGGAAAGAACCTACGTTCCTTTCTCAAGGCCCCATTCTGGGAACTCCTTGTTGTCGTGTAACGCTAACGATGGATGCATCCCTCACGGGGTGGGAAGCAGTCATGAGTGGCCACTCCGCCCAAGGTCGGTGGAACGAGCTACATCTTTCATGGCACATAAACTGCTTTTGGCTCTAAAGCACTTCCACCGAGACCTAAGAGATCCCCATGTGCCGGTCCGTACACACAACACGTCGGTGGTCTCGTACATCAACCACCAGGGGGGTCTCCAATCTTGCCCCCTGTACAAGCTGGCACGGCAGATCCTCTTGTGGTCCCAGGGAAAGCGCCTCTCATTGAGAGCAGTTTATATCCTGGGTCATCTAAATTGGAGAGCAGAGGCCCTTTCGAGGCAAGGGCCGAGCCCCGGGGAATGGAGGCTCTACCCTGAAGTGGTGGAGCAAATATGGCAGAGATTTTACAGAGCCCAGGTGGATCTGTTTGCGACTCAGGAGAATTCACATTGTCCCCTCTTGTTCTCTCTCTTTCACCCAGCCCCACTGGGGCTGGATGCCATGGTGCAGACGTGGCGCTGCTCCCGGCAGTTTTGGGAGTTCGTTGGCCGGCCAGACCATGGTTCACGAACAGGAGGGATCTTCTCTCTTAGGCAGGGGGAACCCTGGTTCACCCCAGCCCAGAGTTATAGCAGCTGGTCTCTCTACTGAGGTAGTGGAGACCATCCTCCATTTCAGAGCTCTCTCCACGAGGAGGTCGTATGCCGCTAGATGGCACCTGTTCACCACGTGGTGTTAGCACCACCAGTTAGACCCAGTCAACTGCCTGGTCGGTTCAGTTCTGGAGTTGTTGCAGGAACAGTTGGCCACAGGGTTGGCCCCGTCAACCCTGAAGATTTACATGTCTGCTATCCCGGCTTATTGTACCCCGCCCGTGGGGCAGTCGCTGGGCAAACACCCTCTCATGACACGTTTCCTACATTGCATTCAGAGGCTGAGGGCTGGGATGTGACCCAGAGTGCCTGTGTGGGACTTGGCCGTTGTGTTGGCGGCTCTATCTGAGCCCCCCTTCGAGCATTTGGCCGAGGTGGCCCTTAGGTACCTGTCTGTAAAGACTGCTTTTCTTCTGGCAATATCCTGTCTGAAGGCTCTTTCTGTGGCCCCGTCTCTCCTGGAGTTTGCCCCTGGCATGGCCAGTGCATTTCTCTATACTTTCCTTTCTCCCTGTGTCCCTGCGGCGCTTACCTTCTCTTTTTCAGAAGGTAGTGTCGCTTTGCTGGTGACCTCACAACTTGCCATTGGCCAGATTTCACACGTGATTCAGAGCATGAGCAACACGGAGGCGTTCCCAAAGCGTTGTGATGCAGCGTCTCGTTCCCTCAGGGAACTAGGTTTACATACATACATAGAGATGTTGGGTTTAAAATCAGTATCAAATGCACCCATTTCAAAACATTCACCGAGTCCTTTAGGTTATAGTCCTTATTAATCTCGCACCAATTATTTAAGGTTACTCTAATCCTTTGATATATTTTTTTAATACAATTTTTGTCTGCAATAATCGCTTGAATAGGAATCTCATGAAACCAACCAATCTCTATATGCTTCCATCTTGCTTGATATTCCAGATTGCACCAACCAACTATTAATCTCAACTGTGCTGCCCAGAAATACTTTTGCAAACATGGAAGGGCCACCCCTCCTTTTTCTTTACTCAACTGCAGGGTTTTATATTTTACCATTGTTTTCTTGCCTTGCATTTTGAATCTGAAAGCCAGTTTATCCCACTCCGGAGAACTGCTTTTTGGACAATGTAACATGTAAAGACTGGAATAGATAGAGTAATCTTGGAAGTATGTTTTGCTTGACTGAATCTACCCTTTCCCATGTTGAAAAATGGTAAAAGGTTCCATCTTGCGATGTCTAATTAAAAAGATTTTATTGATAGGGCCATAATTGAGCAGTTCTACATTTTTTATATCCTTGGGGATATTTAGTATTATTATAATATAAGTATTTAATATATTTAAGATTCCCATTTTAAGCAATAATCCTTTTTCATTTCTTTTTTTTGGGGGGGGGGAATTAAAGGTCAATACTTAAAATATTCTATTGAAATCCTAAAAAAAAAATCCAAAAGTTGGTAATTTTTCCCAAAGCTCAACCAACGACTCCATTGGCTCCTTTAGATAAAATAATATGTCAGCAAATAGTGGTATTTTGTGCTTATTGTCTTTAATGTTAATACCTTTTATTTTTGAGTTTTGCCTGATCCACTGCCCCAGGGGTTCAATGAACAATGCGAAGAGGAGAGGTGATAAGGGGCACCCCCTGTCTAGTGCTCCTCTCCAGTGCAAAGGTCTTTAATAGATTACTGTTAATTTAAATTCTCGCAGTGGGACATGAATAGAAATCTCTCATGGCAATGTAACTTTGTGAGAGTACTCCTAAGAAAAAAACAATTGACTGAGTCAAAAGCCTTCTCACCATCAAGGCTTAAGAGGACAGCTTGAAAAATTAGAATCTTGGATATGATTGATAATATGGAGAGTCTGTTTAATGTTGTCTCGCGTTTGCTTACCCCGAATGAAACCAGCCTGATCAGAGTTAATTAGATCCGGCCTATTAGCCTATTAGCTACGATTGAGACAAATAGCTTATAGTCCATATTCAGGACAAAGCTGTGCAGTCTTGTTTATTTCTCCCCTCTTTTGTAATCACAGAAATAACAGCGTCTCGCCACGAGGGTAGCAAGTCTCCTCCACGTTAAATGCTGACAATAAAATGGGGATAAGTTGTTGTCTGAACACCTTATACCATTCGGATGAAAATCCGTATGGTCCTGGTGATTTATTTGTTTTAAGCCTGGATATTGCTTTATTTATTTTCTTTTTATTTGTTCCTCAGTTATATCTGCAGTTAAATTAGCATTCCAGGTATTACTAACCAAAGGGAGTTTTAAAGGAGTGAAAAAAGAATAAATTTTAACAGGATCTACAGTCTGTGTTTGAGTATACAGATCTTATTATAATTTTCAAACACTTTCTGAATATCTTTTGACTTATTAAAAATCTGTTTCGATATAGGGTCTTTTATCTTCTGTATCGTCGCATCGGCCTATTGCTTGCATAACTTTCTGGTCAATAACGTCATTGCTTTCCCTCCAGACTCGTAATATTTCTCAATTTTGGAATTTTATGCTGTGTTCCCTCAGTGCCTTTTTAGCTTCTTAGTATTTCCTAAGTTTCCACAGCATGACAGGGAAATAGCCATGATCAAATAAATTCCTGTTGCCTTTCCATTCAATCACCTTCCTCTCCCAGGCCGTTTTGATAATCAACTCTTTTGTTGTGTAGTTGAGAAACTTGACGATTATCAAGCGTCTATGGGTCCATTCAATCTGTTAAGGAAATCTTCCAGGAAAGAAATAATGTCAGAAGTATTTTCCTCTGCTCTTTCTGGTATGCCATAAATCCTGATGTTTGACCTTCTGGCTCATGGTCAATTAGCTTGGCTATAATTTGTTCCATTAGCTGTAGAATCTCTTCCAGCATTTCTTCCGTGTTTTGAATTTTTGAATTTTGAATTCTCCGCTTCATCTATTCTATTTTCAACCTCTTTAATTATTTTATCAGATTTGTTCAGTTTTTCTTTTATATTCTGAAATTGTTTGTGGCTGTCTTGTCAAAAGTCCTTAATAAGAATCAAGCAAATTTGTTCTTCCCTGTGTTCTCCGTTGCCGCTTGTTCAAGTACGGTTAAGTTGTTCTCATTGTCTTTTGAAGTCTTTTTTCTTGGTCTCCCCTTTTCTCTATAGTTGCCCCTCCCATAACTTTCTCAACACTTAAAAGTTGTTGATATCTAGATCTGGGGCCCTGATAGATTATGCAGCCATTCTGAAAAAAAGACGTAGACCGGAAGTCACATATATACTTTTAAAGATATTTACAAAAAAACAAAGAAAAGCTGGTCAATGTGAGAATAGGTCAGCCAAAACAGCTCAATATAGTCGTTAAGCTTTTCATGAAACATTTATACTTATGTGTTTTCTTTCCTGTAGAATTTGCACACAAAAAACACACAATTCGCCTTAATTTTTAATCCTCAGGAAAACTGTAACGCAAGGAATAAATGCACAAAAATACACAGACAACCAAGGATCATTTCATAAGGTTAATATTGATGCTTCTGCAAGAAATTATGTATGTGAATGGCACAGCTGTGGCTGCAGAAAAAAAGAGACTTGTTGAACTGTGTTTATTGGGTTACTTGCTTTAGTAATGGCATTTATTCACACTTCATGATGGCTAAAGAAATACCAGAAAGATTGTATGAAGAGATGGATTGATTTATCACTGAAGGCCTTGGTGTGAAATGCATGGCCTGCCACTGAGGTAAGGTCAAACTATACATATAGCTTTAAAGCAATTGCTAGTGGTGAGCATGCTAGCAGAGACATTCCAATCACTTTCTCTGCATGTAAGTCTACATTTCACACAGTATACCGCTCACTGAATGATGCTTTAGGTGCTCTGTTGTCTATGTTGCTTTTATATTATAACCATAATACATTGATTGTTATAGCTGAATAACACACAAAGAATAACACCAGCATTATCAGTGATCTTGTTTGTACTGATGAAATTCACTGGGTTTTGTTGGTCATAATTTTGCATGTCTACCCAGACTAAAACATGTGCTTGTCTCATTAAATAGAGCTTGTCGAGCTACAGGGGAACTGGGTGTGGCACCACACACCACCTGGAATTGTCGGTGGTATATCAAGCCCTGAAGCTTGTCAGTTCTAATAAATCTTCACATGCTGGTCTTCTCAGGGGATCCTGATATAATCATGTTATATCTTAAAGATGACTCATACTTGAGCTTAAGTTTTAAGTTTTTTAAGTTTTTATTTAATCTTTAACACACCACTGAACAGAGAAAAGAAAAGATGTATTCCAAAAGACTTAAAGGAACTGGCTATCATTTATCACTATCATGAACACAATACCTAAACTAGAACAACTAGAATTATTATTGTTTCTAGTAGTTTCTAAGTATGCAACACTTCAGCTTCTGTATATCTACCCTCAAGTAAAAATGAGGTTAATGCTCTCTCTTTTGCTTTCCATAGAAACCTCTTCAGGTGAGTCTATCCATGACCAACCTTTGTAAGAGCAACTCATCTGCCTGAAATCCCTCACTGATATAGAATGCCCTTGCAAATAAACTGGCTTCATCAGTTGTTTTCTTCTTCTTCACACTCTGTGCAGGATTCTGCAATTATTTCACTGAGTAATAGCTGTGGCCCCAAGACCTTGGGGCCATAACTTTCATCAGTTATTAAAACACCTTGGTAACTTCTTCCCTGAGCAAATCTGCTACCTTAGTAAGTTAACGAAATTTGTTCGCCCCATTCAATATATGATTCATAACAAACCTCTTTTCAATACATGACAACTGAAACAATTATTCCGTATTTTATTTTTCTCTGCTGTTTGCTAGTTTATTTTGCTGACAGCTTTACTCTGTAGTTCCTTTTTTACTATTTATTCCTTTGTATTTTTCATTTCATTCCATGGATTTTTTTATTCCTTTAATTTTTTTTTTATCATTCAGGTGGAGTGCCTAAGACCAAACAAGTGGAGTTATGCTGACTCTAAATTCTGTCTGGGAAAAGATTATACCATCTTGTTGTCAATGGTATGCAACATTTTAAGTGCTGTGGTGTTGTAGGCCAGTTTGCATGGAAGTATTACCTCCAGCCTCACAAATAAAAAACAGACATGCCATAAACATATTGTGAGGGAGCTCACAGAAGCCAAGTTTTATTACTGGGACCTTTCTGACCTGCTTCTCCTGCCTCACATTTTACACAAGAATCCATCTGTTGAAGAATTGTAAAGATTCTTTTCTTGACAAATCTTTAAGGACGCTTTCAGGATCCTGCATGTCTTTGTAATGAGACATAATGACTCCTTTTCATATTGAAAAAATCATACACAATTTTATTTTTTAGGGTGTTCTACCACCAGGGCATTTGTGTTTTGTCATGGTATTGGTTATTTGGGACTGGTTCAACTGGCTCAAACAATTCATATTCACTTACATCTCATCTCAAATATTACTTGATCAGCTAACCTATATAGTTGGCTATGAATGCACACTTACACCACCCAGCAGTGGTGCTCCCACATCATGTTAACTCTGTAAGCTTCTAACCACCAATCAGAATACTCATACAACAGAATATTACTCATACATACACAATACTACAAATTAAATTTTTTAAGTGTCTTTGGCATAGTTGACACATGACACATTATTATGGTAGCTCCATTGACAAATACTGGACATATATTAACAGAAAATATCAACTGATCTACATTCTCAGTTGTAAATGTAGAAATATCATTTTGCAATTACATTGGATGTGCAGTTACTGCGATACTACTAGCATGCTACTGTATCACTGATAGCTTTTAGTATGTCACACAAACCCAGATTCACTTAATAGTAATAAGGCGGTTGTGAAATTCTACATAGTTGTTATGAAATGTATGTATGTGTGTCAATTCTTAAATTGGATGAGTTTTGTCCCTTTGAGAATTAGTAGGTGTTTGGGTGTATGTTTTTCCCCATGGTGGCACAGGCTTTCAATACTGGCTTATAATTGTCTTTGAATAAATACCATGATTCATGGTCATATACAGAAGCCAAGAGATAAATGATGCAGAAATATTGTCTTTTTTGGTTCCAGGTGTTTCCCAGCTCTGAAAATCTTTGGTATTTCATTTCATGAGCTATGTTCAAATTATGAGCCTATATTATCTATTTTACATTTGACTGCTTCCAGACTGAATTGCAGGTTTGCATTCTGGACAAAACATCTGTTTTCTGCACATTTGAAACATAATTATATATAAGGAATCGCAGAGCAGCTGATCCAACTGGCAGGAAATGCACAGATGATAAATGGATCTTCAGTAAAATACTATGTGAAGTGTCCTCCCATAAGATAAATAAATACTACTGCTCTGCACAAGAGGCTCCATGTGTCCCAGATTTAGTGTCATAGTTTAACCTCTTGTCCCATGAAGTATTCCTGTGATATATAGTATGTTGACTCAAAAAGTCATTTGTATGATGGCTAAAATGATACACTGTATGACAGGCTGTATATGAGTTACTATGTACTGCCTATATAAAAGCAATGAAAGCCTTTTTTTGTTAACCATTTGCTTGAACTTAAAATATGGAGCAGCGTATACATTTGAAAATATGTATTACAACTGACTAAAAAAGAGAGTAAAGAAAAAACAGCAGGCAGGTTGTTTGACAGTGAACAGAAATATTGCTTATCTCAAACTTTCAGATTTTATTTTAATGTAAGTAATTGTAATAAAATTTTCAATATAAAAAAAACATTTGGAGTCTCCCCATGTTCAAATGAGTTTCCACTGGGTGTTTCCTTTTTCTTCCATGCCTCACAAATGCCGGTAGGGGGATTATCCTTCACCTGTTTTAATAAACCAAGATTAAAATATAAAATGTATACAGATAAAAGAAGCACCATTTGATATGCTTTAAGCTGTTATACCATAAAATGTAATTGCCTTAAAAATACTTCAGTGGCATAAACATATATATATATACACAAGAAGGACAACAAGGAGCTTCCTCCTTAGAATATAAGTGCATGTATCTTCATACAGGAATTTCATGGCATGATTCCAGAAATATCAACCCTACTGTTGACTCAGTATAACATGATTTCATGCCAATTATGATGTAACCATAACTAGCAAAATGATTTTGGCACAATGATAGTTACATATATGTTTTGAATGATTTAATCTGTATATTAATGTATAATTGCAAAATAAAGAAGACGTCCAGCTTGTCACATAAGGCAATGAACTCTTGGTAGAAGGACTGTGCATATAATAATGTACGTATAAGATATTTGATCATGTATTATATTTTTATTAAAGCCCCACATCATGGGTTCACAGACATGAACACATGCCATGTCTAAGCAAGAACAACTATTCCATCAAACTGGCCTTTCTTTAATTATTTTATATACTATCAACATGTTCAGGTAGTGTTACTGCACCTGGATTGGTTACTGAGTCTGTTTTGTGTGAACCAATCCCACTGATGATAGTAGCAAGCCCCTACCATATGCCATGCCTTTTGGAGTTTTAATGATCACAGACCTCCTTAAAAATGTTGCTCTTCACTGCTGGTTTCAGGGGAGAAGAGAGCTTGAATGTAGAGTTGATTACGGTTCCCCTGCCTGCCAGGAGCTTCGACCACTTGGGCTGAATCAGGTAAGAATGCAACCCATGCTGCACAGCATTTAATGAGGTACAAATACCATTATTATCTATCTGAAACTTAATTTACATTCATGATAGAAATGTAAATTAAGTTTCAGATAGATAATAATGGTATTTGTATCTCATTACCACAATTTTGATGTGAAACACTCCTTTGAAGAATATTTAGAAATATTCATTGCCATATTGTTAAATAAACTGGTGCTAATAAAACAAATGTATTTGCAGATGTACTCACAACTACTGGCAAACATTTCTTGACACCTGGATGATCAATTGTTTTACTTTATAATATGAAGATTGATGGATATTTTATTGCGTTCATAGTACTACTGGGATTTATCTTTGTTTGTCACCATATTAATCAAATTCCATGCTTGAATAATCTTATTTTTAAAACTTGACTGGCCTCTCAAACTGTCTTAAAGTGGTACATATTTTACTTGAAGGCATAATATCGTTTATCGTGTATCACATGGCTCTGTATTGGCTTGATCGCCGGATTATTGCTAAACGTGTGTTGACCTTCAATGGTCATATATCTGTAGTGACATGATATCAGTGCTTTAAATTGGCTAACAATTTGTCTTGCTGGTAGTTTACGTTCAATAAATGATTATATGTTATATAATTAGAGCATGGTTAGAAAATGCGATTGAGTCGATACCTTAAATTGTACACCGATGCTGTTGCTGAATTTTAATTAAATATGTATTTTTGACACTTTCTTTTCTTTTCATTATTATTATTTTTTTTTTTACACTTTTCAAATCATCAGGATAACTGTGCAGTTCAATGGCATATGAGTGTGAGTAGTAAAAAGGTTTTCTTTTTTTCTGTATACCTCATTTCATGGACATTCTTGGTTCATTCCTAGGAGCTGTAAAAATGGCCAGAATCAAGCTGCATTTGCTGTTTGCTGGCATTGCGCTTGCAATCATCTTAATGCCAGGTAATTAAAACCTCATGAATAACTCCAAACATCATACTCCAAATCTAATGCAACAATCCTGCCTAAAACATGATCATAGAGGATATTATTCATGGGAAGTACTAAAGATAAATTTCCTAACTGTACTTATACAACAGGCCCCAGTAGTCAGCTGAATGTGTTTTTCCTCCAAGCCATAAAGATCTAAAGGGACCAACTGGGGGTGCAGACGCATGGCACACATAATGTCATAATGTTAACTGTACAGACCATTTTGACCCCCTTCATTTTCTTTTACAAGCGCATGGCAATTAAAATTGCAGCCTTCAGGCGCACAGCCCGTGCTCTTTGTTGTTTAATGGGTGCCCTTGTACGAAGCCACGATTGCAGTAAGCTTTCTCTGACAGTGTTAAAAGCCACCTTTGTAGGGCAATAGAACATTAATCTTTAGGACACAGCTCAGGTTCCAAAAAGACAGGGAACGCTCTTGCTCTTAAGTGCTTATTAGTGGATAAGCAGTTCCACTCATATGAGACATGATACATCTGTTTCTGATAGACACCTTTTATTTTTTTTTTTATGGTTGTCAGATTTTCTTGGGGCTGGTCCAGTGGGGTACCCAGAAAAGGAAGAAGGTGAGTAGTTTTTTAACCCAAAAATGTGGACTAATTTGTGATTGATCTCTAGTTATGCATTTTGATAGATTCATATCTCCTTTGTGGAAGATATGGACTTGTTTGCATTTGATGCCAGTGTGATGAATCCTTTAATGCACAATATCTTTGTGAGTTCAGTAGCTGAGGTTGCTGAAGACAAGCCGGCTAGCTCATTAGCCCTGAGGAAACTGACACGCAATAAGAGGAATCCTGTTGCTTACTACAAACGCTTGCCTGAATTCTGGGCCTGGTACAGACATTATATGGACACCCACAACCAGGAGGGAGTAAGCAATCTCATACAATAAATAAATCAACTGATAGTAGAACTGATAGTTGTGTTGTTCCTAGAGAGTTGTCAGACACAAATCAATCTGCCTTTTTAAAGCCATTTACGTTTGTATTTATATCTACAGATTGAGAGTTTGGACCAGCTCTACTTGATCTACTTGCAGAATAAGCACCGGGCTGATGGGGACAATTCCTACAAACATTATCTCACTCACCTGAGCGAGGTCTACAAAGCCTGTTCTAAATCAGATGACCCTGACTGCATTCCAGAGTACACCAGCAAGCCCACAGCTAAGGTTGTGCTGCCTGCTGCTCTGAGGCAAGCGCCAGTAAATGTGTGTAATCCTTATCTTGATCCATACTGTATCTTTTCTCTGGGCCCTCAAGCAGCACCTGAAAATCCTCCTCCTGCTCCTGTTTCAGTTAAATCTCCCAGTCCCTTTCGGCTTCCCTCGCCCATAAAATCCCCATCTGGATACCATTACTATGCCCCAGCAATGGCACCTTTTCTTTCAAGCGAACAGTCAGCTGAGCTGCTTCGGATCTGCAACCCATCTGATGTAGAGTGCTTGCAATATCACTTGCGTGCTTCTTATGGTTACAGACCTGCTCTTACACCAGTGCCTTCCTATGCCTACATGGGGTGCGACCCCACTAAAGACCCTTATTGCAGGCCTACAATGAGAGCCAAAACTCCATTAGGTCTGTATAATGTATACCCTCACTGTAACCCTGCTGTTGACCCTCTCTGTGTCAGTAATGTAGCTCCAGCTTCCCAAACTGCTGAAGACACTCCTAAAGGGCAGTACTGCAACCCACTGCTTGACAAAGGGTGCAACCCACTCACAGCTAACAGGATGGTCACACTTAAATCTCCTGTGCAGCAGTATGTGCCACAAGGTGAGCTGACCCCCCTTCACCTATCTTCCCTAATGCAACCATTTCTGATTAACCAACAAGGAAAGTCCAGTGCCACACCAGAGTGCCATCCGTATGACCCCAACTGTAGCAATTTTTCTCCTCCGGCTTCTATTGAGGCAGGTAAGAATGTGAAAAATGGCATCATCTTACCTCATCCTGACTGCGATCCAGAGATCGACTACAATTGCCGTCTGCGTCGTGCCGACCCCAAAGACAACATAAAGAATGAGCCGGAGAGTAGTGATGATGTGAGCAATGTCAATGTAGCACCACAATACCATGCCCCACGATTCGAAGATTTCCTTAGGGGGTACCTAGGTCACTATAAGAAATAAAAGAATCTGGAAACCTTTTAACACTGAACTTAGTTGCAGTGTTTCAAAAGAACTCCCAAACATGCTGAAGTGTGCAGGTCATCAGAAACCTTCTTGTAATGAAGCCAGAGCTCATACTTCAAAACAGTCTAGAACAGATGAAGAGGCTTGTGCTTTATTGGTAAAATTTCAACTCAACATGTTCTGAATTTATGTGTATTGCAAATAGGAAGATAAAAAATATAATATGAGCAACTTCCTTTTCTGGTCAAACTAGTATTTTTCTGTTTTGTAATTTTAAGTCCATGCTCTCCTGAACAACATTAAGTATTGGCTTGTCTGAACTGGAATTTATTTTATTCCTTAACATTTACAATACACACTATGTTTTAAGTGTGAATGATATTTCATTACAACTCTTTGAAAATGATTGATTTTTAAATATCACTTGCTGCATGAATAAAACTATTAAACCAAACTAGTGTGGCTTCTGCTGTAAAATGATTGCAGTTTCTTATTAATGAATGATTGAGAAATATACTCAGTGTCAGTATTTCCATTTTGTGACCTGATTTTCTTTATTTCAAAATAAAATTAGACATAAAGGTATAAATAAATAGCAATTTTAATAAATCAAGAAGAGATTTCTCAGAAAATAATAGTGTCAACCATTATTTTTTAGTTGCATGCATGACACAATGATAGGAATACTGGAATGTCATTCAAATGTATGTTAATATTTGAAATTCAAGTTCAATTGAGCTTTATTGTCATTCCGGCATATGTGGAGACATACATAGGAACGAAATGTCATAACTTACAGGACCATGGTGCTACATATGTCAACATATATGAACAGACATAGACACAGCGACATATAACCTACAGAAATCTAAATATATACATATATAACATATAATCAATATAAATATATAAGCCTACATATAAATATACTGTATAGACCTACATTTAGCTATCCTGTTAAAGATTGTAATCTTTCTATGCATTTCTCACAGAAATACTTTACATAAAACAAGAGATATTCACGTGAAGAACAGTACCCCTTGGACAGTGTAAGATGAGAGAAAAATTAAAGTGTCCACTGAACATGAGCAGAAACAAGAGTATTACTGAGATGGATGTTCATAAAGCCCACTCTTCCAGTTTTGCATTGCCTACTTGCTCACATCATATTACACATAAAAATAGAAGCTGTTTGGCAAAGTGGGCTTGAATGTTTTGGTACAGTCTTCCTAATGGCAGGAGCTGGAAAAGGCTGTGGGAGCGGTGGGTATGGTCCTTCATGATCCTGGTGAACTTGGTGAAGCATTGTGCAAGAAAATGGAGGAGAGAGGGACACCAATGATCTTAGCAGATTTATTCACTGTCCACTGTAGGGTTTTGTGGTCTTGCAGGATACAATTTAACACTGAGGCCACCTAGAAGGCGTCCAATAACATAATCATTTTCATGTCCCTTGTTTGGATCGTCAATGAGTGCACTAGTCAGAGCTCACAAACAGCATCTGTAGCAAACACAAACTCAGATATACAGTATTCGTGTGGATGCAATAATTGTTTTTGTTTTTTCCATTCCACTATTCCCAGCTAGTCAGCACACACTCAATGGTGCACCTGTAAAATGTGGTGAGGATGGGTGGAGGGAGGCTTGACTTTTTCAGACCATGCAGAAAGTGGAGGCGCTGCTGAGCCTTCTTGGAGAGTGAATGGGTTTTATTGATGTAAAATGTCTCCTCTCTCCCAACAGAAGGTTTATGTGAAAGAAATTAAATAAAAATAATGTCTGAACATTTCAATCTTTCATGCCTGTTGTAAGCACTATAACTAAATAGCATGCCTCTAGGATTAGAACCAATAAATTGAAAACTTAGACATTTAAGAGAAAAAGTAAATGAGTGTGGACACCAATTTCTAATTGGTTAATTGTTCAGAATCAACCAAATATCATGGGAAAAATACGTAGTTAGTATTCACCTGTCTTCAACTGCAGTGACTCTGATTTACTTTATCATCTTTTTGGTTGCATCCTGCTGCTAGTTAGGGAATGGGCCAAGAGAAAAAAGCTTAGACAGCATCAGCGGGCTTTCATTGTGAAAAGGTTTGTGAAAAGGTATTGCTTAGTAAAGGACTACAAAGGCATTAGGTATACCAGAACAGAGTGAAGACAGTCATCAATAAGTGGAGAAAATATGTACAGTAGTTTTGCACCCAGCAGAATAAATCAGTGCCACTTACAAATCCTAAACAGATTTAATAGCAACATTTTGGCACAGTTTAACAGGCTATTAAAATTATCTTGTTAAAATAAATACTCTCAGTCATGATAGTCATGTGATTTAGTGATATGTTGAAGGGTTATGCAAAGTTAAGAATTATTAACATAAAATAGTAATGCTTTACACTGACTTATAGATTCTGCAGGCTTGTGCTATAAAAGCATTTTATAGACAAACTATCAGCTAAAATATTCTCCACTTGGTAAGAGTATTTAGGATTTTTTTGGACTGTACAGTTGCTATGACTTATTAAACAATTAAGAAACAAGAAATAGGCTAGATTAGAATAGAAAGAATATCCTTTTTTTCTAGCTACCCTTGGGAATTTAACGAATGAATGGATTTTCTAATGAATTTTCTGGTACACTCATTCCTGGAAATATTGGAAACTTTCTTGAAGGCAGATTATATATGGGTTTTGTTCAGTTAATTTTACTTTATTTTAAACTGTTCCCCCTCAGTCAGAACAACAAAGTATTAATTCTGCTGTGTTTTAGGGCCCCCATATGTTCCGAAATGGCTCTGCATGTTATGTTGTGGCTTTTTTTGTTGTTGACATATTGACATTTTGCTGCATTTGCTTTCTGCATTCTGCATTTCTTTTTTACATGTTTAAATAATTTTCAGATGTGTTTTTTTTATTAATTTAATCTTTTTTTATTACTGATTTATTGTTTTTTTATTTACTTCATTATTTTGAACAATTTATTACATATTCACATTATGTCACATGAGTTCATATGCATACCCTAAATAACATTTGCATGCATAATGCCTACTGTTTGGTAAAATTTGCATTGGGGGGAAGAATGAGTAGAGTAAAGGTACTGGTCACAGCCTACTGTGTATTTATAGACTTATTGTCGGTGGTAGAATGATAATATGGACATGTACTGCATTTAATTTAAGAATTTACTGCTTATAATTTATGTTTTATTTTTGCACTTATTTCTGTATCCTCTCTGTCTTGTTCATTAAATGTTGACAGTGTTTGGCCTTCTACTTAGACCCAGCCTTTAATTTTGTCCCTTTTAATGATTGAGTTTGACATCAGTGCCATGTAATGTATGTGTAGAAAACTGAGGTTATGTATTTCAGTTCAAATGACCTTAACAAACCCATAATACCATGATTAAACTCAGTGGCTGGCCATTCTTTTCACACCTAGGCCTTAAGTGGTGTCCTACCTGAATCGATACACCTCTTTATACCACAATTATGACACCCAGATATAGAAACAATCTATATTATACAGAAATGCAATATAGCAGAGTGCTGCATCAGAGACAGGTATCTCATGCAGTGTGAATGAATGCCATTACTAAAGCAAGAAACCAAATGAACACAAATCAACAAGTTTTCTTTCACTGCAACAATTCCCCGCTGCCCACGTACATCATCTCTAGCAAATGCATCATTATTAACCTCATAAAATTTCCCCGGGTTTTCTTTGCTTTTTTCTGCTTTTTGAAAATTAAGAAAATACAAAAGTA
>JAAIIK010000072.1:977534-1010034 GCA_014706435.1 Silurus glanis | reverse complement strand
ATATTATTAGTAGAACGTTACTTTTTTTTCCAGCAAGACACATTTATTCTGTGTTACTGCATGCTTTTTCTATACATAGGCTACCGGGATATGGTACTGCAGCCCTTGCAACAAATCTCTACTCTGGATGGAGAAGATAGGTTGGGAAAACCCAGCCCTACACTGAATGGGAGCCCAATGGACATCCCAGGTTTAGAGGACTTTCTGGAGTTTCTGATTTCAACAGACTCCAGTGTTAATGTTGAGCCGGTAAATAGTTTCTGCCTTTTAAATAAATCTCCAAAAACAGTCTTTAGTATTTTAGGGTGTGATTAAGATTAGAATGATGTTGTATTGGGTTGATTTGAAGTGGGTGTGAGTACCATCAGAAAGATGGATAACTGTAATAGGAAATTGTGTTTATTATTTCAACAAACTATCCAACAGCCAAGAATCTTCTTCTTCTTCTTCTTCTTTCGGCTGCTCCCATTAGGGGTTGCCACAGTGGATCATCCGTCTCCATACCACCCTGTCTTCTACATCTGCCTCTTTCACACCAACTACCTGCATGTCTTCCCTCACCACATTCATGAACCTCCTCAGCATTCTCCTACCAATATAACTCATGTCCCTCCTCTGCACATGTCCAAACCATCTCAATCTCGCCTCCCTCACCTTGTCACCAAAACGTCCAACATGCGCTGTTCCTCTAATAAACTCATTTCTAATCTTGTCCATCCTCGTCACTCCCAATGAAAACCTTAACATCTTCAGCTCTGCTACCTCCAGCTCCACCTCCTGTCTTTTACTCAGTGCCGTTGTCTCTAATCCATACAACATCGCAGGTCTCGCCACAGTCCTATAAACTTTCCCTTTCATTCTTGCAGATACTCTTCTATCACAAATCACTCCTGTCACTCTTCTCCACCCACTCCACCCTGCCTGCACTCTTTTCTTTACTTCCCTAACACACTCCCCATTACTTTGCAATGTTGACACCAGGTACCTGAACTCCTCCACCTTCTCCATCTCTTCTCCCTGCAACCGCACCACTCCACTGCCCTCCCTCTCATTTACGCACATGTAGTCTGTCTTACTCCTACTGACTTTCATTCCCTTTCTCTCCAGCGCATACCTCCACCTCTCCAGGCTCTTCTCAACCTGCTCACTACTCTCACCACAAATCACAATATCATCCGCAAACATCATAGTCCAGGGAGACCCCTGTCTGACCTCGTCCGTCAACCTGTCCATCACCACTGCAAACAGGAAAGGGCTCAGGGCCGATCCTTGATGCAGTCCAACCTTCACCTTGAACCAGTCTGTCATTCCTACTGCACACTTCACTGCTGTCACACTGTCCTCATACATGTCCTGCACCACCCTCACATACTTCTCTGACACACCTGACTTCCTCATACAGTACCACAACTCCTCTCTCAGCACCCTGTCGTACGCTTTCTCTAAATCCACAAATACACAATGCAACTCCTTCTGACCTTCTCTATACTTCTCCATCAACATTCTTAAAACAAATAAGGCATTTGTGGTGCTCTTCCTCGGCATGAAACCATACTGTTGCTCACAGATGGTCACCTCTTCTCTCAGCCTGGCTTCCACTACTCTTTCCCATAACTTCATGGTGTGACTGATCAACTTAATTCCCCTGTAGTTACTGCAGGTCTGCACATCTCCCTTATGCTTAAAGATCGGTACCAGCACACTCCTTCTCCATTCCTCAGGCATCCCCCCACCTTCCAGAATCTTGTTAAACAATTTGGTTAAAAACTCCACTGCCATCTCTCCTAAACATCTCCATGCTTCTACAGGTATGTCATCTGGTCCAACCGACTTTCCACTCTTCATCCTCTTAATCGCTGCTCTCACTTCCTCCTTACTAATCCTATCTACATCCTGCTTTACCAACTCCACATCATTCAACCTTCTCTCTCTCTGATTTTCCTCATTCATCAGCTGCTCAAAATATTCCCTCCACCTTCTCAACACACTCTCCTCACTAGTCAACACATTTCCATCTCCATCCTTTATTGCTCTAACTTGCAGCACATCCTTCCCAGCTCGGTCCCTCTGCCTGGCCAATCGGTATAAATCCTTTTCTCCTTCCTTGGTGTCTAACCTCTCATACAGCTCCTCATATGCCTTTTCCTTGGCTTTCGCCACATCCCTCTTTACCTGCTGCCGCATCTCCTTGTACTCCTGCCTACTTTTCTCATCACTCTGTCGATCCCACTTCTGTTTTGCCAACCTCTTTCTCCTTATGCTCTCCTGCACTTCCTCATTCCACCACCACGTCTCTTTGTCTTCCTTTCTATTTCCAGATGTTACACCAAGTACCTTCCAAGCTGTGTCCCTTATCACTTCTGCAGTAGTTTCCCAATCATCCTGCACCTCTTCACCACCACCGAGCCCCTGTCTGACCTCTTCCCTGAACCTCACACTACACTCTTCCTCCTTCAGTTTCTACCATCTTATTCTTCTTTCAGTCCTCACTCTCCTCCTCTTCTTCTTCACCTCCAAAACCATCCTACAGACCACCATCCGATGCTGTCTAGCTACACTGTCCCCTGCCAACACCTTACAGTCTCCAATCTCCTTCAGGTTGCATCTCCTACATAGAACATAATCCACCTGTGTGCACCCTCCTCCACTCTTATACGTCACCCTATGATCATCCTTCTTCTTAAAATACGTATTCACCACTGCCATTTCCATCCTTTTAGCAAAATCTACCACCATCTGCCCTTCCACATTCCTCTCCTTTAGAAGATACCTACCCATCACCTCCTCATCACCTTTGTTCCCTTCACCTACATGTCTATTAAAGTCTGCCCCAATCACCAATCGTTCATTTCTAGGTACACCATCTACCACTTCATCTAATTCACTCCAGAATTTTTCCTTCTCCTCTATCTCACAGCCGACTTGTGGAGCATAGGCACTGAACACATTTATCATCATCCCTTCAACTTCCAGCTTCACGTTCATCACCCTATCAGAAACTCTCTTCACCTCCACTACACTCTTACTGTACTCTTCCTTCAGAATCACCCCTACACCATTTCTCTTTCCATCCACACCCTAATAGAACAGTTTAAACCCACCTCCAATGTTCCTGGCCTTACTCACTTTCCACTTGGTCTCCTGAACACACAACATATCTACCTTTCTCCTCTCCATCATATCAGCTATCTCCCTCCCTTTACCAGTCATAGTGACCATATTTAAAGTACCAACCCTAACCTCTACTCTCCTACACTTCTCCTTTTCCTGCCGTCTCTGTAGACGTCTTCCTCCTCTCCTTCTCCTCCTTCGGCCAACAGTAGCCCAATTTCCACCGGTACCCTGTTGGCCAACAATACCTGTGGCGGTCGTTGGTAACCCGGGCCTCGACCGATCCGGTATGAAATTCTTAATCGTGACCCGCATATTTGATTTGGCACATGTTTTACGCTGGATGCCCTTCCTAACGCAACCCTCCCCATTTATCCGGGCTTGGGACCGGCACTAAGAGTGCACTGGCTTGTGCCTCCCTAATGGGTGGGTTATCCAACAGCCAAGAATGATATAGCTAAAGTATTCTATTAGATTAGTTCCCCAAATAACTAAATTCCGAAGAATTAAACTTTTGAATATGATTACACATGATGAGAATCTTGAGTTTCTTCTTTCCAAAGGTCCAGACAGATGCTTCTCTCCCTACTCCCCGGATTGACGAGGTTTTGACACAGTTTCGGCAACGCAGTAGAGTTTTAAATGCGCCTTCTAAAGTGCAGGAGTGCTCAGTCAGAGCAGCTTCAGCCACAGGGAACCAAATAAATGAGCTCCGTATTAAAAAGTTGGAGCAGCAGGTGTCCCAACTGTTTCAGAAGGTACAACTGAATCCTGTATAAGTGTTCATTTAAATGTTTTGAGCTTTTTATTTTTGTAATAAGCAGTTCTGCTTGTCCCAGGCCCCGGTGTCTGATAGCCCTAGCACGAGTTCCGCATTGCAGTCTGTGGTGCGGAAGGCAAAAAGGGACACAGATCTCACATCAGAGAGTGAATATGACAGTGCAAAAGAGAATCTGCAGCACTCAAGCGTCCGCCGACCCAAAATCTTAACGGTAAAGAAGCTGGTAAAAGGCAAACATTCCGACAGGTAATCTTCATTTACAGTGTAGATTGTAGAGTGGATTTTCTAAGTAAATGTTATTTCAAAATTTTGGTGAAGCAGATCACTATGTACTTTCATCAATTGTTTACTGCATGTTATGAAAAGCACATGACAAGTTTTTGAACACCTTCGCACAAGAATGGAATATTTTATATCAGTAAAGGGGGCTAAATCAGGAGTGGGATATAAAAAAAAAAATCACATATGACTGTGCTGGTTAGGTGTCCACAAAGTTAGCCATATAGTGTATAATTTGCTTGAATTAATGCAAACTGTATATATGTGTATGTATATACACCGGCCAGGCATAACATTGGTGAAGTGAATAACACTGATTATATCTTCATCATGGCACCTGTTAATTGGTGGGATACATCAGGCAGCAAGTGAAAACGACCAAAACGACCTACATGAGCGGTCCCTTTAATAAACTCGTTTCTAATCCTGTCCATTGTCGTCACCCCTTATAAAAATCTCAGCATCTTCAGCTCTGCTACCTCCAGCTCCACCTCCTGTCTTTTAGTCAATGCCACTGTCTCTAAACCATACAACATCGCAGGTCTCACCACAGTCCTATAAACTTTCCCTTTCACTCTTGCAGATACTCTTCTATCACTAATCACTCCTACCACTCTTCTCCACCCACTCCACCCTGCCTGCACTCTTTTCTTCACTTCTCTAACACACTCTCCATTACTTTTGCACTGTTGACCCCAGGTACCTGAACTCCGCCCCCTTCCCCACCTCTTCTACCAGCAACTGCACTACTCCACTGTCCTCCCTCTCATTCACACACATGTACTCTGTCTTACTCCTACTGACTTTCATTACCCTTCTCTTTAGCACGTACCTCCACCTCTCCAGGCTCTTCTTAACCTGCTCCTTACTCTCACCACAAATCACAATATCATCCGCAAACATCATAGTCCATCGGTCTTTGATGCAGTCCAACCTCCACCTTAAGTCATTCCTACTGCACACTTTACTTCACAATGTCCTCATACATATCCTGCACCACCCTCACATACTTCTCTGCTACACCAGACTTACTCATAAAATACCACAACTCCTCTCTCAGCACCCTGTCGTACGCATTCTCTAAATCGTCAACACACAATGCAACTCCTTCTGACCTTTTCTATACTTCTCCATCAACATTCTCAAAGCAAATATTGCATCTGTGGTGCTCTTCCTCACCATACTGTTGCTCACAGATGGTCACCTCTTCTCTCAGCCTGGCTTCCATTACCATAACTTCATGGTCTGACTGATCAACTTAATTCTCCTGTAGTTACTTCAGGCCTGCACATCTCCCTCATTTTTAAAGATCGGTACCAGCACACTCCTTCTCCATTCCTCAGGCATCCTCTCACCTTCCAGAATCTTGTTAAACAATCTAGTTAAAAACTCCACTGCCGTCTCTCCTAAACATCTCTATACTTCTACTGGTATGGCATCTGGTCCAATCGACTTTCCACTCTTCATCCTCTTAATAGCTGCTCTGAGTTCCTCCTTACTAAACCTATCCACTTCGTGCTTCACCATCTCCACGTCATCCAACATTCTCTTTCTCTCATTTTCCTTGTTCATCATTTGCTCAAAATACTCCATCCACCTTTGAGCAAGTTTGACAAGGGCCATGTGGTCCATGTGGTCTGATCCAACAGACGAGCTCCTGTAGCTCAAACTGCTGAAGTTATTATTGCTGTTAATGGGCCAGGACTGTTTTGTCTGCACAAGGGGGACCAACACAATATTAGGCAGGTGGTCATAATGTTACGCCTGATCAGTGTATACGCACACAGTATATATGGAATATACTACCTAGGTTAAATTGCTTATTTTTATAAGGTATAAAGCAGAGGAGATGCTGCCTTATCCAGAGGTATTTATAGAAGTACTTTGTAGTCTCTATCAGAAACACATCCTCATGCATGTTCAGTAAGGCATGAACTAGGACATTTTCTAGCCATCTTGGAAAAAAGTAAAAAAAAAACTTTTAATATAATTGGGATTTTAAAAAAAGGGGTCAGTATAAACCTACAAATAAAAATAATTAAAACATTGTTTGCTTATTACTATATATTTAATAAAAAAAAAAAAAAATATATATATATATTTTACTGAATGGTTTGGTGTACACAACCCTAATCACACCCTTACTGAAAGTGTGTCTATTTGAATGAACTTAGGTTCTGGTAAATATAGATCTAAGTAATAAAATCCCATTTCTTTGTTAGAGAAACAGGCAGATTTCTATTTGCAATTAATTAGGGTAACTAATTAATTAACTGCATAAAAATGATTTATTAGGGCTATTAGAGCGTAGTTCTTCTTACCACAGCATCATGGTTAAAATGTAATTCCTCAAATAAAATACATCTGGAATTAGAATGAAAGTGATAATTGTAATATTTACACAGAGTTTTATGAATAAGCAACATTGAAATTCAAATTTTATTTGTCACATACACATTCATACAGAGTATGACATATTGTGAAATGCTTTTTTGACTTGGTGGTTCTTAATCATTAAAGTAAATATACTAAAAGTGTTATACTAAAATGAACTAAATTGTGTAAAACAGTTCTCTATGTGTTATGCTGTATTGGCAAATAAGTTTCGGCGCTTTTAATTTGTTTCTGGGAGCATCCTTACTAGGCCATTACTGCAGGCTTAGTTTTGTGCTTTGTGTCTCCATTCACAGTAGTGAAACAAGCACACAAAAACACAGGAGTGTAAAAGTTGCTGCTGGCTCTGGGCAGAGGGCAGCAGTCCATACATTAGCGGTGACAGAAACAGCAAAGAAAGGCCTCAAAGCTCGCCAGTCCACTCCAGACACAAACTCCAATCAAACACAGCAGGAGACCTACAGGGTAAGCACACTGTTACAGCTCATTCACACCATTGTTTACAGATCCCAAAAAGATGTTAAAGGACTTTTAAAGTGAACAGCTGTGATTTTTTGTGTGTGTAGGTAATAGTGGATGAACGGGATCAGGAGCGGGAGCGGCGTTGGAAGGCAGAGCAGGCTGTGAAAAAGCTTACAGATCAGGTCAAGGGGCTGCAAGCAAAGGCCACAGAGGAGAAAGAACTCCAGAGTCTGGCTTTTCACACAACTGATAGGTGAGGCTCATAAGCAATTTTCCAAGAAACGAGAGACAGTGTTACCTGTGAGTCCACATATTGTAAAAAATATTGTTGAAGATTTCATCATATTTTTGTTAAGTTTAAAAAAAAAAAAAAAAAAAAAAAAAAAAAAAGTCTTATTAACTAAAGGTTGACCTATAGTGGATTTTAGCTAGATCATACTTGCCGGTAACTGATTAATCAATGGATATTAAAATGCATACTGAACAAAAAAACAAACATAACACTCCGTGTAAAATAGTACTGAAATTTATATAAAAAAAATAAATTATTAAATACTGATGCTTCAGCATCAGCAATCTAAAATATTGTTATAGATTTTTGGCAATAGTTCCTACGATCAATTATCGATGCTGATTAATTGCAAAAACTGATGAATCGGTCAAACTCTATTAGTAACTGTGTTAACAAAAAGGACCAGAAAAATTAGCACAACCCAAAATTTATAGAAAGTTGTCTGATTAAAATGTCATAACATGAAAGACACAATTTTAATGGAAAAAATAGCCCAATATAACCTTGGCTTTCAATTTGTTTCCTGCTGTTTCATGTTTCCAGGTTACCATCAGCTATAGTCAGCTATATTGCTACATTTTGTAGTTTTTCAGTAGTTGAAATTAAATAGGTAACATATTAAATTAATGTCTTGCGTGAATGAGTTAGTTCTTGTAATGACGAATCTAAATTAAGGCAGAGATTAAAGTTGCATTAACAGGCATGTGTCTACAAAATGAAACATGAAAACATAATGAAGAAAAAACTTCGAGCCTTTTGGCATTGCCCAAAAGCAGAACAATAACAGGATGTTATATATCAGGCACTTGCATGTATAAAATATAAACGTATTCCGTATAGGAGCTTTATTTATGTAAGCATCACGGACCTACCAAAACATAGTCTTCTGCTTTGAGACTCCTGAAAATGTCTTTAGAGTTGGGTCTAAATAAGTATTCATGGAATTTCTCCAAAAAGTGTTATTTACAATCATTATCGTTACCTTGCTTGCATCCAGGCTGAAGGAGTTGTTGCTGAAGGAGCGCTCAGAGCGGACGGCACTGCAGATTCGAGTGGAAGAGCTGGTGGAGAGATGTACAAATGCAGCACAACAGCTGGAGCAGCAACGCAGCCATGAGGCACAATACAAGGATGCACTACACAGTTTGCAGGAGAGTGTCTCCCAACAAGAAGCCCTCAGAGCCAGTCAACAGGTGGACGAGGTAATAATGCTCCTAAAGTTATTCAAAACATTTACTGAGTAATTGTGGCTCATAGGCAAAATGTTGATTCTACTATGTGGTTTATAATTACTATTTATTGATTCTATATTTTCTCTTCATCAATATGCTTACCGTATTTTCCGGACTATAAGCCGCTACTTTTTTCCCACGCTATGAACCCCGCGGCTTAAACAATGAAGCGACTAATTTATGGATTTTTTTCGGGTTTTTCCTGGTTTCACAAGCTTCAAGCCAAAAAACTGAGCCCCATAACATTAGACCAATGAAATTGCCACACCACATCATAAATATCAATGAGGTTCCTCTGACGTTTGACCTGCCGCTCACTCGGACTTTCTACAGGAAATGCGAATCATTCGTCACGCTGAAAACAACCGGGCATGAAAAAACGCACTTCACCTGTGTTCTGAGCTGCACGGCATCGGGAGAAAAACTTCACCGATGGTGATTTTTAAACGCACGATGATGCCAAAAGATAAACTCTCGAGAGAAATAGTTGTGAAAGGAAGGAGGAAGACAGTGAACAATGACTTTCTTGGTAGACTACTGTTTAGATACAAGCCGTGTAACAGACACTGTCTTTCGTTAAAGCCTGTGTAAAGTTCATTAGTTTTAATGTAGACACCTGCGGCTTATAGACAGGTGCGGCTTATTTATGTTCAAAATTAAAATCTTTGTAAAATTCAGTGGGTGCGCCTTATATTTGGGTGCGCTTAATAGTCCGGAAATGACGGTAACTTTTTCCCTACATCACCCTAAGATGCCTAAGATGCACCAGGCTTTTTCTAGAACATCTTTTGTTTAATAATACTCAGTGAATCAGTAATGTGAGTACGTTAAATTGTATGACTCCATTTTTCTGTTCAGATGAAGAGAAAGCAGGAGCTGGAGAACAAATGCGCAGTTCTTAAGAGAGAGGTTGAAATACTTCGAGCGTCCGTCCGGCAGCATAAATATAAGGTACAGCAACTTCAAGAGCTGATGACCACCAGAGAGGAGGCACACAGGTGTGTATTCCATTAACTCTTTTTTTATGCCATATTGCTGGTCATCTACTAAACCAGTGTAGTTTCACACATTGTTTTATTACCACAGTCTGTGTACGTGTGTGTGGACCTTTTCGTATTGTATGTTTTATCAATATATTTCTTAATCTGGCTTGATTTAACCATGTGGTTCAGGAAGGAGCTCTCTTCACGACTCATTCCTGGTAGTGGTGAGTTCCATGAAGCTGTGGCGAAGGAAGTGGCGGCTGTGGAGCAGAGACACACTCAGAGACACAGTGAGATGGAGCAGAGACTGATTGATGCTCGGCAACAGTATGCCTCACTAGAGGATGAGTTCCGCATGGCTCTTACCATTGAAGCAAATCGATTCTCTGAGGTAGGGTCTAATGCAATGTCTGAGATTAAATCAGTATTAATAGGATTTTGAATTATTTCAAGTGCGAATGATATTCATTGTAGTTCTGGCCATGCTGAAGGATGTTTTGATATATTTCGGTTAGCTGATTGAAGATCAGACCTGATTAAATAATGCACTGTTCTCCTGAACAGCTGCAATTTATGTAATGAGTGCACATTGAGAGATTTGAATCTTTATATATATATATATATATATATATATAAATAAATTATTTTGCCTTTACATCATTTTATCTGAGGTGACCATTAACACTGAGTCCAGTGGAAACACAGAGCATTTGACAACATCCCTATTTAAGAGCACATCAGTGGTTCTCTCGCTTTCCTGGGATTTAACCTATCCCATCTCTGCCTTTTGATTTTTTATTTTTTTTTTCCCCACAAGCTGGTGTTATTATTGTTAACTTCAATACCTGTCAAATAAAACCAAAGCATGCCACTTAGTCTGTAGTTTGTAATGAGCATTAATGATTGTGTGTATGTGTGATCTTCTGCATGGGATCAGGTGAAGGAAGGCTTTGAGCAGGTGTCTGCCAAGCTTGCTGAGGTGAAGAAAGCTTTGAGCGCATCTCAGCAGAAAGAGAAGCAGTCAGGTTCTCTCGTGCAGGAGCTCACAGCCATGGTGAAGGAGCAGAAAACTCGAATAGCTGACCTCATCAAAGCCAAACGTGATGCTGTAACAGAATTAAAGGTATCGAGCAACTGTTTCATTTTAATAGATAACTTGTCATCTCTTTAATACTGGAAGGGTTGATTTGCGGACAGTTTGCGGAGAGTTCAGATTGTTGTTAGTAATTATAATATTGAAAAGGACATTAAAAATGTGAACTAGACTATGCATGATAGTTTGCAAAAAGTTGAAGTCCATATCTGCTAGCCCTGACTAAGTTTGATACATATATGAGGAATTAGAGAAAGCAATATAATAGAACATAGAATGGGATTGTAGATAAATGTGGTCGTGTGCATTAGGCAAGAGTGCGGACTTTGGAGGCAGGAGCAGAGGAGGACAGGCGTCTGTGTGTGCAACTGGAACTTCTGAAGAGGGACAAATCCAAACTGCTTTCACAGCTCACTGCACAGGAGACTGTGATTGAAGGTCTCCGAGCAGAGAGAAGGCTTTGGGGGCAGGAACTCGCACAACAAGGTACCAGCACACTCACTTACCAAGCATAACATTTCTTTTATCAGTGTACTCTGTACTATTTTAATCTTTCTTGTAAACTTAGGATTAGTGCAGTCATTTGGCAGATGTTGCTAGCAAAAGCAATTTATAGGCAATGCAAGTACTACAGGGAATACAAGCTTATTATAATTAAGAGTTTGGCTCTAGGATCTAATAGCCTTTTTATCCAACTAGGAACCTTCCAATCAATGAACTACTGAGTTACCACAAGATCCAACATCTATCAACCTTTTTATAGGCATTTATAATAGCCCGTTTACATCACAAGAACAGTTCTTTTTTTTTTTTTTGTGTCCTCTAAATTTTTTTTGGACATACTAGTTTATTTACTGCATTTAGGAATGAAGTTCTTCAGTACATTAAAGGTTAAAGTGATGGCTCTTTGCTTCAGGAGCATCTCTTGCCCAGGATCGAGGTCGCTTGGAAGCCAAAATCGAGGTCCTGACTACTGAACTGGAGACCCAGAAGAAACAGAATCAGAGGGACATCGACTCACTAAAGATTAAAACAAAGATAGTGGATGATCAAACAGAGACAATCCGGAAGTTAAAAGAGGTAAATAGTCTTCTAGCTGTTAAGAAATTCAATGTGTCTCTCCTTCACAAACATCAGCTTGTTGTTGCCATATCAGGCAGTGCAGGAGAGAGATGAGCAGCTTCGTGCTCTGCGCGAGGAGAACCTGCAGGTTCAGAAAAACCTCCAGAAGGAGTTGAAGGGTGAGATAGCTTCATCAGCAGAGCTCCGAGATGCAGTGGACAAACTTAGTCTCAGAAAAGAAGAGCTCAAGCAACAGCTTCTTGACAAGGAGGCTGAGATGGATGAGCTCAAAGATGCCTACAGGTACTTATTTGGTGTAGTGTTGAACTTTGTATTATCTTGATTTATAAGATTTAATTACTAGAATAATACTTACTGGTTTGTTGTGTGAGAACATTACAACATTAATAACTAAATGCATTTTTTTTTTACTTTGGTTAGCTTTATTTAACACTTTGAATGGCCATACTATAACAATTGCAAACAGCTAACTGCTTTCTTTAAATCATATCAGTGCCTCGCGTTGTAAATGGCAGGATAAAGCTGACCTGTTGACCAAACTGGAGAGTCAGGTGAAGCGTATGAAAGAGGGATTCGATGCTAAAGAGAAAGCGCTACTGGAAGAGAGGGATAAAACCTCAAGAGCACACAAGTAAGAGCAAAACGATTACAGTGACAGTTATACACATTTTTATTGTATTTGTACTGCACTGAAATGTTTCTATTCTTCCTATCAAGGGCAGCGGTCGAGAAACTCCACTGTGTGGACGACGCCTTCCGCAGACAGCTGGAGTCCCTGCAGGCTTCCCATCAGGCTGAGCTGCTCCGATTGGCTAATGAAAAACAGAAACAAATAGAACAGGCCAATCAGAGGGTATTACAAGCAACTTGTATATGTTTGTTAACTAGAAAACCATAATAAAATGTTATTTCAGTGTGTTGCAGTGGATGGCAACTTGAGGGAGAGAAGATTTGTTTGGAGCAAATTTTGCCTATGCAGTGTTTAGTCTGTTTGAATCAAACCCTGTTGTATTTTTTTTCTTCTTCCGGGTGTTTGTTTTGGCAGGTGAGAACACCGCACCAAAAATGACTGGATTACTGGTCTGTAAAAGGTTTCTGTCTGTAGATGTAAATTGCACAACTGGGCTGTGGGAACAGAGCTGTATTGCTGTAAAAATGCAATTTTTCTGGATCAACAACAACAACAACAACAAAAAAGATTACATCTGGTCATAACACAACATTTTTAAACTAGTGATTTATAACATTTTTAATTCATTATTTTAGTGACAATAATTTACTGTGTCCTCATTATGCTCTGTGAAAGGCTTTTATCTGGTCCAGGGTATATTCCATTTATGTTACATTAATAGCATTACGCAGATTTCATTATCCAAAACAACTTGTACAACTCAGCAGTCGAGGGTTGATGGCCTTGCTGAGGTGCTAAAAAATGGCAACTTGGTGGTGTTTGGAAGTCCAACATCTTAAACATTGAGTTACCACATCCTACATTCATGCGTTTGCACCATGTCCAGCTGTCTTCTTGCTTAGGCTCAGTGTTTCTGGGATACTCTGGATGCACAGTGGCCCTGACGAGCATAAATCTTTTACTTAAGACAAATTGAATACATGAATTTATTAAATGCATTAATTTAGCTTTCTGTCTAATGAATGAAATAATTCTAGGAATATGTCTTGTTCTTAGTTTACTCCTAGTGCACTAGTCCACAAGTGGATAATCCTGATACTGCACCCTGAGATAATAAAGTAATGCAGTAAGGACACAGGGAAGACTGGAGTTGTTTTAATCTTGAGCTTTTTGACAAATGATCATATTGTTATGGTTTGTACACTTTGGTCTGATCAACTAATATATGACAACCTAACCATTTTTTTATTATTATTATTTTTTGAACAGGTGCTTCAGGTGGAGAATGAGATGAGGCAGCTTCTAGAGGAAACAGAGAGCAACAAAATAGCAATGGAGGAGAAAATGAGACGCCTCACCAATGTGCTTAAAGACTTCTAACTGCATAATTTTATTGTGTGTCTATTAAAATATACATCAGGACCCAACTTCTCAGTTGGATATCGGAAGTACACTTTTTCTGAAAAGGGAACTTTTCCATGGCACTTGAGTGCTACTTCCAAGGAAACATTTTGGGGATTTTTGTATAGATTTTACTGTATGTTTATAGCTTTAAAGTAATTAGGGTCCATTTGATTTTTTATTTTTTTTCATGCTATATCCATGTTTTTAGGGGAAATAATTATATTACATTTGCAAAAGACATAGCCATGAATGATTATCACCTACAAGGAAAAGTAGTTTTGCACTAATATTTTTGCACATTTTGCTAGTTTGCAACTCTGTTTTTTAAATATTTATTTATGGATTTCTTTTTATATATACTTTTTTATTGTGTGATATCTTGAAAGCCTAAATGGCGAGGTGTTTTTTTTTTATAGAGCTAATAAAACATTTTTAAAGTTGCATTTTGTATTTTTTATGGAAAAACTCGAACATAAAATAGATATATCAATATATTTAAATACTATTATAAATATATTATATTCTCAATATATATATATATATATATATATATATAAGACGACATCTTTTGTGTTTAATTTGTGAACGAGCAACCGATGAAGGCTGCTGGTTGCTAAGGCAACCTAACGTCATTTCCGTTCATTTAAAAATCCAGCTCTCTGGTGTTACTTTGAGGTAAAAAAGGGGGAGCAAAAAAAATAAAAAATGAACGTCAGATTTCTCTCAGAGGTTCGATAGGTGTGTAACCTGACGAGATAAGTGAAGCTCCACTGCTTCGTGTGTCTCTGTGTGTTTTGTCGTTTGAGAACGGACCGTGTTGTATAGTATGGTACTATGGCTGAGTCGAGCCTTTCACACGCGGTTCCGAACGGGTCCAGTCGCTACGAGAAGAGTTTGGGACTCCTCGCCATTAAATTCGTCACCCTGCTTCAAGAAACCAAAGATGGCATTCTCGACTTAAAAGTGGTAATTATTTTTAAACCTTCTTGTATTGCTTGGGAGTGAGGCAAAAGGTGAGCCAGGTGACACTTGGAGACACCAGGAGACTCCTGTGAATGAACAGCCTGAGGTGAGGTGAACGAGTCTGTAAAACTGTGAAACTCGTACACAAACAGCCTTTAAATCCACTTCTTTTTATTTATTTCTAACGTTTTATAGTGTCACTTTCTTGTAAATATCAAATACATGAGCCATTTGTTGTGTAAAGTTTTCAGTGTTGGACTTTTGAAGTTTTATGCAGGTGATGTGGTTGAGTGAGTTGTTATTTTCCACACATTGCTTTTATTTTACTAATAATCTTATACAATATTTAATATATTCTATAGAGTACATTTCCTGGAGAAATATTTACACGCACAATACAATATTATGCCATGTAACAGCAATAAATGTCAGCATTCTTCCACTTGATGAGTTTTGCTAGTTTATACTGCAGCTCCTTTATGTATTCAATTGTATGTTCATATATGATAAAGAATTAGTCAAACTAAACAACTAGACATAAGGAAATATTTCCTGCTGTGCCCCCCTTCCCCCTCGCGCTTTTGTCTTCTGACTACCTCTAAACCTAATCACTAATCCCTCAGTAATGTTCACACCAGGGGCTCTTGTTCTGCCAGCTGTGTCTGTTAGTGAAATGTGAACTGGTTTCTGTGCTTCTGCTCTCCAGGCTGCCGAGTGCCTGGCCGTCAGACAGAAGAGAAGGATCTACGACATCACGAACGTCCTCGAAGGGATCGGACTCATCGAGAAAAAGACGAAAAACACCATCCAATGGAAGTGAGTGGAAACAAAAACCTTGACTGCTCAAAATTGTTGTACTATGCTGCAGTCAAAGTATGCTGTTCAAACAGACTGTGGAGAATTGTGATAACTGGCTCATTTTGGATTAGGGGAGAGAGTTCAGGCTGCCAGCCTCAGGAGATCCTAGAGCAGGTGGAACTTCTAAAAGCTCAGATAGCTGAGCTGGAGAGGCAAGAACGAGAGCTGGATGTGCAGAGGGCGTGTCTGCAGCAAAGCGTCAAACATCTACAGGAAGAACCGAACATCAGCAGATATCCTTTGAGTCATTTTACAGTTAAGTGAATACAATAGGGTCGTTCTGCATGCTCGGAAAATGGATGAAAGTCCCGAAAATGTTTAGGATGAATATTCTCCAATCAAAGTAGTATCGGTTCTTTATATTAGCTTGTTTAAAGTTTATTTCACTAAGGCAGCGTCCTTTAAAGACATGCTGTGTTTGATGTGTGGAATTAAATAAGACAAAGAAATCGAAACAGGCCAGAAATGTACAGAAAAAAAAAAATGGGAAAGTTTTTTTTTTTTTTTTTTTTTTTTTTTTTTGGGGGGGGGGATGATGAAAGAGCAAGTGCCCTGAACATAGATCCACTCAGTAGATAAATTCCTTCAAAGTAACCTTTCAAGAAGGGCAAATAAAATTCTCTGAATATATCTGATAAAAGCTCAGCAAGATACATTAGTTCTCCAGTGCAATAAATAGGGGTACAGAATTCACTAGTACACAGTTCAGGAACATAAGGGTAAAGCAAATGGAAGTTAAAATATTGTGTACTATTTAACTTAAGGTAATGTCCTACAATCAGAACTGCCCTCTAAGGATCATGTAGAGAAATTATATTCAAAGTCTTGCTCTTTCTCAGCCACTCAAGCATAAATGAGCACTCGAAGCTTTATTGGGTTTTACTGCACTTAAATGCTTAGTGAAATTTATATTGCATATATACTGTTTTAAGGATCATTGAGTAAACAGCTGAGCAGCTTGCCTCTAAATCATTAGCACATTAGCAGAGCCAGTTGTTTGTCTTGGTTCACTATGTGAATGTGCCTGCAGTTACAATAAATGAAGATTTATTCAAAGCTTCCACTGGCAGAAAGCCAAATACTTTGTTGTTTTAGCATTCCATTATCAGTGTTCCCTTTTTTATGTCAACCCTTAAACTCTTTAGGTATCTTTTAGATACCTTGTTTTTCTCTTTCTTAAACCAAGAAAATTGCAGATTAACCTTTTTTTTTTTTTTTTTACCTTTAAAATGGTGTCTATTAATTACTTACTTGCAATAAATATATAGTATTTAATTCGATACTAACAATTTTGAAGGAAGAAATAAAGTCCTGTTGTTATTCTGCAAATGGCTGGGAGGTGATAAAGGACATTTAATCAGACTGAAGTCTCATTAAATACTGGAATTCATGAATTTTGACATTGTTTACAGTTGGAAAAGTTTGTGGCCTTATATTGTGTATTTAGCACTTTAAAGTAAACGATTGTGGTGTGGCATGACTGTAAAATAGTTACGCACCCATCTCTCCATCATGAATAGTTTTATTTATTCATTTTGAAATTTCACTCGGCTCTCGATCTTTTAAACATTTTATTAGGTCAATTTCCATGATTTTAAGTCTTTATCTAACAGCCGTTGGATTGTGTATTCCAAGCGTTTGAAATGCAAGTGTGGAATTTCTCTGCAAGAGGCTTGAAAACCATAGAAGTCCATTGTAATCTCAGCGCCACTGTTTACGAGTGCATATAATTATAGGCGCTTAACTGTGGCTGTTGTGAAGAAAGTCCAGTTTTTCCGGTCGTGTGCCAAGTTTTTTTTTTTTTTTTTTTTTTTTTTTTTTTTTGGCCACTTGCCCCAGCAGCAGTTCACTTTCGTTGGGTTTCTTGTATTCAGGGTTTTACCACAATCAGGGATTGATTTTTAAAGAATAAACATTCCTGCTTCAACCGAACCTTGCATGTTGCCCAAGTGTTTCCTCCATATTATTCCTTTACTTTGAATACGTATAGTTATGTGACTCATGAGGACATATGCGATGTGTTCAGCGGAGACACTCTCCTGGCAGTAATGGCACCTGCAGGAACGCAACTTGAAGTCCCCATGCCAGAAGTGGTATGGAACGTTACATTTCAAAAGTTATTTACAGTAGGTCCTAATAATGTGAGCCTAGTTGGGGTCCAAAATCAAACAGAGACTGGCAGTGAAACTTGAGATGTAGCATTTCAAGGATAAGTTACTTAAAGGTATGTTCCTGCCACAATATGAGACAGAACACAGCCATGAATCAGAGAAAGGGAAATTTCAATAAGCTAATTCCTTTTTCCTCAGAAGAAATTAAAGAGGAAAAAAAACACAAACATATTTGCATCCACTTGTAGTTTTCCTGTTTTATCGACAGTAATAAAGTAGTTTATAATAAAAATGTGTAATGTGCAGTCTAAGCTCTGATGAAGTGAATCTGTGGATCTGGCAACCACATACTTAGAAAACACATTTGATCTGGTCTATTTTGATTGTCTCAGTTTCAGAATGGCCAGAAGAGATACCAGGTGAATCTGCGGAGCCAATCGACTCCAATCCAGGTTCTGCTGATCAACAGAGAGACACGTGGCTCCAGACCTGTTGTCTTCTCCGTTCCACCCCCAGATGATATTTGTGCCATGCCCACTCCACCCAGCACACCTGCCTGCCTACAAAAGTACCCTATTACGTCGGAGTCGTGCGGTTTGGAGCACAGCCAACTCAAGAGCTCTGTGCCTGAGCACCAGCTCACCCCCTTGTCTACTCCACCTGATGTTCATATGGGTATAGTCAACTTATTGACGCATGGTTTGTTGATGTATTGGCAACATGCAGTTGAGTTCTCGATTTCCGATTGGTCAGAATGTGTTCATAATTTTTTTGTATGACTGCACACTAGTACTTCCAGTTGTTTTAATTTGCCATTTCGTTTTATTTTATATATGGTCCAGAAATATCATTGTTTATAATATTTTTTTTGCATTTTATAGTAGTCTAGAAGTTTGCAGATATTCACCATTAATCAGTTGAATGAGTAGAGAAATCCTGTCAGAGGTTGTCATGTTGTTCTTGATTTACAGATATTAGACATTTTATTTATTAATCCATTTTCAGAGTGCAACTCTGAATCCTCTGGGAGTCGGTGCTTGTTAATGCAGGAGCCCCTTGTTGAATCGGAGGCTTCAGCACAGGCTCATGGAGATCTGGGTGCACAGGATATGCACTCCATGCTGGATGTAGGAAATCTGCTCCGACTCAATTCTGTAGACCAAATGAAGGAGGAGAGAGAGGGTAAGCTGGAGCAAAATGTTTATATATATATATATATATATATATATATGTACATATAGATATATAAATATAAATATAAAATTAGAACCTCAATTTATTTAATTTTTCATTATATTTGACTTACAAATTGCATTTATGTCTTTTAAGGTGTTGCTGATCTCATAGATGAGCTCATGTCATCTGATGGTGAGTTTCATTCCATGCATTTAAATCAGAGTTTTAGTCTGATCTGTTATGTTTTCCTCAAAGCTCCATGGTAACTAAACAAGTAATTCCCAGCCATTCTTATCGCATGTGTCCACTTTATGAGTTGAAATAGCAACGAAAGAAAGATTGTTTACTTTGGGAGGGAAGAAGTGGCATAAAACCTTCCGAGCAGCCTCATCGGAATCCCTGCCAACAGTCGTGGAAGAGCCCTTTTTTGTTTGCAGAGTTGCACCTGCACTAATTTTGTTTTTGTTTCTGCAGTCTTCCCCCTGTTGCGCCTCTCGCCCAACCACGGTGTGGATTACAATTTCAACCTGGATGACAACGAGGGAGTGTGTGACCTGTTTGATGTTCAGATTCTGAATTATTAAGCAAAGTCCGATTCTGCTGTGGACTTTGGCACTATTGTCCTCCCCACCATGGTAACCCTCCAGAGCATTGGCACCAATCAACGCCATTCAAAAACACTCCACACACTGCCCATTGGCCTCGTTTCATACTAATTTTCAAGGTCTCTCCTTACCAGAATGTTTTTCAGCTGTTCAGTTTTCCCTGTAAGAACTAAAAAACACTATAAACCTGAGATCAAAATGATTTTGCATTATACTACTAATTAGTGGTATAATAATCTTTCTACATTGTTATCTGTTTAATATTAAGAGCATCACTTAAAGTTTGTCTTCCTCTTATTTTGCTGTATAGTAACTGGAGCATGTGCCATAAGATCCCCTTTCTGTTTGTTTTATTTGCCTTTAGCACAGAGATCTGGAACGATAGGGGTCTTATGCACTTGTCTGCTTTTACTGTTTTTGGTTAAAGTGTTGAAAGAATAATTGCAGCGCTGCCTTATTTCAATTTCAAAAGTTTACATTTTTATTTCTACAGCTATTTAAAAGGTTTTCTCTGTAAAAAAAAAAATGAATAGCGTTAGATAGTTCTTGTATCTAATTTATCATTTCGAGTGCTCTTTAATAAGAGAATGTTATGATGTTAAGCTGCCATTCAAAAATCTAAAGGTCTAACGGACTGAACACGTGCCTTCAGTAGCACTAATCAAAGTGGTGATTTTTTTAATTTGTATTTTTTTATGGGTTGGTTTGCACGTTTTGTTAAAAATGTTTTTTTTTTTTTTTTTACAAATAAAATGATTGCATTTCAAAAAGCTCCCTCGTAAATTTTCTGGTCTTTTTATTACGTTTTTTTTGGGCTGAGTACAAAAACATTCCACTGTCCATTGTTCACTAAAATTCCTGACTCTGAACACATGTGACCATGTGACAAGCATAATGCTTTGAACTGTATTGTGCTATAAATGGGATTGTTTCTCTGTTCATATTCTATAATTTTCACTGACCTATAAAAGAAATTAAGCACATTACAGAGTAATTCTGTAACGGTATTAAAATGGCCACAGGAGGGCAGTAGAAACAAATATATAAAATACAAACCCGCCATTCTTTCAGTCTGTTGCATTATTCATAAAAAAATCAATATTAAATGAACAAATGTAAACCCCAAATTTAATCTACTATAAGAATCTGGAATCTTTAATATGGTTCCTCGCAAGGTTTTTTCCTCATACCATCTCAGGGAGTTTTACCTTGCAATTGTCACCTCTGGTTCACTTATATATAGATTCATCACACACAGACTGATATATTTCAAGTGTTTATTTCTTTTGATTCTGATGATTTTGGCTCAGAATGAACAAAAAAACACCAATTCACTATCTAAAAAAATTTGAATACTTCATAAGACCAAACAAAAAAAACATTTTAGTGAATTGTTGGCCTTCTGAAAAGTATGTTTATTTACTGTATATGTACTCAAAACTTGGTAGTGGCTCCTTTTGCTTTAATTACTATCTCAATTTGGCGTGGCATGGAGGTGATCGGTCTGTGGCACTGCTGAGGTGGTATGGAAGCCCAGGTTTCTTTGACAGTGGCCTTCAGCTCTTTTGCATTTTTTGGTTTCTTGTTTCCCATTTCCTCTTGACAATATCCCATAGATTCTCTATGGGGTTCAGGTCTGGTGAGTTTGCTGGCCAGTCAAGCACACCAACACCATGTTCATTTAACCAACTTTTGGTGCTTTTGGCAGTGTGTGCAGGTGCCAAATCCTGCTGAAAAATAAAATCAGCATCTCCATAAAGCTGGTCAGCAGAGGGCGGCATGAAGTGCTCTAAAACTTCCTGGTAGACGGCTGTGTTGAAATTGGACTTGATAAAACAGTGGACCAACACCAGCAGATGAAATGACTCCCCAAACCACCACAGACTGTGCAAACGTTACACTGGACCTCAAGCAACTTGGCTTCTGTGCCTCTCTTCTCTTCTTCCAAACTCTGGGAACTTGATTTTTAAATGAATTGCAAACTTTTCTTTCCTTTTATCTAAAAAAAAAGACGACTTTGGCCCACTGTGCAACAGTCCAGTCCTTTTTGTCCTTTGCCCAGGTAAGACACCTCTGACGTTGTCTCTGGTTCAGGAGTGGCTTGGCACAAGGAATGCATCAGTTGTAGTCTATGGATACGTCTGTGTGTGGTGGCTCTTGAAGCATTGACTCCAGCTGCAGTCCACTCTTTGTGAATCCTCCCTAAATTCTTGAATGGGATTTGTTTTAACTTTTTCTACCACATTTTTCCTTTCATTTAACTTTCCATTAATGTGCTTGAATACAGCACTCTGTGAACAGCAGCTTATTTAGCGATGACCTTTTGTGTCTTATCCTCCATGTGCAGGGTGTCAATGATCGTCTTCTGGACAACTGTCAAGTCAGCAGTCTTCCCCCATGATTGTGCAGCCTGAACCAGACTGAGACACCATTTAAAGGCTCAGGAAAGCTTTTACAAGTGTTGGATTTAATTATCTGATTAGATGTGACACCACGAGTCTCCAATTTGGAACTTTTTCACAATATTCTAATTTTCTCAAATACTGAATTTTGGGTTTTTATTAGCTGTAAGCCATAATCATCAAAATTAAAAGAAATACACACTTGAAATAGAGCCGTCTGTGTGTGATGAATCTATATAAATATACAAGTTTCACTTTTTGTATTTAATTAATAAAATAAATCAACTTTTTAATAATATTATTATTTATTGAGATGCACTTATGATGTATTTATGATGTTAAAATTCATATTTGTAATATTCTGCAAAGCTGCTTTTGCTGACAAAGCACTTTTGTTCACTGTTAAAAGTGCTTCACAAATAAAATTGATTTTAATTGGATCTACTCAAAGTAATACCAACTATTTGCATAATCTTTATAAGACTGTTAGTTAAATCAACGCATTGATAATACTGTGTGTTAGCATATGCGTGTAATCTATGGTGTCATGACAAAAGAAATGAAAGAATTGGTACAAGTAGGATTGTTAATTCATATTTTAATTTATACTATAAATTTAGATTTCCATAAAGTAAAACATATATTTGTCTCCGTTTTATATAATATGATCTTCATAATAAAAACAAACAATAAAAATCATCACAGAAACTCTAATGGTTTTCACTACAAATCTCACTACCATCAGCTGTTAACCAATAAAAACATTATCAGATCATTTCCATTACGCAGCATATATTTGTACGTTAAATAATTATCATGAAACAAAACAATACTTTGTAGAAACTACCTGTTTTGATTAGTGTCTACAAGATACCAAAATATGATCCACCTGTGTTTATCATATGTTAGGTAAATATAGATACCAAGATACCAACCTAGATACCAAACTATGATCTACCTGTGTTTCCAACCCAGCCATTAGGGTTGCACAAGCCAGTAGACGTGCCAGTCCCAAGTCCAGATAAATGTGGAGGGTTGCATTATGAAGGGCATCCGTGAAACGGGACAAATCAAACATGCGGATCACAATCCTCAATTGTGTTACACAATACTTATTGGCTACTGTTGGCCAAAGGAGGAGAAGGAAAGTGGAGGACGTCTACAGAGACGGGAGGGAAAGGAGAAGTATAGGAGGGTGGAGGTTAGGGTTGGTACTTTAAATGTTGGTACTATGACTGGTAAAGGGAGAGAGATAGCTGATATAATGGAGAGGAGAAAGGTAGATATGTTGTGTTTTCAGGAGACCAAGTGGAAAGGGAGTAAGGCCAGGAACATTGGAGGTGGGTTCAAACTGTTCTATCATGGTGTGGATGGAAAGAGAAATGGTGTAGGGGTGATCCTGAAGGAAGAGTACAGTAAGAGTGTAGTGGAGGTGAAGAGAGTTTCTGATAGGGTGATGAATGTGAAGCTGGAAGTTGAAGGGATGATGATAAACGTCATCAGTGCTTATGCTCCACAAGTGGGTTGTGAGATGGAGGAGAAGGAAAAATTCTGGAGTGAGTTAGATGAAGTGGTAGAAGGTGTATTTAGGAATGAAAGATTAGTGATTGGGGCAGACTTTAATGGGCATGTAAGTGAAGGGAACAGAGGTGATGGGTAGGTATGGCTTTAAGGAGAGGAATGTGGAAGGGCAGATGGTGGTAGATTTTGCTAAAAGGATGGAAATGGCAGTGGTAAATGCTTATTTTAAGAAGAAGGATGATCATAGGGTGACGTATAAGAGTGGAGGAAGGTGCACACAGGTGGATTATGTTCTATGTAGGAGATGCAACCTGAAAGAGATTGGAGACCCTAAGGTGTTGGCAGGGGACAGTGAAGCTACACAGCATCGGATGGTGGTCTGTAGGATCACTTTGGAGGTGAAGAAGAAGAGGAGGAGAGTGAAGAATAAAAACTAAACTAATGGAGGAAGACTGTAGTGTGAGATTCAGGGAAGATGTCAGACAGGGGCTTAGTGGTGGTGAAGAGGTGCTGGATGATTGGGCAACTATTGCAGAAGTGACAAGATACAGCTAGGAAGGTACTTGTTTTGACATCTGGAAAGACAAAGGAAGACAAAGAGACATGGTGGTGGAATGAAGAAGTGCAGGAAAGCATAAGGAAAAAAAGGCTGGTGAAACAGAATTGGGATTGGCAGAGAGATCAGAAATACAGGTCAAGTCAAGTCAAGTCAAGTTTATTTCTATAGCACTTTTCACAACAGACATTGTCTCAAAGCAGCTTTACAGAAATCAACAGTTAAGGTGAACGGTGTGCATTTATCCCTGATGAGCAGCCATGGCGACTATGGCGAGGAAAAAATTTCCTTAGAAGAAACCTTGAGAGGAACCAGACTCAAAAGAAACCCATCCTCATTTGGGTGACATCAAGACTGTGTTTATAGTCTTTAAACAATACAGAACACTGGAGAGTGAGAACTAACATGAGCACTGGAATGTAAGATTATAAGTAATGTTCTTTCTACAGTCTTATACAGTCATTTGTGGTTATAAAACTAGGAGCTTCTGAGCAACTCTTAAAATAGCTCAACATTTGCGATCATCACAGATCCAGCACCAGCTTCTCCATGCCAGAGCCTTTAAACACTCCCGGAGGTCCAATGTCAAAATTCCACACATGAAGTGGGATCCATTTGGCACTGGTATGTCTCTAGATGGTACGGGATGATTGCGGGGTCGGCATCTACTTCTTTGAAGGTCCATAATCTTCATGAGGTGGGACGTGACTGGGGCTGGAGCAACCTCAGGATGCCCCGGGATGGGGAGAGAAAGAGAAGCAGTGGAGAGAAATTAGTGTAGCTGCTGTTCATGATATTAACAGCACAAGTTGATAATGTGCATGTGATCAGATGTTCTGGAGCACAAGGTTATGATATGTGTGTTATGTGTAGGCTTTGCTAAAAAGATACGTTTTTAATCTGCACTTAAACTGGGAGAGTGTGTCGGAGCCACAAACACTGTCAGGAAGACTATTCCAAAGTTTAGGAGCTAAATGTGAGAATGATCTACCGCCTTTAGTGGACTTTGCTATTCTAGGAAAACAGGCAGGAGTACACAAAGATGCGGCAGCAGGTGAAGAGGAATGTGGCAAAAGCCAAGGACAAGGCATATGAGAAGCTATATGTGAAGTTGGACACTAAGGAAGGAGAAAAGGATTTGTAGTGATTGGCCAGACAAAGAGACCATGCTGGGAAAGATGTGCTGCAAGTTAGAGCAATAAAGGATGGAGATGGTGTGGAAGTGTGTTGACTAGTGAGGAGAGTGTGTTGAGAAGATGGAGGGAGTAGAAGCTGATGAATGAGGAAAATAAGAGAGAAAGAGAGAAGGTTGGAAGATGTGGAGATGGTGAAGCAGGAAGTGGACAGGATTAGTAAGGAGGAAGTGAGAGCAGCAATTAAAAGGATGAAAATCTGGACCAGATGACATACGGGTAGAAGCATGGAGATGTTTAGGAGAGGTGAAAGTGGAGTTTTTAACTATATTGTTTTACAAGATTCTGGAAGGGGAGAGGGTGCCTGAGGAATACAGAAGGAGTGTGCTGGCACCGATCTTTAAGAATAAGGGAGATGTGCAGACCTGCAGTAACTGAGATAAGATAAGATAAGATAAGATAAGATATAGCTTTATTCGTCCCACAGTGGGGAAATTTCTTTGTTACAGCAGCAAAAAAAAAAAAATGCAAATATATAAAAGAATAGGCACATACTATAGTATACAAGTATATACACAACACAATGTATAAACACAAATAAGGAAAAAGTACGTATTGCAGGTAATATTGCACACAGGTAGTATTATTACACAGTTGAACAGTAATAACAGTGTTTATTATGGTGACTGGTTTACTAGGAGCAGTTTTGATTGTAAAGTCTAATAGCAGCAGGGAGAAAAGACCTTCTATAACGCTCCTTCAGACACTTAGGATGTAACAGTCTGTCACTGAAGGAGCTGCTCAACGATGAAACGGTTTCATACAGTGGGTGAGAGACGTTCTCCAGCAATGATGATAGTTTTGCTACCGTCCTCCTTTCTCCCACCTCCTGTAGGTCAGCAGGAGTTGCATTGTGTGTTTGCTGATCTAGAGAAAGCGTACGACAGGGAGCCGAGAGAGGAGTTGTGGTATCGTATGAGGTCAGGTCAAGTCAGGTGTAGCAGAGAGGTATGTGAGAGTGATGGAGGACACGTATGAGGACAGTGTGACAGCAGTGAAGCGTGCAGTAGGAATGACAGATTGGGTCAAGCGTCGGCTCTGAGCCCTTTCCTGTTTGCAATGGTGATGGACAGGTTGAGGTCGAGGTCAGACAGGAGTCTCCGTATGATGTTTGTGGATAGTATTGTGATTTGTGGTGAAAGTAGGGAGTAGGTTGATAAGAGCCTGGAGAGGTAGAGTTACATGCTGGAGAGAAGGGAAATGAAAGTCAATAGGAGTAAGACCGTGGAGTGGTGCGGTTGCAGGGAGAAGAGGTGGTGAAGGTGGGGGTGTTCAGGTACCTGGGGTCAACAGTGCAAAGTAATGGAGAGTGTGTTAGAGAAGTAAAGAACAGAGTGCAGGCAGGATGGAGTGGATGGAGAAGAGTGGCAGGAGTGATTTGTAATAGAAGTGTATCTGCAAGTGTGAAAGGAAAAAGTTTATAGGACTGTGGCGAGACCTGCAATGTTGTATGGTTTAGAGACAGTGTCGTTGACTAAAATATTCTTTGTAATTCTTGAAGAGAAATGTTTACCACCCCTGCAGTTTGTTTAAAACTTTTTACACCAGTTTTACATCAAACTTAATATGACAGGAATCTAAGTAAAAAAAAATCACAACTGCATTCTGTAATATGTATATCTGACATCCTGTTGTTTCTCACAGTGTTTGGTGAACTGCTGGAATGAGCTTGTTTGTCTGACAAATGCATAAGAAAAAAATTTACTTTACTGTTCAATAGTACACTGGTTGAGCTCTCATTTGTCTTATAGACATTATAAATAAACAACAGAAGACACACACTGGTAATGCATGTTGATTTAATTACACATTTATTACTATGTGCTAAAATGGGCGTTACTATAAATACATTAATATAATAAGCGTGTTTTATATCTATTTATATAATTCTACTTTAAAAAAAAATTCATACTGCACTAAGTAAAAAAACAAAACAAAAATGTTATTCTATCTTGACCACAAAACACAATGCTGACATTGACCAATGACATTTTTGAGGAAATGAAGTGTTCCCAAATCTGATTGCATCTGGAAGCAAGCTGCTCTAGAGTCTGGAGGGTTTTATACATACTGATCTTTTGGCAGGAACAAGTCGAAATATGTGCTGGTCATATGGTGGAGTGAGGTTTTCTTCCTATGAGCGGTTCATCTGACTTGACTAACGTATTGCAGCTTGTCAGCTCATTTTGGGTTGTGGTGCCAAACCAGACTGTTAACGAGGTGGCGCGGACAGACTCCTGTGGTTGGTTGAACTTCCTCAGCTGTCCCAGAAAGCACTTCCTTTGCTTTTAGGCTATACAGTTTCTGTTGGCTTCCCATTCCAGGTTTCCGGACATGACAATTCCCAGTGATTTATCTTCATAGTTTCATTTACAATTGTAACAGACATTTCGCAGAAGTTCTTGAATTCTTAAATTCTTTGTTGATTAGAGAGATCAGAGGAAAATATCCAGATTGGATTGAGCTACCAGGAAGCATGTAAAATCTCCTATAATCATTCTTTACACTTGTGGTGCATGAAATACAGACCAGAAATGCATCTGTGCATGCATGAAATACTGACCTTGAGGTCGACAAGGTAGAACAGCAAAAGACCACACTGCATTTCTCGCCTTTCAGTCAAGAACAGGAAGTGTAATGCAATCATATGTACACACTCACTCGAACTGGACAATTACATTTGTTTTAAATTAACAGATTTTTTTTCTTTTTTTTTTTTACAGTCTTCAACTGTCCAATTTTGGTGCATCCCAGAGAAAACATTTGGGCTCCTATTCTGGCGTTTGAAATGTATCAGGAATTAAACTGTTGTTAGTTAATGAACAGACTCAGCTCTTGTGGTTGGTTGTACTTCCCCAGCTGTCCAGGAAATGCATCCTTTATCGAACCTTTTAGGCAATACAGTCTTTGTTGGCTTCCTGTTTGAGATTCTCAGAGATGGTTGTTCCCATTAGAAGTTTCACAGATGTGTCCTTGGAGGTGAAGTGTACAAGGAAAAGAACAGTGGGGTGAAGACAATACTTGGGTATTGATAATGATAAAAAAGAGTTTTCTAAACTATTAATGATAAATAAGCATTTTCTAAAATATGCTTAAGAATGCCGCTTTACTTTAAAGAAAATACATGGATACAATCGAACGTTTTCCAGACATGAAGCAACTTCATTAATGCACTCCAAGAAATTTTTACACAGGCAATGTGTGAGAAACCCAGAATTCAATACAAAATTCCACACAGTTGTGCAGAGACAACCACTAGGTTACATCCTGTTAGTTTGGCTACGTCACTCTGAAGAAAGTGCATGGGGTTATACAACTACTAACTACTACTAACCTTTTTCCGTATCAGTAATAATAAAAAATAGATCAGTTGATTTTTAGTAGTCTTGTGTAAAAAAGTGCATTTAGCCCACATTCTTTACGGTCTGCATGTTTCTTTTTCCCGTCTGACTCATTGTTTTTTTCCACTGCCTTAGCTGCCCATGGCAACTATTAAATCTATTTGGAGACTAGTGCTCACAATTTCTTTTGTATGGTGCCCTGTGATGGCTTGGTATCTCATTCAGCATGTTCCTGGGATTGGAAGTTACTGAAAATCCAAGCAGCAGAGCATGTTCTGTCATGCATAACCTATGACTCACAGTACACAAGACATGTAAACTAGCATTAATTAGAATTTTGCATTGTAACACATCAGATTAGAATTATTGAAGGATGATTACGTACATGTAGTACATGTTGAGGACTTTTTCATACATCTGTTTCCCATTATTTATGTACACCATTGACGGACAATTATGAACCTCTATTGGAAGATATATACATATATAATAAACAAAACCTGGGTCCACTGGGCATCCAGACATTGACGTGCACATTACTATGTGTAACATTGACAAATAGCACCTATGTGTTGAACATAACTCACGGCAGAAGGCATGTATGAAAAACAAGTATTCAAATGTTTTCGAAAAAAAGGAAATCCAACAAAGCAACATCGTACGATTTATCTCTAAGAGGAGATTTACTTCCTTTTCGCTTAACAGAGGTTTCAAACCAGTCTAGGCGTCACCAAGTAGAATTGTGCTAATAAGTCCCTGCTTGTCCAAAACATAACAATAACAAACTTCAGATGACTTCCAGAGAAAAACTGCAATTTCACAATACTTAAATCAAGATCTATTGCTCTGTATTTGTGCATCGTGCCCAAATGTACAGACCGTTCTTTAGTAACAGAAGAAGGAAAGACAGTGGTCATGTATTAAACCAATAACAAAAAAATATTATTGATAAAAAAAATAATACAAAAAGCTATACACTTTTCAGCATTTTCTTGTGTTTTATAGTTTATAGTTCATTTACATTAACATCACAAGAAAGCACAGTAATCCAATGAAACAGTGGTCATTTTGTAAACAATGCTAAGTGGTGGTCACTGAGAAGCACTGTGGCATTTTTTGCAACATCCAAAAAAAAACATGACCCAGTCCTGTGTGTGCATGTTTTATTTAGAAGTTGTATCTGTAAACAAGTTAGAAATACTGAATAAGTGAAATACCTACCTGATAGATTGAGCAATGGTTGGAAGCCAGGTGTGTCATTTTATTTAATAATATCAGCATTTTTCCACTATAAGCCTTTGCTCTATAATATTAATTGAAATGGCAAAAATACGTAGCTACATTTAGTCAGAAAAAAAGATATACATTTTGTGGAAGAAGACAAAGAGCTGAAAATCTCCTAAACGTAGAGCATATGTATGTAATTGTTATTGTAGTGCAGGATTTTGTCCCTTCACAACACTGCCTGGATGGTGTGTCACGTGTGAAGATTCTTGTTCCGTTCTTTCTTTGTTCAGTTCATTTCTTTACTCAAAGCATTTTGTCACAGCACATGTCTGTCTTTTGTGGCTTGAGTTTCATTTACTTTTAGCTTTTGCTTGAGTACAAAGTACATTACTGTTAAAGTGAAAAACAACCTTGTTCAGCCAGCCTGTTTGTCTGGTTGTTTTAACTCCACAGGAATAAAACTCTGACTGGAGGTACAGACTGATAACATGCAAATATATATTTTTTTATATGAATATACTCTTAAATACAAAATACAGATAGGTATTAGGGGTGTAACTCTACACAAAATTCACTGTTCGGTACGTACCTCGGTTTTTAAGTCACGATTCGGTTCAATTTCGAAAGAAATCAGGGAGAAATGTAAAACATAAAATTGCTTGTAATTTTTTTATGAACACAGTTTATTATTATTAACACTTGAGATCGTTAACATTTGAACACTTTACATTTTAAAACAATTTAAAATAAAAAGCCTGTTCGGTTAAATAATATTTAATATTTTATAGAATAAATCACATGAATGCAATACACTTTTTAATGATATTGATTAAATTGAGTAATCAGTTATATTGGCACAAATTAAATTGATTAAATAAAATTAAATAAATGGAAAAAATGTAAATGTTTACATTTTTTGTATGTGTGTGTTTTACATTGAAATATTACATTTTCTAAAGATATGATCTACTTAACGGTTCTACCTATTTCAGCATACTTTAACAAATGTCTTTATTCCTTCCATCCTTCATTCGTTCACTCCCTCAATATGTGGAATTGTCAGGATTTTCTCCTTTTAAGAGAAATTCTTGAGGCTGGACAAAAGATGCTAGGAAATGCCAGGAAGTGGCTAGCAGCTAATGTTAGTGCTATGGAGTCAAGATACAAGATTACATTTAAATATTTAAGTGTATAAACAAATAACTTTGTTTGTGACAAATAAAAAATCTTGAATCTTGAATTCATAGCACTAGCGCCACTTCCAGTGTCCAGGTTTTTTTTTTTTTTATACCCCTGGCATTGTTGTGTGTTTTAAAGTTTCAAAATAATAATAAAAAAATGCTAAAAGTGCGAGGCGGTGACTAAACAAACTTGCGGTGCGCCACAGATTACGTTCTTGATTTTAACTATGTTCCGCATGTAAAAAATTTCGGTACGAATTTGTGTACCGTTACTCCCCTAATAGACACAAAAATGAACTTCATATCTTTTCCTATATATTGCTTTTAAATGTACTCATATGGAGAAGGTGCTTGTCTTTGGGGATTGTGAGTGTGAATTAAAGGAAAAGTCCAAATCACACTCCTCTCTCCTCTGTGCAGATCTTCTTTTCTGGCCCATGGCTTTGGCAAACCTTAGCACGCGCATCCTGAAAGACGAGCCGATAAAGACGTAAAGCACAGGGTTCAGGCAGCAGTGGATCAAAGCCAGACTCTCAGTAATCTGAGTGGCATGGTCCAGGGCTTTACTTGTCTCACAGTTGGTTATTAGCAGGTAAATCACATCCAGGACTCGGCAGAACTTCACAACGTTGTAGGGGAACTGTGTTAGCACAAAAACACCCACAACTGCCAACAACACACGAATTGTTGTCCATCTCTTCCCCCTGTTCTCCTGTGAAAGCTCCAGTAATTTCCGTACCACATAGAAATAGCAATACAGCATTATCAGCAAAGGTACCAAGAAACTCAGCAAGACCTCTATCACCTCCATAATCACTTTTGCCTGAATGGCCATGCTTGAAGAGTACACAGCCAGACAGATCTTCCGACCAGAAAGCTCTTTAACAGTTGAGAGCATCAAGTCAGGGATTCCTAGAAAGAAACTAACAGTCCACACTACCAGGCAGAGCTTGGTGGAGCAGTTCTTTTTAAAAATCCGGCCCAGGAAACGATCTTTGAGTTGTGGGTATAGTGCAAGGTAGCGATCAAGACTGATGCAGGCCAGAAGCAACATGCTGCATGTGAAGTTGATGGTATATAAGGCTGTGACAATCTTGCAAAGAACTTCTCCTAGCTCCCAGCCCTGTACAGCAGCAGCAGACCAGAATGGTAGGGTCAGGAGAAGTAGGAGGTCGGCAATGGCCAGGTGCACCACAAACGTGTCCATCAGTGTCCTTAAGCGTTTGGAATATGCATACACAGCCACTACTAGAGCATTTCCTGTCAGTCCCACTATTAGAGATAACCCATACACAACTGGTAGGAAGACTCGAGCAAAGGAGCGAACATCCTCTTTTTCACAGAGGTCATGGAATACACTGTAGTTGTAGTCGCTGGCGTTGTCATGCTCATAGTCATAAGACTCGTTGTAATCCATATTATTCTTAAAGATAAGATTTCTGCAAAACAATAATATTGTTATTTATTAACAATAAAGAATACAATTATTTATTTTTAATTGGTATATTAATTTTATATGTATATATTTAGATAGTAATGCTTTTATATCAAAATTATCTATCTATCTATCTATCTATCTATCTATCTATCTATCTATCTATCTATCTATCTATCTATCTAT
>JAAIIK010000072.1:960990-975366 GCA_014706435.1 Silurus glanis | reverse complement strand
TGTGTGTGTGTGTGTGTGTGTGTGTGTGTGTGTGTGTGTGTGTGTGTATGTGTAAATGTGTGTATATGTGTGTATATGTGTGTGTGGTGTCCTGCAAATGAACTGATATCCTGGGTGTATCCCACCGTAAGCCATTCTGTGTTTCTGGAATAGAAACTGACTTTGCACCCACTGCGACTCTGACAAAAATAAAGTTTCACATTTCCTTTTTTTAACACTAACCACTTCTTTGTAAAATGTTTAATGAGTCAATGAGAAGGATTTTGGATGTTTTTAGAGAGTTTTTATTAATGACAGATTTTGAGAAATAGAGACTCCGGGTCTTAAATGTATTTCTGTACTGTACACATGCTTCACAATTCAAATTGCATAATAAGTGCCACTTGGTGATCACTTTTGGTAATGCACACAAAAACACAAATAGGTTAAGGAACCATTGAGTAAATACTCTAAGAAACAGAGAAATAGGTCAGTCTAGACCTAATCTGGACTATACATTTTTTTTTATATATATATTTATAGAATTCATGTCATATGAGGTTTGCATAACAACTCGTAGAAAATCTAAATGCAATACAAAAAAAATCGGACTATACTTATTGTACATTGCAAAGCCTTAGTCATCCAAATCTTCTTTTTGTCCACCAGATCTATGGAAAATACCAAACAAACAATGAGTGACAAAAAAAATCAGTGAGTTTAATATTGAATGCTAGATGGTATTTATATGCAAAAGCATGTCGACAACTGACCATCACATATATGAACTGTTGTCGCAAATTGCATTTTATTGTGTATGTAAGCTGTAGCATTAAAATTTTCAGTACTGGAACAGTAAGACCCAAGGCACAGTTTAACATCAATGTCTGACTTTAACTCACTTGTAACGGAATACGCACAATTCCCTACATTCAAAATCTAGTGGAAAGCGTTCCCAGAAGAATGGAAGTTAATATTACACCAAAGAGACTACATTTGAACTGGGATGTTCCAGGATCGACTACAGCCTATATAATATGAGTGTGATAGTCAGGTGCCTACAAAGTTTTTAGATATATATAGCCATTTTTCTAATCCATTATGGACATATTTTACGGCATTATAATTTATTATAAGTCAATTCCATTAAAAAAAACAACTGACATTGTATGTAACCTTGAATGAACTTGATGAGAGAGAAAGAACATTCTGAGAGTCTTTTACATAAATCTGAATCAATAAGTCTCAAACAAACCGTTCTTTATCCTGTGCAGTATAACTGAGGACAGAATATGTTCCTGGCTGATAAGGTTTCTTCTCTTGCTTTCTCTGTTGTACGTCAGACGAGAAACAAAGAAAAAAAAAGAGAAAAGAGTTTGTTTAAAGTATGTCACCTGTGTCCTGTAACTAAATTCATGTTGATTTTTAAAATCTGACACATAAGAAGGATTGTGTGCTGATAAATAAAGATGATTATGAGAGGGTAGTGAATACCTTTGGGACCTTATGTTTCTTTGTAGGAGATGTTTGTTCATGATGTGACTTGTGTTGCTTTAGGAGTTGCTTTACAAGCTTTGTCTTTGCCGATCCTTGCCTCTTGGTGCGAGAGTTCTGAGAATAGGGGATATTTGTTTGTGGAGATGGAGGAAAACATTTATCTCTACTAATGTGGTGTTTTCTTTGTTAAATTTGCTTGCAGCAGCATTTGATATGGAGTTACATATTGACTCAGGCGCCAACTATAGATCCCTTGAACAAGTAGGAGGCACACATACCTCATCACTCAGTGCTTGCAAAACTGAATTGCTTCCAGAGTCTCTCTGCACAATCGATTCTCACAGCTCCTCACTCACAAATACCTTGGTGTGCATGCACCTCGCAGCAGCTTGTGCTCATTTAAATGACTACACTCACAGTGCTCTGCATACTCAGGTCAGGGGCCCTTCAATTCGATACTGTATGTACATCCATTTATACATGCTGATTAGTCAAGACACGCCCATTTTCAAGACACACAACTCATTTTTTTGTGGTCAACAAGCATTTGTTACACTTAGCAGCATTTGGTGTCTTATTGGTATTTCATTAACAATTATTAAGAAAGGAATGTAACTTAATGATGTATCAGTAATAATTATGAAATCCGAAAAACTATGAAAAAATCTGACAAAATTATGTACAAGACTCGGATCCAAAAGATGAATCAGTTAGATATATTGGACATCATGCACAACCAGATTGTGGTTATTTGTGCTTTTAATCTGATGAACCCTAAAACAAAGCTGGTCTGAATGTATAATAATTTTTAACATGGCTCAATTTTAAAAACTTTCTTTCAGCTTCTCCCATTAGGGGTCGCCACAGCGGATCATCCGCATGTTTGATTTGGCACATGTTTTTATGCTGGATGCCCTTCCTAACGCAACCCTTCCCATTTATCCGGGCTTGGGACCGGCACTAAGAGTGGCTGGGGTTGGTTCCCTGACCGGAGATCGAACCCGGGCCGCAGCTGTGAGAGCGCCGCATCCTAACCACTAGACCACCAGGGAACCTTTTTAACAAGGCTCAATATACCTTGTAAAAATAAAATAGAAAAGAGTTTGAATAGAATAATTGAATAAATTAATAAAGCACATATTTCATAACATATTCCAACTTTGATATAAAGTATTTTGTTACACAATGTATTGCAAATATATTACATGACAAAAAGGAATTCTGCCAATTTGGGCATTTTGTATTCCTGGAATTTTTCAACTACATTTTAAACCAAAAGGATTTAGTGTCTCATTAGCTTACATGTGTTTTCTTTTCGTCCTGTGCCATCTGTGGTAAAGGCATGTAAAGAAAAAAGAAGATGGAATAGAGTTATCAAACTTTTTTTTTTTTTTATATTTAGTATGGTTGAAATGTGAAGAAACTGATTTTTCATGGACCACCCATACACTTAGTGGGGAAAAAGCTCCAGCATTGTGTTTCTTTTTCTTCTTTTCTGCATATCGACGCAGCCGTGGTCTGTAGTTCTTGAAAGAAAGTCAGATGGTGATATGAACAATAAAGGAATAGCGAATAAAATACCAAATCTTAAAAAAATATAAAAAATACAGTGCTGTGATAAAATATTTGCCTTGATTTCCCTAATGTTTTTAAGATGTGTCACACCAAATAGTATTGTTGTTTTGCTGCACAGGCCCATTACACTTGAGCTTCAGATCACAGACTGATTACCTGCCAGCAAAGCAAGTTTACTGTTGGTGTGATGCTATTATTGTGTAATGCTGTGCTAGCTTTCTATGCTAGATATAACAGGACCAAGATGTTCCGATTTTACTGTTACCAGTACCCAGAAGCAGTGGGTAGCAGTGATCTATTGCTGATGGTGAAATTATGAATACTGACCTTATCTGAGACGAATAAGACAAACATTTCCTAAGATGTTCGCTTGGGTTCATTTGTGACCTCTAGTTAAATTCTTTGAGGAATTTTGGTTGGGTGGCCTCTTCTGCAAAATCTTACCATTCTTGCACCTTTAGTCAATTTGGAGATAATAGCTCTACTTGTGGTTTGCTATGGTCCCATTGACATAAAAAGCTTTGTTACCATTAGCTTACTTCAAATTGCTGGAGAGATTATATTTAATGGATGTTTACATTTAACAGTGCTGCAATCAAGCCTTGGTGTTTTTTTTTTTATTGCAGTTACGTTTTCACACAGGCCTAGGTGATGTTTGAGAACTAATATACGTCAATAAATTTAATAAAAACAAATTATCAATTTAAAGTGTAGTTTGTGTTTACTCGGTATGCTCTTTCTTACAATCCTAATTCTAAAAATGCTATATAAAATGTAAATAAAAACAGAAAAATATTTTATTCGCAACAGACCATAGAAAACATATCAATGTTTAAATACAGGAAATGTATAATTTTAAGGAAAATATACGACAATTTAGAATTTGGTTGTGGCAACATTTTTCATCATGTCATCATGTTGTCATCACCAACATGTAGTCAATTTGGGACAGAGCCATGCTTTTCACTGTGTACCCCTGTCTGTTAACAACATTCTGTATATGTCAGGGAATTGAGGAAATTATTTGCTGGACTTTTGGGAAAGGAATCTTGTCCCCTAATGTTTTGAATGCAGGATTCTACCTGCTCAACAGTCTTGGGTCTTTTATTGTTATATATTTTGTTTCATGATGTGACAAATGTTTTTAATTAGTGAAAATGTCTGGACTGCACTCAGGCCAGTTCAGTACTCAGATTCTTCTACTACAAAGCCATGCTGTTGTAATAGATGCAGTAAGTGATTTAGCATGATCTTGCTAAAATATGCTAGGGCTTCTTTAAAAAATGACATCATGTGGATGGAAGCATATTTTGCTATAAATCCTGTATATACATTTCAGCATTGATGGTGCCTTTTCTAGATGTGAAAGCTGCCCATTCCAGATGCACTTATGCACCCCCATAGCATCAGAGATGCAGGCTTTTACTGAGATGAGGTCATTTTCCTGACCTTTTGCCAATTAACCTAATTAGCATGTTCCTCTAGCTGGTTCTTATTAGTAACAGTTTTCCAGCTTTCTGTTGGCCCAGTCCCAACTTTTTTTAGATATATTCTGTTCATCATATTGAAAAAGACATTTTTTCCATAAAATTTCCTCAGTTTAAACCTTTGATATCTAGTAATTTCCCACTTTACTGCGTTTCGAATCTCACGCCCCTGGTTTATTGCGGAATTGCATTTGCCACATAACTACACTGAACAAAATTATAAACGCTACACTTTTGTTTTTGACTCCAATTTTAATGAGCTGAAGTCAAAGATCTAAGACTTTTTCTATATACACAAAAGGCCTATTTCTCTCAAATATTGTTCACAAATCTGTATAAATCCGTGTTAGTGAGTACTTCTCCTACGCCGAGATAATTCATCCACCTCACAGATGTGGCATATCAAGATGCTGATGAGACAGTGTGATTATTGCACAGGTGTGCCTTTGGATGGCCACAATAAAAGGCAGTTTTACTGTATTGGGGGGTCTGGTGGGGTTCGAAAACCAGTACAGTGGGGCAAAAAAGTATTTAGTCAGCCACCAATTGTGCAAGTTCTCCATTTAAAAAGATGAGAGAGGGCTGTAATTTTCATCATAGGTACACTTCAACTATGAGAGACAAAATGAGAAAAACAAATCCCGAAAATCACATTGTCTAATTTTAAAAGAATTTATTTGCAAATTATGGTGGAAAATAAGTATTTGGTCACCTACAAAAAGCAAGATTTCTAGCTCTCACAGACCTGTAACAACTTCTTTAAGAGGCTCTTTTGTCCACCACTTGTTACCTGTATTAATGCCACCTGTTTAAACTCGTTATCAGTATAAAAGACACCTGTCCACAACCTCAAACAGTCAGACTCCAAACTCCACTATGGCCAAGACCAAAGAGCTGTCAAAGGACACCAGAAACAAAATTGTAGACCTGCACTAGGCTGGGAAGACTGAATCTGCAATAGGTAAGCAGCTTGGTGTGAAGAAATCAACTGTGGGAGCAATTATTAGAAAATGGAAGACATACAAGACCACTGATAATCTCCCTCGATCTGGGGCTCCATGCAAGATCTCACCCCGTGGGGTCAAAATTATCACAAGAACGGTGAGCAAAAATCCCAGAACCACACGGGGGGACCTAGTGAATGACCTGCAGAGAGCTGGGACCAAAGTAACAAAGGCTACCATCAGTAACACACTACACCGCCAGGGACTCAAATCCTGCAGTGCCAGACTTGTCCCCCTGCTTAAGACAGTACATGTCCGGGCCCATCTGAAGTTTGCTAGAGAGCATTTGGATGATCCAGAAGAGGATTGGGAGAATGTATATGGTCAGATGAAACCAAAATAGAACTTATTGGTAAAAACTCAACATGTCGTGTTAGGAGGAGAAAAATGCTGAGTTGCATCAAAAGAACACCATACCTACTGTGAAGCATGGGGGTGGAAACATCATGCTTTGGGGCTGTTTTTCTGCAAAGGGACCAGGACGACTGATCCGTGTAAAGGAAAGAATGAATGGGGCCACGTATCGTGAGATTTTGAGTGAAAACCTCCTTCCATCAGCAAGGGCATTGAAGATGAAATAGGGCTGGGTTTTTCAGCATGACAATGATCCCAAACACACTGCCCGGGCAATGAAGGAGTGGCTTTGTAAGAAGCATTTCAAGGTCTTGGAGTGGCCTAGCCAGTCTCCAGATCTCAACCCCATAGAAAAACTTTGGAGGGAGTTGAAAATCCTTGTTGCCCAGCGGCAGCCCCAAAACATCACTGCTCTAGAGGAGATCTGCATGGAGGAATGGGCCAAACTACTAGCAACAGTGTGGAGACTTACAGAAAATGTTTAATCTCTGTCATTGCCAACAAAGGGTATATAACAAAGTATTGAGATGAACTTTTGTTATTGACCAAATACTTATTTTCCACCATAATTTGCAAATAAATTCTTTAAAAATCAGACAATGTGATTTTCTGGATTTTTTTTCTCATTTTGTCTCTCATAGTTGAAGTGTACCTATGATGAAAATTACAGGCCTCTCTCATCTTTTTAAGTGAGAGAGCTTGCACAATTGGTGGCTGACGAAATACTTTTTTGCCCCACTGTAAGTATCTGGTGGGACCACCATTTGCCTTACGCACTGCAACACATCTCTTTTACATAAAGTTCATTAGGTTGTTGATTGTGGCCTGTGGAATGTTGGTCCACTTCTCTTTAATGGCTGTGCGAAATTGCTGAATATTGGCAGGAACTGGAACACGCTGTTGTATACGCCAATCCAGAGCATCCCAAACATGCTCAATAGGCGACATGTCCGGTAAGTATGCTGGCCATGCAAGAACTGGGATGTTTTCAGCTTCCCGGAAGTGTGTACAGATCCCTTGCACCATGGGGCCGTGCATTATCATGCTGCAACATGAGGTGATGGTTGTGGATAAATGGCACAAAAATAGGCCTCAGGATCTCGTCATGGTATCTCTGTGCATTCAAAATGGCATCAATAAAATGCACCTGTGTTCGTTGTTCATAACATATGCCTGCCCATACCATAACGCCAATGCCACCCGATCCACAACGAATGTGAGCTTTTGCCCACTCAAGTCAGTTACGACGACAAACTGCAGTCAGGTCGAGACCCCGATGAGGATGACAAGCATGCAGATGAGCTTTCCTGAAACGGTTTCTGGCAGTTTGAGCAGAAATTCTTTGGTTAAGCAAAATCAATTGTTGCAGCAGCTGTCCGTCTTGGCGGTGAAGATGCTGGATGTGGAGTTCTGGTGTGGTTACACGTGGTCTGCGGTTGTGAGGCTGGTTGGATGTACTGAAAAATTCTCTGAAACGCTTTTGGAGACTTTTTGGAGAACATTCATTTCACGGGCAACAGCTCTGGTGGACATTCCTGCAGTCAGCATGTCAATTGCACACTCCCTTAAAACTTGTGCAATCTGTGGCATTGTGCTATGTGATAAAACTGCACATTTTAGAGTCGCCTTTTATTGTGGCCAGCCTAAGGCACACCTGTGCAATAATCATGCTGTCTATCATGCTGTCTCGCAGATAGCACGATAGACCAAAAAACTTACAAAGAATTGTTTTTTGGAGTTTTATGTTGAAATAATGAAATGTATTAATTAATAAAAATATAATTATTTATTATAAAATAAAGTAAAATGTTAATACAGTTCAGTACTGTATACATAAAATAGCAGTTTTGGTGTGGCGTCCGTTTATCGCGGTTTTTCATTTATCGCAGGCGGTTTTAAAACGTAACCACTGGATAAATGGGGGAATTACTGTATTTTCTATTTGTGAATAAAATATGGGTTCATGGGATTTTAATGCAGGAATCACTGCATTCTGGTTTTATTTACATTTTACACAGCATCACACTTTGATGTATTTGGACTTGAATATATAGGAAGAGTGCAAATATATACAGTATCTCACAAAAATGAGTACACCCCCCACATTTCAGCAACCATTTTAATATCTTCTCAAGAGACAATACTATAGAAATTAATCTTATTAATATATACAGTACAGATTTACTGTCCTCTGAAAATAATGTAAGAATTGTGCATGGATACTAAAGTGAGATTATTTCTCTAATAACATTCACGGACACCGATGAGCTCTTTCAATCCCCCGTGCTCCTATGCACACCCCCAAGAGCATCTGTTGCATCCTTCCCTCAAAATCCAAGTCCATCCAGAAATACACTATTTTCAGTGTCAAAATACAAGGTACATTATTTCCTAAATTCAAAGCAATCTTTAAATTCAATCCACATACATTTTCACTCTTACAACAACTCAACATACAACCAATATTGTCAAAATAGCTGGCAACAAAAGTGAGTACACCCTAAGTAATATCAACTGTATGTCTCTTAACCATGCAAAGCCACACGTCCTATTCATCATGTTCATGTTTTTATTTGTTTGACACGACCATACAAATTTGTGTATCTTCTATTAGACCAGTTAAAATTTAGGCACAAATACAAGTACAATTCTCTCATACTGACCACTGGATGTTCAACATGGCACCTCATGGCAAAGAACTCTCTGAGGATTTGAGAATTAGAATTGTTGCTTTCCACAAAGATGGCTGAGGCTATAAGAAGATTGGTAACACCCTGAAACTGAGTTACAGTCCAGTGGCCAGGGTCATACAGAGATTTTTCAAGACGGGTTCCACTAAGAACAGGCCTCGCAAGGGTCCATCAAAGGAATTGAGTCCTCGTGCTGTGCGTCAGGTGCAGAAGCTGCTTCAAAAAACACACGCAAAAGTACTGCCAGCATTGCTTTAGAGGTTGAAGAAACGCTTGTCGATGCTCGGACTATACACTGCACACTGCAACAAGTCGGTTTGCATGGCCGTTGTCCCAGAAGGAAGCCTCTTCTGAAGCTGGATCACAAGAAAGCAAACAGTGTGCTAAAGACAACCTGTCCAAGAGCATGAATTACTTGGAACCACGTCCAGTATTCTAATGAGACTAAGATCTATTTGGCTCAGATGGTGTCCAGCATGTGTGGTGATGCCCCGGTGAGAAGTACCAAGTACCAAGGCTATAAGAAGATTGCTAACACCCTGAAACTGAGTTACAGTGCAGTGGCCAGGGTCAAAAATAGGTTTTCCAAGACGGGTTCCACTGAGAAAAGACCTCGCAAGGATCCATCAAAGAAGTTGAGTCCTCGTGCTTTGGGTCAGGTGCAGAAGTTGCTTCAAAAAACAGATGCATGAGTGCTGCCAGCATTGCATTAGAGGTTGCAGAAGCGGAAGGTCCGCTTGGTAATGCTCAGACTATACACTGCACACTGCAACAAGTCGGTTTGCATGCTGTCGTCCCAGAAGGAAACCTCTTCTGAAGCTGGCTCACAAGTAAGCAGACAGTGTGCTAAAGACAACCTGTCCAAGAGCATGAATTACTGGAACCACATCCGGTGATCTGATGAGACTAAGATCTATTTGGCTCAGATAGTGTCCAGCATGTGTGGTGATGCCCTGGTGAGGAGTACCAAGTACCAAGGAGTACCAAGTGCCTGTGTGTTGCCTACAGTCAAGCATGCTGCGGTTCATTTAGGGAAACATTGATTCCAACATGTCACATTCTGAAGCTAAACATGATGCCCTCCCTTCAGAAACTGGGCCGAACAGCAGTTTTCCAACATGAAAACAGCCCCCTGCTTTGCCTTGCTGATCCTGAAGGTGATGGAGTGGACGCATCCTCAAGCGGAAGGTGGAGAAACGCAATGTGTCTAACATTCAACAGCTCGCAATGTCTTTATGGAGAAGTGGTAGAAGATCCCAGCAACAACCTGTGCAGCTCCATACCCATGAGGATTAAGGCAGTGCTGGATAACAATGGTGCTCACACAAAATATTGACACTTTGGACACAGTTTTGACATGTTCACTTGGGGTGTACTCACTTTTGTTGCCAGCTATTTAGACAATAATGGTTGTATGTTGAGTTATTTTCAGGACACTAAATCTGTACTGCTTTACAAGCTGCACATTGACTCCTCTAAAATATATCCACGCTTCATTTCTATAGTATTGTCCCTTTAGAAGATATACTAAAACGGTTGCTGAAATGTGAGGGGTGTACTCAATTTGTGAGATACTGTATATATTTTTTGCAATGTATTTTCACAAGTTGAGCAGGAGAATAATTGCCTGAGTTGTCATACCATCAACATGATTTCAGGGTTCTGATATTTTAGTTCCCGTCCAAGCACTGCAGCCTGCCAAAATACACACAAGTCAAGTCTTTAGAAAAACAGTAACTCCTTTTTCTTCTTCTTTTTTCTACCTAATCCAAATGACAAAATTATATTACACATAAATCTAAATAAATCTTCTTTTTTTTTTGGCTGTATTAGGTACACATGAATTATTATTTTTTTGATAATCATAGATTGACTAGTTCACTACAGAAAACCACTAAAATTTGATTTATATAAAAATAGGTGTAAATATATATTTGAACTAAAAACCATGTATAAACAAACTTTGTCACTTCATAAACACCAAACATTAACATATTAACATGTGCCTTGCCACACAAACACACACACACACACACACACACACACACACACACACACACACACATACACAAACGTTTTTAACATCAAAGCTGTAGTTTTCTCCAGTGGGAGCAGCCAAATGTTCAAAAGCTATCAGATATAGCTATTTGTGTGTGAACATTTGGTACCCACCAACATATAAATACCCACCACCCACTCACACAAATACATACACCCAATAAACAAACTAAAACCTTTTATCTGGACACTCCTCCCACGTTAAGAGCCTGCTGAGTCCATTGTACAAAGTGACCGAAAACAGATAAGGATCCAGAAGAAAAATTCAGCTTTTACCTCATCCTCATGCATTGCCCCAGGTCCAGACATTAAGGCTGGAACTAGTTTGGTCCTCTGAAGCTCTGTATGGCTCCCATTTTCTTCCCCATAACAAATGAAAAGGAGACAGAACCCCAGCACTACAGAAAGCAGTCTCCAAACCATATTGAAGGCCTGTGCTAGGAAAACAAAACAGAGTCCTGCTTTATACTCATCCATCTAATCACTTCCAGATGCAGAAAACTGGAGAGAGGATATAAACAACCACACTATTTCAGTGAAACTCTTATGAAAACACACCATTGCTGGATAGGGTTGGTTGTGGGCACTCTGTTTCTGTGTTTCACAAGAAACTTTCTCTGAATTTCTTTAAATAAAAATCTTGTTAAAATAGATGTAATGCTGAGTGCTTTTTGTCCAGTAACATAAACAACAATTCCAAAAGTGTGGAGTTATCTAATGATTTTATGAAGTTAAAATATCTGTCAAAAGGCTCAAAATTCCTGTTGGCTTGCGTAGTTTATACAGTAATCCCCCTTTATCGTGGTGGTTACGTTCCAAATCCGCTCGCAATAAACGAAAAACATAGACACCACCCCAAAAATTTTTTTTATTGTAATTGTTTATGCCGTAAATCATCCTCCCACACACTTTAAACACACACTAAAATATTTGCAAGAATATAGCGAGAGGAATTTTGTGTAAATTGGTAGAAATACAGAACATCGGCATCACATTTATAGTGAGTACATGTACTGTACAGTATGCAGTTCTGTAGAAGCATAGCCTATGCGTAGTTTCACTGCTTGTTTATTGGTTGAAGTGTCCTGTGATGTCAAAAAAACGAGGCTGAGACAAATTTGTTATGTGGCAAATGTAATTCCGCGATAAACTGGGGGCGTGAGATTCAAACTGCGGTAAAGCAGAATTCCCAGTATTCCCAGCCTGATCATTGATTTTTTCAACTATTTTATTTTTACCCAAAAGATGTGACAGCAACTTTAATGATAACCATGAAGATGCCAATGGTAAAGTAATTGTCTCTTCTTAAGGCAATTTCTTTCATCAGTGTAACCTGGCAGCTTCCACATCACAGGAGTTGAATGCTTATGCAAGCAAGATATTTCAGTTTAATATTATTGTTTTTGTTTCCCAGCAACAGTGTCCCCTTACAGTCATTCATTCTGCGTTTTCCAGTGTTTAAAGTAAAATAAAATATTGAACAGGCTTTTTAATGCACCATTTGCAATTCAGTATATGAGATAATTAGTCAAAGGTCAGAATATGGTGTGTTTGTTTTTACATAGAGGTCCAGTGTTTCTAGAATAGACTCCAGATCCACAATAACCCTGACCAGAATTAAGTGGTTGCCCAAGAATTTCCTTAAAATAAGAGCATGTACCTTTCAGACTTTTTGCAGACCTGTTTACTGTGCACTCTGCCTTAAGGGACTGGGATGATAAAAGGATTATTGAAATGCAGACTGCAGTGCAGGATTTTATATTATATGAATCATTCCCAGAGATGTTAATGTGCTTCTGCTGTTAAACTGTTTTTCCACTGAATCTTTGACTCAGCAGATTTGCAGTACTTAGATTTATTTCAAGAACTTAGGGTGAAGTTCACAGTGAGGGAGTGTATCAAATAGAGAACTCTGGCAGTCTGTTGACTAAATCAGCTGACTGAATATACATGTGAATAGGCTTAGAATGTCTGGACAGTCCATACCAGTTTGTTTTGAATTTATCGTTTAAGATTACTTGTCCCCTGTCACGATTTCTGTAACCCAAAAATATTTCATTGTGTGAAAAGCAGCATTACAGAGATAAAGAGGTTTTAAAGTTTAAATGTATAAGTGTAATGCCTATTGCCAATATAGCCATTGGCACCTGTTACAAGGAAAAACTCCCTGAGATAGAATGAGGAAGAAACCTTGAGAGGAACCAGACTCAAACGGGAACCCATCCTCATCTGAGTGGCACTGAATATAAATTCATTACAGTTCCATCATTGTTTAGGAGTACTGTTCAGTGATGGGCACTTAAATGTAGAACTGTTCTCTTAAAAGTGGTCTTAAAAGATTGTACCACACTGTCAATATAAAAAAAACTTCACCAAATTAAATCCAGCTTGAATTAACGAACTATTAAGAAACAAAAACAAACAAACAAAACAACAGTCTGAGCTGGTGAAGCAGATAGACCATCTCTTCAGCTTCCTCATTACTTGATTAACAAGAACAAACTAATTTCTGTTCGCCTTAGTCATAAAGAGTTTTTTTGGAATTACCTTCCTGCCAGCTCGAACCAGCCTGTCTGATTCAACATGACATGTTTTTATTGTTTGTTTGTTTTGACCTAAAAATTGCTTTTCATGAAAATTCCAGGAGATTTCAGAAATACACATACCAGCCCATGGTTTGGTTGTTTGCCATCAAAATCCAGGCTAGGAGTCACTAAAATTATATTTTCTCTTTTTTTTTATGCTAAATATGGACATTAGGAGAAGCTCTTTATCCATATATGCAAGGTTTTAAGACAAAGCGTGAATTACATGATTGGATAAATGCATGAATGTGCCCTTCACAATTATTTAAATAGGCAAGGGGTGCTAAGTGAAACATGCTAACAACAACAACAACAACAACAAAAAATAGACTCTATGATCTGAAAGTGGGACTGGGTTTACAAAGATTCTTATGATATTTCCATCTGAGAAATTTGTGGATGTGGCAGAAGACCAGTGTTCCTAATAAAGTGGTATGTTAATGTTCTGTCAAGATGTTGCTCCTGTTTTGGTTTTGTAACAGGACCCAGATGTTCGACTTTTGCACTTTCTCCTAACACTTCTCCTAACACCTAACATTTCTCAGATGAAGATGTTGGAAATATTAAAACTCTTTCTTTCTTTCTTTCTTTCTTTCATCAAAAAGACTTCGGGAGGTCATCAGTGTGCCCTTTTTCTGGCAGAAAACATGTCTATGTTTAGCATAGTAATTGACTAAAAAGTTTGGGAACTGTAAAAACAAGTCGTGTCAACAAACAGCGCTGAATCTGTTGCTTAGTTTTGAGCCACGTGACAGTAACCTCGGTGCCCAGGTTCAGCAGTCTCACACCGGCTATTTACACACTACATGCACGAGCTGCATTCATCCGGGGGAAAAAACCGGCTGATGCTTCCGTCTTTTTAACTGAACATATGGCGGCTTTTCAGAACAGACGACTAACGCTGTTTTGACAGCTTTCTTAATTCTCTACCTATATATCTATATATATGCATTTATCATTTATTTTTAATTCCGATGTTTTGGCACGAGAACGCGGCGAGAGAAGCCGGTAAGCAGCAGCCACTCTCCTCCTCTATTTGTTATCAGTTCCAACTCTGTTACATTTGTCTAACGCTTTTAATATTTATTACTTTATTCTTTATTACCTTACAGTTCTGTAAAATGCATGTGTATATATATATATATAT